>JAPMOQ010024531.1:27982-66266 GCA_026543055.1 Argiope trifasciata | reverse complement strand
AACTGTTGAAATGCAATTTATTAATGGATTGCACAATACTGAAAATCGACTTTCCTCGAACATTTGTAAGTTAATTTTTTCATATTTAAAAACTTCAAAGCTTTGAAAAATTAATTCAAAAAGGAAATTATTTAGTTATAAAAACACAATTCTCTTTCCCTCTATGTATACAGCAATCAATCAATCCCTGAAATTTTTAGATTAATGGGTTACTTAAATATTTTAAAAGATGTACTCAAAAGCAGTCAATTTAACAGAAAAGTATGACAAATTAATTATATGAAATTCCTTGTAAACATCGTGTAGAAAAGTAGAGATGTGACAAATCTGCGTGGCGAAGGCAAGAACATAAAATTCGGTTCAGGCAATCATTCACATTTTTGAATACAAATATTTGAAAATTTCTTTACCAAAGCATACTCTAAAAGGTATCAAATAATTCAATTAATAAAAAAAGAGAAATTCAGACAAAAGTCTTAATTTATATCTTCTTCTTCATTGAAAAGGAGACTTTTTTCCAAAATGATGAAGTTTCACATGAGACTTGAATAAGAGCAGTTATTGGAAAACGAATTCAAAAGAGGGTGTCTTGAATTTCAATCTATTGGGGATAACGACTTAAGTGGAACGTATCATGTATTGTTACGACATCTATTAAGCGATTTATTTTCCATGAATTGAATGTCAAAGCCATAATTATGAATGTTTTCACCTGTCACAAAAGAGGAATGCAAACAGGTGGAAGATGCAAATAATAAAGTATGTCAATATCTTCATAACAAACATAAATAGGTTTGTTTCGTTTTTAAAATAAAATATTTCAAAAAAGATGAGAAGAAAAATACATTATACTTTAATAGATATTTACATATGTAAGCACATTAGTGAAATGTTATACGCATTACATTACACGCTACATTCTGCATTTTAGGGAACATTATTATTTACATGTTGGGGAATTCTGTCCAATCATTTTAAGAATACAAGCAAGTTAAATGAATGATTCATTCACTCTACATGCGTTTAATCTTCTGTTTGTTTTGCATAATTTCGTCTTTAAATTGGATCATTTTTTTGATTTAACAATAAATTTAGTATTCATTTTATTTCTTTTTTTAATATTGCATAGCTTTTTCATTTCTCACATATTAAGTATAGAGAAAATATTGTAATTATTAAGACACTCGGATTCAAAATATTGATAAATCTCAACTTTAAAGACTTCTCAGATTTCGAAAAAAATACTTCTCATACACTGATGGAAAAAAAAAATCCCAACACCAAGAAAAAGTTATTGTACAGTAATGAAATTTTAGGAATACATTTGTATAGGTAACATATTTAATTGATAAAAGTTTCAAGATCAAAGGTAGAGCCATTGGCGAGAAGAGCCATTTCAAATGTGAAATGTTGGCACATTAGTAACCGGTGTAACCGCCAGAACTTTGAATGCAAGCATGCAAACGTGCAAGCATTGTGTCGTACAGGTGTCGGATATCAGTTTGTGAGATGGAGTTCCATGTCTGTTGCACTTCGGCCGTCAATGCAGGTACGGTTAATGCTGGTTGTGGATGACGCTGGAGTTGTTGTCCAATGATGTCCCATACGTGTTTGATTGGAGAAAGATCTGGTGATCTAGCAGGCCAAGGCAACATGTCGATACTCAGTAGAGCATGTTGGGTTACAACAGTGGTATGAGGGTGAGCGTTATCCTGTTGGAAAATACTCCTTGAATGCTGTTCATGAATGGCAGCATAGCAGGTTGTATCACTAGACTGACGTACAAATTTGCAGTCAGGGTGCGTGGGATAACCACGAGAGTGCTCCTGCTGTCATACGAAATTGCTCCCCAAACCATAACTCCAGGAGTAGGCCCTGTGTGTCTAGGCCGCAGATAGGTCATTAGCAGGCGTTCACCTGACCTC
Organism: Argiope trifasciata; assembly: GCA_026543055.1. Classification (NCBI taxonomy): domain Eukaryota; kingdom Metazoa; phylum Arthropoda; class Arachnida; order Araneae; family Araneidae; genus Argiope; species Argiope trifasciata. Next base: position 64,341 of record JAPMOQ010024531.1, on the reverse strand, counting down.
TTTCTAACCAACAAACGGTTATCACTGCAAGCAAGGCAGAACCGGCTTTCATCAGAAAATACAACAGATCTCCACTCCGTCCTCCAATGAGATCTAGCTTGACACCACTCACGTTGCAAACGGCAGTTGTTTGGAGTCAGTGGAATGCACTGTATAGGGCATCTGGCTCGGAGCTGTCCTTGAAGTAACCGATTTGTAACAGTTCGTTGTGTCACTGTAGTGCCAACTGCAGCTCGAATTTCAGCTGCAGACGCAGTACGATTAGCCACAGCCATACGCCGAATACGACGGTCTTCCCTCTCAGTAGTACCACGTGGCCACCCGGAACCTGGTCTTCTTAAGGCAGTACCTTCCCTTGACCACTGCCGCCAATACTCATGCACAGTGGACACATTCCTGCCAAGTCTTTCAGCAATATCGCGGAAAGAAAACCCACCTTCTCGTAGCCCTACAACCCGACCTCGTTCAAACTCAGTGAGCTGTTGATAATGGCTTTTTCGTTTTCTCAGAGGCATCCTTGACTAATCTTAACCCACTACGTCAAATCTCAACTGTAAATAATGATCACGAATCTTACAGCGCTTATTAAAAGCAAACCTCATTTGCATGTTCATAGTGTCGCTACTAGCGCCACACTTACGTGCGTAGCTCGAAATTTGAATCGACGTCATCTTTCAGATGTATAAACACGTCTACCAAATTTCATTTATCTAGCACAGCTCCTTTCTAGTGTAGGGATTTTTTTCCATCAGTGTATTATGTCTATCTATGAAGTCTGTTTTTCGAAACATAATTCATAGAGAGACATGTTTTCATTTTATTTTTTTTCCGTCTATCTATGAAGCACAAAAGCACTAGAAAAGCATACAGAAGCACTATCTATGTACTCTTAAGAGAAAATTTGCAGATTATTATCGAATTTTGAATGTAATCCATTCAAAAGAAATCTGTCTATTTGGCTATTCGAGCACAAGTGAACTTAATAATTACAAAATGCAAAATGCCAGGTAGTTAAAATGCGTTACACGGGTTTAGCATCTAAAATTCAGATTATTTTCACATTGAAACAGAATTCATTGAACATTGTCGTTGTGAACCGGATTCAGGAAACAATTGGCTGTCTGCCAGTTTGTTTTTTCGTATGAATGCAAACACAAGAATTCCGAAACGAAATGATTTAAATCGAAGAAATTTGGCATGCTTTGAATATAACTGTAGTTTTATGTCAAATTTTGGTATCAATCGTTTAGCTAAAACGCTTGGGTAATATGTATTATTGCAATAAGCTCATTAAAAGTGTTAGATTCACACCACATATTTATATTTTATAAGCATCATTTACCAAGACTACTCAAAGCCCAAAATTTTATGCGGAAGGAGAGGGTGAAGCCTTCATCAGAGAAAATGCGAAAAAGTTTAGAACCATTACCAGTGGTTTATTTAGACGGTTTCTCTGGAAAGCTAATAACATCTTTCTAGTATATTAAAAATATACCAGGAAAAAATGATAAGTTATATATATTTTTAAAAATCGCAACTCATTTGAAAGTAGGATTTTAATTATTATTCTATATTTCTTTCCAAAAAAATCACAACCAGAAAAGCAATTTATGAGTTTTTTTCTGCAAAATAAAAATGAGGCAGCAAAGCAATTACATAAATATTATCAATTACTTGATTTAAAAGAACTATTTGAATAATTTATTTACCTTGTATTAAAAGAATTAAGTGGTTTTAACATTTTTAACATGATCTTCGACCTTATCCTTTTACTATACATAAAAATACATTTTCTTTTTAATAGCGGAATTCAATAAGGTATCTGTTACACACACAAAAAAGCGTTCCACTTTCCGATGAAAACATTTCATATTACGTTATATCATCAATGGAAACAAAGTTTCTGCTTTCTCGTGTTCTGAATCTGTGTGAAATTTCAATGGAAAACTTTTGTAATGCAGAAAAGTAGATTTTTAGATTTGATTGAAACAATTTAGTCGCTATCAAAAAGTTCGTTGGTGCGGTAAAGTTGAAAATGATATTGGTTGCATTAATAATTAGTTTACTGTGTTTTGATTGCGTTCAGGTGCGTATATTTTTTGCATTTATGATTATTAACCATTTTAGTTATGATTATTAATTTCATTAATAAAATTTTTATATAATTACTATGGCAGTAATCGATTTTTTAATGAGCCAATTTATCTATATTTGAGGATGAATTTTATTTTGCATGTTTTTTTTATACAAATTAACCTAATTAATTTCCCTTCGGTTCCGTTTAAATTTAATACATGAGTTATTGAAGACAAGATAAATTCACTACTAAATTTTGGAGGTTTAAACATTAATAAAAACATAAAACATAAATTAATTAAGAATAATTATTTTTTAGTTTTATATTTTGAAAATATATTCGCACAGAAAAGATTTTAATACCATCTTAATATTAAAAAAATATCAGTTAAATAATACTAATATCTTAACAATTTTTCATATTTTTTTAATATTTAAAATTTAATTTCATACCCAATCTGCAACAACGTTTTTTTGTTTTATCAAATTAATTTCATTCTTCCATCAAACAATTTAATCGCCAACTTTTGAAATTCTAAACTTAAGTTAAAAACACTTCCTTTCAATATCAGTTTCGAAGCTGGATTTCTATCCACCTTTACTATGAGGTTGATTCTAATTTTAATTTCATATAAGTTAATTTATAGCAGAATGCTTCCATTAAATTTATGTTTTTAAGTCTTTACTAAAATGAAATGTTGAACAAATTCATCTGATTGACATTAGTAACTAAACAACCAGGAAAGCTAATATTCCACGAGAACAAGATGGTCGCCAAAGGCTGCTATTATATTAATAAAAATAATTCCATTTTCATTTAATATGGAAATAATATTGGTAGAGCGTTTTTATATTTACAAATGCATATTTAGCAGTAAATACAATATAAAATTGATTAGATGACAAAATATTAAAATTTATTGTAAAAAATGTTTTTAATAAATTTCATAAAAATTTATTAAAAAAAGGATATATTTTTAATGGTTTATGTTCTTAATTTTAAAATTGAGGGAAATTTCAAATTCAGGTTTTGTAGTCAATGGTATCTTTTTTTTTTCAGTTTCTATTTCTTTGAAGCAGATTCATAAAGTGTAATATTTCTCTAATATTAAGGATACAGATTTTTCAAATGAGATTAAATAGGTATAAGTTATATATAATGATATTTCCCAAATATGTTATTAGTTTTATTATTAAAATATACTTTACTCGACGTTTCGTTTTTTAGCTATTGGATTTGTACTGATATATTTTGCCAGGATATTAACTGTACTTTTTAATTGTTATTACAGTTATGTAATTAAGAATACATTTAAAAATAAAACGTAGATAAAATAAATAGATAAAATTAGGCTTGAGACATGCAGATGCTATGATGATTTTGATTAGAGGTTTGAATCGCATTTAAATTGACTTTTATTTATCTAATAAAGTTAGGAAATATGAGGCATTTAAGAATAAATTGATATAAAAACAGAATTTTCACAAATATAAGTCTAATATTCTGTTTCTAAACAGACGTTCTTTATAATTTTTAGAAACTGAGTGATGGATATCTTTTTTTTTCTAAATGTATTATTTCAAAATTACATTCCCATATTCTTTTTTAGGTAAAGGAAATCTTAAATTTTCAGGACTACGAAGGTAATTATATTCATTTTTTAATAATAAATTATTAAAGATTGTTTTCCTTTAAACGGTTAATAGTTAATATTTGATGGAAAACTTTAAATATTAATGAGCTATTTAATAGAAAATAGTTTGTTTACAATGTTTGTTAAAAAAATTCACTCGGTTTTTTTTTTTACCAACGGTTTACTTGTAAAATAATCGCGAATATGAATTTCTTGAAATATTTGCTGCTGAAGAATTTTTGCAATTATTTTTAAGTAGTAGTTTCAAAGTATGCATATTTAATGAAACGAAAGTGAACTATTTTTTATATAATTTTTTCAAAATATGCTGAAATACTTTTAAAATAAAGAATGGAAAATAAACAAGAATCGAATATTTTCATGAAAAGTTAAACTTCGATAATGAAGTAAAATGAGATAATTCAAGTGCAGTTTTTTTTAAAACTGATGGTACTGAGAGATCTATGTAGTTCGCACTATCAGCCACAAAGCCACCACCACCAACTTTATTTTACAAATATTTCAACCTATTTAAAGAATATAAAAAATAGTTCACTTACGTTTCATTAAATATGCATACTTCGAAACTACTTCTTAAAATCAATGGCTAACATTCTTCAGCTGCAAATATATCAACAGACTCATATTACGCGATAACTGTACGCGTAAAAAAGTGAAGAAAACAGAATGGAAATTTTTTTACGGGTACTATTGGAGACATGGGAAAAAAGAATCAGATATATATATATATTTAATTCGAAAGGTGCCAACAGGCAAAGAGTGGCGTTATTGATCTAAGTTTTCCCTTTTTTCCATGTCGCCGATAGTCCTTATACAAAATTTGATGGCTTTGCGGCTGATAGCTCAAGCTACATAGATCTCACAGTACTGTCAGATAAAAAAAACACCCTGTATTTCGTTAAAATTTTATTTTACCTCTAACTAATTTTTGAAATCTTATATATACTTTCATATTTTATTTAGAAAAGAGGTTTCAAGCCAGGTAATTTTAAAGATTTCCTTTCTCTCAAACGAATGATATTTCTCATCTTTATCTGCTTAAAAAAGTGAAGAATGATATTACCGTGATGCATAAATTGTTTAAAAATATTTAGGGTTTTTATTTAAACAATTACCCGTCCCAAATGAAAGATGGAAAAAAAAAACCAGTGGAAATGCATTATTTACATAAAGGATATCAAAATAGAGCAAAATATTATATTTTCTGCAATAAAAAGACCTACAAAAACGTAAAAAAACAACTAAGTTTTGCCTTTGTTTATTAAAATAGTTTATAGTACAATATTTCTTAATTAAATTTTGTCAAGCAATCATTATTGGTCCTAATTTTCAGTGTGTAGTCTCTCGAAAAATGCCCCTCTGGGTTAAACATCTAAAATACAGTTACTATCATCAATAAAATATAAATTCGACGGTAACTTTTTCCTTTCACAAATGATGTTGTGAATCGAATGAGTTTTACTACTGGTTTGCTCAGTAATGAAATCTGTTTTATTCGGAATCACAGTACTTTTAGAGTTTTCTCTCCGTACGACTAGAGCAGTGATGGGGAAACTACGGCCCGCGGGCCAAGTCCGGCCCGCGGAAAGGTTTAATCCGGCCCGTTTAAGAGTGCCGTTGTGAGAATGTTTGAACCCATTCTTACTTCGTAATGTGACGACCCACATAAAAACTACCTGCGGCGATATTCAAAACACAATAGTATTCTGGACAAATCCATCCAGCTGACTCCTCTTCACTCGAAACTTCCAGACACTCTAGCATTTTCGATTCATTGTTCTGTTTTTCCGAAAGAACCGCAAAACTCCAATTCCCGAACAATCCTTGCAGGTAGGTATAAATACAAGCGAGGCCGCCCGAAGATCAGTTAGTTAGCGACTTAGTCAGTCATCTGCAACGACCCGCTGTGACTCGAGTAATTGTTTGTGTAATCCCTGAAACTCCCACTGCCTCAACAAACACCCGCGCAAGGGCATTAGCTCATCTTAGATATGCGAACAAATCTTTTCAACAATGAAGCTTAGGAAAACTTCTTTAAGAAACAGAATTACAAATGAACACCTTTCATCAGTTTTAAGAATTTCTGCTTCACAAATGGAACCGGACTATGATGAAATTTTGATAAAACAGTCTCAATTTCATTTTTCTCATGCACCATTAACCAGTAATGTCACCAGAAAATAAAGTGATAATACTTCACATCAAGAACTACACTAAATTCATTTTATATTTTGTGCTTATAATTTTCTTACCTTTTGTTTTTTTTACTATTAAAATAATAAGTGTATGTAATAATATATGTATATGTTTATAGAACACATAAATTTTTTAACGATTAAGCATTATTCTTCGGCCCGCTACGATCGTCTAGTTATTACAAATGGCCCGTCTTAAAAAAAGTTTCCCCACCACTGGACTAGAGGTATAACGGTTTTATCCCCTAGAAGACAGAACGCTTTAAATAAGAATTAAGACAGTTGTTGATGAATTTAGATATTGCATACTGAACTGATTTAATTAAGTATTAGAAATAATTAAAAAGTGCTGAAGTTATGCAATGTTCATATGAGTCGCCATTGCTTATTTTTTGATACTTATTCTATGCTTGTTTTTGGACGATATCAACGAAATGATTCAGCAAATGCATTTATTTACTTTTTTTATCAGGTCTGGATACAATTTTAATGAATTTCATTTTCAATCTCAAATTTAGATTTTTTTCTGGATGATAATTCCCCGGAATCAGCAGCTCTTTATGCGGACGATATCAATACCGAAAAGGATCATTTGAATATTCAAGTGTTCATAAATGTAGAGGTGAGTAATGTTTTGAACATTTTATCATTTTTTTCCAATTTTCTTGCAAAGATTGGCAGTATTAGCTTAAAAACCTGAATGAGCATACTGAATTATATTGAAAAACTACCCGCCTTTGGTGACCAGCTGGTTCGCCATGAATAATGCGTTCTATAATTTTTTATTAAATCACATAGACATTAGCCTTGAAGCAATTCCGGGCATTGATTGGCCTGAAATTAAAAATGTTTTTTTCCGCGATGCTTCAATATTTAATGTATTTTTTAAAGAAAGCGAAAAAGGAAAAAAAAATATTGAATAAATGATATAGATATTGCAAACGATTATAGAAATATGCCATTAAGTCTAAATTTCAATGCATCCTGTCTAAATTCGATCAGGTTTACCATAAATAAAGAAGATTTGTTGAATAAATGATTTAGATATTGCAAACGATTATATAAACCTTTGTCTTGCATTTATTTTTTTAGAAAATATCACATTTTATGTTTCTTTTATTTTATCCAGTCACGTGCTGAAAGTATCATTTCTATAGACTTGATTTACAATGATAGTTTTTTTTTATTATTTGAACTTCCGTCATTGTTTTCTTTTATTTTATCCAGTCACGTGCTCAAAAAAAACATGGTTAAAATATTTCTTTAAAAATTCGTTAAAAATCGAGGCTTAAGTTATACATTAAAACTCTGATACCAACAGAAAGCTAATTTTTTTATCTTTAAATTGATGTTAAAATCATGTTTGTACGATAATATTTTCGGAAGTTATAGCGGAAAAACGTCAAAATTTCGCTTAAACTTTAATTAATTCAAATTCTAATTAAAAATTCGAAAAAAGGGCTCCGAGGTGCACATTCCGAACCTCCGAGGTATACATGTACCAAATTTGGTAGCTGTAGGTCCAACCGTCTGACCTGCAGAGCGCAACGCACACACACACATTGAGCTTTATTATAAGTATAGATTTTGCTTTATCATATATACTTTGAATTATAGATGAAACATTCATATTAATACAGTAAATAAAAAACAGTAGTATATGTAAATTGTATGTTTTTTCTTTAAAAATTGTATCTCCTGATTAACTAACAAATTCAGGCATAAGGATTTCTGTTTTAATTCCGATTTTTTTTTATCAATTTGAAGCAAGTATGGATAGATTAAAAAATCGAATGCTATATTGTATTTCTGTTATCAATGTAGATGTATAACAAACATGACAAATTTTTCTCTGCTAATACGAAATTTAACTGGTAGAATTTTTTTGAGATATTGCAGCCAATTTATGACAAAAAAGAAGTATCATTAAAAAAAAAAAGAAAAATTAAAGCAATGCTATTTAAATTATGCTAGTAATGCCCACAATTTCATCATCACAGCCACCATGTTATATTGTAAATTATTCTTGCTGCCAACATTTTTTTTCTCTCGTAATACTAAGATAGAATGGCTGAGGTTACAATGTATAGAATTTTTCATAGACCTCTACATAACGAAATCAATTAAAACTCATTGCTTATAAGTCAACTTAAAACAAAATTAAAATATCATCATAATAAATGGGTTGGTCTCTCACACTTTTATTCCATTTTATAAAACCAAGCTTTATAAATAATGTAACTTATTTCACAAAATATTTTAATATTAATTCAGGAGAAATGTGATACCATTTTAAATGAAATATGCTGTAGCCTTTATTACTTATTTACATAATTGTGTCGTTTAGTGCTTGCTATTCATTGATTATATAACTTCAAAAATCCAATTAATCGCTAATTAGGAAAAAGCTTTCAAAAACAACTGCAGGATTCAGTCTTGGAAGATGGGGTGTCCCTTTGTGGGATATATCTAAAATTTTAATTAATTGAAAATTAGCTGAATTTTGCCAGCTGAATTTCATAATTTTTGAGCATTTATTACACGAAAATAAATTTTTAACCATTTCAATCCTTAAGAAATTATCTGTCTATTGATACAATTTAAGTGGTCATACAAGCTTTTCCTGTATTTTGATACTTTTAAAAAATACTGTTTTCCTAATTTCCAAAACTAGATTATATTGTTATTTTGTAATTCGAAGTTATTTTCCCTAATTTTCTTCCACTTTCCAGCATGTAAGACGAATAAAAAAATTGCTTAACATTGAATTGAGAAAAGAGAATTCAAATTGAAGTTTTTATGATTTTAAGAACTCGATTCAACTTTAAGGATTCATATAAACGTAATCTCTCTTAAACATTTCTTACAGAGTGAGATTTTTCAATGTTTTTTAAATAAAACTTTTTTTTCCACAGGCTAGAAATTCTCTTAAAGATCCAGCAAGTCTGTGGGAAGATGGCAAAGTACGGTATCAACTTTCTGATAAATATGGTAAGAGTTTTAAATAAATATTTCAACTGTTGAATGTGGCTAGAATACTTTTAACTGTTTAATCGGCAAATTGAGATGGAAAATTTTTTTGGTACAAATATTAAGCAATTAGATACGTAAAATGTATTTATGTTTCCTTAAAAATTTATTTTAATTTATTAACTGATTTGAATTTAATTATATCTTAGAAATTCATTTTAATTAATTAATTTTATTTAGCAACCAGAAATGAATGAAAGAAGGCATGCTTACAATGTCCATGCAAAGCATTTTAAATTGTGTAACTCCAATAAATCAATAAAAACACATGAATCATGACAACTTCAGGCTTGAAATTTTTTTATAGATGTTAGTATCATGGCATATTTAGAGATCAGATACAGGTATTGTTCTTCTATTTGTAGATGAAGGAATTTTATTTCTTTAAAGAGGCAATGGTGTGCTCTCTGCATAACTTTATCGTATATTAATGCAGTATAAAGTATTTTGCAATCTATAATACATTGAAGAGCAATAAGTTTTGGATGTTTTTCTTTCCACAGACATAGTCTAAAATTTGAAAAAAATATACAGTATTATTGACATGACAAGAACAGAAAATTATTAATCTAAATTATAATACTTTAAGTTATTGCGCTCACATTGCCAACCTGCTCCATAAGTCTCCTGGTAAAAAAGAAAGTTTTACAGATAGCTCTAACAGATACTGAATAAATACTATAACAATGAACCTCGGATTCGGTGATTAACTTGGAGTCGAATTTGGTTACAAGAATGAAGAATCTAAAATTTTCTAAAATTTTAGAGCTATATCCATTGTTCCTTTAGCTACGGAATTTGTTCTAAAATACTGGACACTTATCTACATATATTATATCCTACTTATCATGTCAGCTATGTAAAGTGAAGGTGCAAAGATGAGAAGGTAATGAATTGAATTGAGTTGAGCTCAAGTGAGTAGTTTAGTGAAGTTTCTATGTGAAATATCGATTTCTGTCGAGCTTTCTCAGAACTCTTTGCGTTGTTATGATTGTTTAATAGCGATTTTTTGTTTATAAATGTTGATTTCTGTATGTGAAATGCTGTGTATATATCGTTAGCCTTTTGCTATCTGTATTTCGTATAAAAAAGTAACATTATCATTTATTAAGAATGTTTAATTGATAGGTGGAGTTTTCTGTAAGAATATATTTACAAATATGCAGACAGTCTGTTTATTTATTGATGCACTGGATCCAAATTTTATACAGATGAATATTTCGAATAATAAATCTATATGTTTAATTTCTTCCATCTAAATCTGCTCACATGTACATGGATGGATAAGCAGATAGTTCTTTGGCGTATTAAAATTTCATAGGAAAAAAAATTGAAACTTTCATGAGAAAACTCATGATAAATTACTTGGCTGTAGCTAACGGTATTTTTGAGTTCTCATGTGTACGAAACGAAAGAAGACATAATTCTAAATCTATTTTTCAATTCATGAAAATTTGAAACGCGTTTACTCTACTCAATATTTTAATAGAAAAGGCTTTGATGTATACAACATTTATTTTTATGTACTTGGTCCGTGAGAAAGGAAAAGTCCTGTTAGAATAATAATCATGTAGCGTCGTCTGTAATTCAAGGTAGAGATTAAAATTATTTGCGTCTTTATCGGATGCTTAAATTCTAATTTTTAATCTCAACAACAAGTAACTAAATTATAAAGTGTTAAATCCTGAGACTAAAATATAAGTGTTGTAATCAAATACAAATTTTATTTGTAACTAGCCGCCTTTGGCGACCAGCTGGTTCACCATGAGTAATGCGTTCTAAAATTTTCAATTAAATCCCATATTCATTAGCCTTGAAGTAATTCCGAGCATTGATTGGCCTGAAATTAATATTTTCTTTAAGATGATGGACGGAAAGTTCTAAAAGAACACGTTTTCCTAATAATATTCTTTAATTTTATAAATCAGTAAGTTTTAATTATTGATTTAGAAGACTGATTGATGTAGCAACTTTTATTTAAAATATTAATAAAAATATTTTGTAAAATATGGCTCACAGTACAAAGTATGAAGAAATCTAAAACTCATTACTTATCAATGCATTGTTTGACTCAAGCCACATAAAATGTAATTATTAATTTTATTTAGACCAAGCTAGCAGTTCTAAACAATTTATATGCCTATTAATAATATTTTACAAATTGGCCATTGGGCCGGAATTTGAATGCATATCCTGTATGAATAAAGATAATTTAATGAATCAATGATTTAAATATTGCAATCGATCATAGAATCTTTTGAATTGAATTTTTTAAAAGAAAATATCACTTTTTATATTTATTTTATTTTATCCAGTCACGTGCTGAAAGTTACATTTCTTTAGATTTAATTGCAGTAATAGTTGATTTTTTAAAAATTTGAACTTCCGTCAAAATGATTGCAACATGGTGATAAAACCTAATTTTTTCCCTTTGACTTGCTCTTGCAGATTAAATCTTATTGTTTTATCCGAAATATATTGTTGAAAATATGATTAAAACATTTCTTTAACAATTCGTTTAAAAAAGAAGTTTAAGCTATATATTAAAACACTGATACCATGAGAAAGCTAGTTTTTTCAAATCTTTAACTTGATGTAAAAATCTTGTTTGTGCTATAATATTTTCGGAAGTTATAGCGGGAAAATGTTGAAATTACGCTTAATTTTGGTAGCTGTATACATGTACCAAATTTTGTAGCTATAGATGCCACGGTCTAGCTTGTAGAGCGCCAACACACTCACATTGAGTTTTATTATAAGTATATAACCATTCCTTTTCAATAACTACCACGGCTAGCTTTTAACATATTTATTGGTAGACTTCACTAAACATAAACACATATACGAACAGTTATATAACAAAAGGGGACAACACTTACACGACTAGCTTAACGAAACAATTAAGACATTTACAACGAACAAAGACATTTATGAAATACAAAAGACAGTCCTCAACCGAGACGCTCTCTCTATGATGGTTGGAGGTCGACTGACTGTATTATCCAGGTGGCGCTGACGTTGGTGACGTTGCCCACAGTTCCGTTATATCTTCCCCCTCTGACTTCTTCGTGGCCGTCTCGACAAGAAGTCAGGTAGCGGAAGTCTTGGCCGTCCTCTTTTTTTAAGAGGAGCTACTGGAGCTACCCGATCTGATGTTTGAAACTTATTTCGTTCTTGATAAGGTTTCAAGGCTGAAATAGGATATTTACCGAGAATTTTGTCTGGTTCATTGGGATCGGCAATATCGTAAGTTGTTGGCGACCTTGCAGTCACTATCATATAAGGACCGTCCCGTTTAGGCATGAATTTGCTAGTTTTCTTCAATGAGCCTTTGCTAACAGGGTGGAGAGTAACCCAGAATTTGTCACCATGAACAAATTTGGGAGTATCTTTACGTTTCTTATCAGCATACCGTTTTTGTTTATCTCGGTGTTTCTCAACTCTTTTTCGCACTTGTTGTACAGTTCTTGCGAACCTTTTTAAATATGGTGTAATCTTAGGAACGAAGTTGTCATTTTCTATTACGGCTTTTATGTCGTGTTTGACATCATATATAGTTCTTAGGTCACGTGCGAATTGGAGAAATGCAGCAGAGGGCCCAGTTGAATCGCTCTTGGCGGTATTCAATGCAAATCTAATCATGGGCAGTTTTTCTTTCCATGCCTGGTGGTCATTTCCGACTAGTATTGCCAAACGAGGCTTGAGATCTCTGTTCTTTCTTTCAACAGGGTTTGATTGTGGATGATAGACAGGGGTAAGACTTTGGTCTATGTGCAATATATAACATAGCTGTTGCATGACAGCACTTGTGAACTGGGGACCATTGTCACTGATAACTTTTCGACGTATACCGAATCGAAGGGCGACTTCTTCCAACAGAGACGTTGCACATTCTCTTGCAGTTGCTTCTTTTAGAGCAAAAAGTTCTACCCACTTCGTAGCACAATCTTGTACAATAAAAATCCATTTCTCCCCAGTAGGTGCTTCTGGCAGAGGACCGAAAAGATCAATAGAGAGAGTTTCGAATCGTTAGGCATAGATAGGAGTTTGAAGTAGCCTCGATGGTTTTTGATTAGAAGCTTTGTAACGACAACATTCAACGCAGGTTTTGACATAATCTGCTGTGTCTTTTCGCATTTCCACCCATTCCCACCATTTCGCATTCCAGTAATATCTTTTAGCGATGCGATGAAAGGTACCCTCGGCTCCATAGTGCCCTGCCATGGGCGAATCATGGTGCTCTTTCAGGATATTGGCTTTCATTTCTTGAGGGACTACCAATTGCGCTTCTTCTTCATCCGATTCAGGAGAGTATCGGTATAATACCCCCCTGTTCATGATGTAGCCTCTTGCAGTCCAAGTTGTATGATAAACTTCTTTCGCTGTACTCTCGAATGTTTCTATTATCTTTCGCAGATCATCATCTCTTAGTTGTAATTGACGCAAATCAGCCGGACTGGTAGTAGGAATTTCAATCGATATAGCGCAGATTTCACAAGACTCTGTACTTGGATGTTTACAAATAGGACGAGATAAAAGGTCGGCAATGAAATTTAGTCGACCAGGAATATATTTCATTGTCAGGTTGTACGATTGAATTTGTAGAGCCCATCTGGCGAGTCTACCAGTAGGTGATTTCAGTGACATCAACCACTTCAGCGGTTGTTGGTCGGATGTTATTGTAATGGACTGGTTTTCCACGTATCCTCTAAATTTGTCAAGTGCCCAAACCACTGCTAATGCTTCTTTTTCTATCGTAGAGAAGTTTTTTTCTGAAGAAAGCAGGCGGCTAGCATATTCAATAAGATGTTCTTCATCTTTCTCTCCCTGGAGTAAAACTGCTCCGATGGCAACATTGCTAGCATCTGTTCGGATGACAAAAGGCTTCGTTCCATCAGCTTGTTTAAGAATCGGTGGGCTTATTAATTTAGATTTCAGATCTTGAAATGCCGTTTCTTGTTCTATTTCGCATTTCCATACGGCCTTCTTCTTCGTTAAATCAGTAAGAGGTCTGGCTGTTCGGGCAAAGTTTGGAATATATCTACGATACCAGGAACAGGTCTGAAAAAAAGATTGTACTTGCTTCACAATTTTCGGTGACGGCATGTTTGCAATGGCAGCGGTCTTTTCTGGATCAACAGATACACCATCTTTAGTAATGTAATGGCCTAAGTATTTCACTTTCTCACAGCAGAAGTGACACTTTTCTCGATTGGCGTTCAGCTTGAATAACGATAGACGTTTGAAGACTTGTTCTAGGTCTGTAAGATGTGTTTGGAAGGTAGGAGACAGCACGATGATGTCGTCCAAATATGATAATGCCAGGACATCCTTCAGTCCGGAAAGTACTTTATTTATAAGTCTAGAAAACGTAGCTGGCGCATTACGAAGTCTGAAAGGCATTCGTTTGAATTTATAAATTCCGAAGGGACAAGTAAAAGCAGTTTTGATTTGATCTTCTTCTGCTACATCTACCTGATGATACCCAGATCGTAAGTCAATAGTTGACATGTAAGGGATAGGCTTTGCTTCGTTCAAAAAATCATCTATACGTGGCAAAGGATAAGCATCTGGAACGGTGTGGGAGTTTAGCTTGCGATAATCGATGCATAAACGTATTTTACCATTTGGTTTGGTGATCAAGACCACAGGAGAGGCATAAGGGCTTTCGCATTCCTCTATAATACCTTTCTCTAGAAGAGAGTCAATTTCTTTTTTCAACAGCTCTTTCTCGCTTGGGTTCATCCGATATGGAGGAACTGAAACGGGAGGACTATTTCCTGTATTGATGTAGTGTTCAATAAATGGCGTAGCTTCTCCCACTAGCTGAAAATTATTCTCATATTTTCTCAACAGATCATTGAGTTGTAGTCTTTCATGAGGACTTAGGTTTTGTCCCTCATCATCCCGCAAGTCGCAAGAATTCAATTCTATACTTTTTACTGGCTCAGGACATTGTGCTTCGAGGTCCACTCCAAATGGATACACCTGAAGAGGGTTGTCATGGAAAAACCAACATCTATTCTTTAGGTCAAGGACGATGCCTGCTTTTTCAAGAAAGTCATATCCAAGGAGGGTTCTATTTCCTTTCGATTTTGGCAGAATCAGAAATTTCGTTACAATGTCTCTTCCTTCAATATTCACGACTACCTCTGATGTGAAGGCTTGAGTTGTTGTGAATTGTCCATCCGCGAGAAACATGTTGATGGTTTTACTTGCCATCGGTACTTGTTTCTCCTGAAATATTTTATAAAGTCTTTCACCAGCAACCGTACAACTTGCACCAGTATCCGCACATACGCGAGCTCTTTGTCCACAGATGGTGATGTCAATATAAGTGATAGTTGTAGGCATATATACATGCGTAGCAAGCATTTTCAAAGAGTTTGCTTGGAAATCATTTCATCTGGTAGGCGTTGAACAGTCGGGACATTTTGATTTTATAAATCCTGGTTTACCGCACCCATAGCAAGTCAAAGGAGGGCGGTTATCTTGTCTTTGTTGCTTCTCGACTCGATATGGAAAGTTTTTACTAGTCGTTCTTTGTACATCTTCTTTGGTTCTGGAAGGATAAATAGATTTCAGTGGAAAGTTCTGCTTCAAATGGGGTTGATTTTTATTCTTCGTATTTTTAACACGAACAGCTTCGTAATCGTCTAATAACTGCATCAGTTCAGATGATGACTTAATTTTTCCCCAACGATCGACGAAGTGTTCTTTGACATCATTACTAACTCTTCGTTTCAATTGATCTGTAAGAACAAGGTCTTTCAGCGATTCGTAATCAAAAACTGCAAGGCTCTGAAGCCATTCTTCGAGGTAGTTTCTTAACTCATATGCAAAGTCTTGCCATAAAGTTCCAGTTTGTTTTTGGTGAGTAGTCAGCTTGATTCGGAATGCTTCAGCATTTAACTTAAATCATTGAAGTAGAATTTTCTTTATATAAGTATAATCTTCTAATTTTTCCTTGGGTTCTCGCAGAATTATTTGTGAAATGTTAATGGGAAGAAGAGTCAGGAGGTGCGTTATGTTGTCTTCTTCTTTCACGCAAACTTTCTCACATTGTCTTTCAAAAATTTGCGAATAGGCTGCAATGTCAGAAGTCTCTGTGAAAGTTGGAAGTAAATGTTGGATTTGTTCACTGGGCACAACATTTAAAGTGGAGGAACCGTTAGAAGGATTTGAGCTAGCAGCTGCAAGATTTACTTTTAATCGTTCCGTTTCAAGTATCAATTCTTGTTCCTTCCTTTTGAATTCTTTTATATCTTTGCTTTCCTTTTCTTTTTGCTGCCTAGTGTCGACAATAGTTTCTAAAAGATTTTTGGTGAAAGTCTCGTCATAAGACGTGGATTTGATTATTAGATCTCGCAAATTAACAACAAGCATAGAATCATTTGCTGTTAGACCTAATTCGTACGCGAGTGATTTTAGATCCTCTTTCTTTGCTTTTGCAAGGTAAGCCATCTTGGAATGAGGGGTCAGAGGGGAGGATAAATTGGCTTAATAATTACGGAAATTTGAAATAAAATGTCCTAAAACTATTTACATTCACATACAAGGAATATGCATTAAAACTAAAAGAAGAAAACTTTTGGCGAGTTCTAACAAGGTCCAGCACAAAATTAATGTCAAATCATATACGAAAACAGATGCACATCAAGAACAAGAACAAAATTTCAATACTTTTGGTTATATACTTTTGTCGTAACATACAATTATAAAAATTTTACTACATTAACTTTAAACAAAAGTGATAGAAAAAATTGAATGTATTTTCAACTGAAACGTTAACAAGTAAAATTTAATACACAAAATAGAATCAATGTTTTAAAAGAAAAGAAAAATTATTGTAGTTGAATTTCAATGTGGATCACATAAAAATGTTTAGTTTCATAGTTTAAAATGAATATCAATTGTATCTTTAAACAGATTGATATAATACTTATAAACGAAATTAATTAAATGTATCAATTTGTTCAACATACATTATATAAAATAGATACTTAGTGAAAAAACTGTGAAGGATGTAATAATCTAAAATACACACAAACAACAAAAAAAATCAAATTTACAACTCTTGATTAAGAAAGCCGTTGCTTTTTCTAAAATGATTTATGTAAATTATAATTACTTTTACTGTAATAAGTTAAAAGTATTTAAAAATCAAAATAAACAATAACATAAAAGATACTTATCAAATTCTTTTTGCGATGATTAGCGGTATGCTAGCAGCACACGACAATATTCCAGAACATGGGAATCACTTTGATCGGTAGTCAATCTGAAAACAAAAGTGAGCCGATGTGCTAGCAGCACGCGACAATATTCCAGAACATGGGAATCACTTTGACCGGTAGTCAATCTGAAAACAAAAATGAGCCGTTCTCCAGCAACTAAACTTAACTCGGGGTAAAAGCTTTTTTAAATCCAAATTGGGATTCCTAACATATTTCACTGGTCCAAAACGTTGGGCGCCAGAAATTATTTAACCATTCGTCTTCAATAACTACCACGGCTAGCTTTTAACATATTTATTGGTAGACTTCACTAAACATAAACACATATACGAACAGTTATATAACAAAAGGGGACAACACTTACACGACTAACTTAACGAAACAATTAAGACATTTACGACGAACAAAGACATTTACGAAATACAAAAGACAGTCCTCAACCGAGACGCTCTCTCTATGATGACTGGAGGTCGACTGACTGTATTATCCAGGTGGTCGACTGACCACCTGGATAATACAGTCTTGGTGACGGTTTCTCTTGGTGACGTTGCCCACAGTTCCGTTATAAGTATAAAAAAAAAGTGTTATTTTTTCTTTAAAATTAGTGCAAAATTTAAGTAATAATTAAAGTTAAAAGATTCAGTTAATAGTAGTTAAATAGTCGGTTACTTTATCCGGAAAAACTTTTTAATTTAATGCTGTAATAATTTATCGGTTATGATTCCAAAATATTAAAAAATGTTTTTTTCGGTGATGTTGCCAAAATATTAAATATGTTTTTTTAAAGAAAGCGAAAAATTGAAAAAATTATTGAATAAATTATTTTGATGTTGCAAACGATTATAGAAACCTTGGCTTTGCATTTATTTTTTTAGAAACTATCACATTTCATTATGGAAAAAAAATATTGAATTAATGATGCAGATATTGCAAACGATTATAGAAATATGCCATTAAATCGGGATTTCAATGCATATCCTGTCTAAATTCAACCAAGATTACCGTAAATAAAGAAGATTTGTTGAATTAATTATTTAGATATTACAAACGATTATAGAAACCTTTGCTTTGCATTTATTTTTTCAGAAAATATCACATTTTATATTTCTTTTATTTTATCCAGTCACTTGCTAAAAGTTGCATTTCTTTAGATTTAATTTGCCATGATAGTTTTTTTTTTAATTTGAACTTCCGTCATTGTTTTCTTTTATTTTATCCAGTCACGTGCTAAAAATAACTTGGTTAAAATATTTCTTTAAAAATTCGTTAAAAATAGAAGCTTAAGTTATACATTAAAACACTGATACCATTAGAAAGCTAATTTTTTAAAATCTTTAAATTGATGTAAAAATCATGTTTGTGCGATAATATTTTCGGATGTTATAGCGGAGAAAGGTCGAAATTTTATTTAAATTTTAATTAATTCAAATTCTAATTAAAAATTCGAAAAAAGGGCTCCGAGGTGCACATGACATTTATCGACATTCTCGATATGTATATCCAAGGTATACATATACCCAATTTGGTAGCTGTAGGTCCAATGGTCTGGCCTGTTGAGCGCCAATACACACGCACGCACGCACACACACACACACACACACACACACACACACACACACACACACACACACACACACACACACACACACACACACACACACACACACACACACACACACATTGAGCTTTATTATAAATATAGATTATTTCTTTAATTTTTAATGCGTGTTCAAAATTTTCTTACTTTTTACTTACTTACTTTCTTGTGTATAATTTTATTATAACTCTATTTTCCTCGTTTCACACCTCAATAAGCTTTTCTTTTTATGGCTATAAAAGCTAGTTTTAAAATTCTTAATGGCTGATAATCCTAATAATTCATTATTAATATAATGTTCTTAAGTTATCTGCCAAATGTCATTTCCTATATGGTGTCTAAATTTTAAAAATAACATCGCTAATGATTATTAAAATTGAAAGATATTGCGTTACTCCATCTTCATCTAGAACACACAACTACACAATATTTGGGAAATTAAAGAATGAAAGAGAAAGAAGAAATAATTACATAAAGAAGAATAAAATTTTAAGGAAAAAAGAAATATTAATCACAAAATTCCACTTTTAAAACGATTAAACATGCATTAATGAAATCTTGTGAAAATAGAATGATTTTTTTCCATTAATCTACAATATTAATTGGAAAAGACAGCTTACAGCCCCATTTGACTGATAAATATCATGTTAGCAATGTTTTTGATATGTGTTATACTAATCATATATTAATGATAAAAATCCCAAAATTTGTAAATAAACCTTTTATAGAAACGAATGAGTTTTTAAATGCATGCATGCATCTTCAAGCCTTCCAGGCAACATTTCATTCTTTGTTAAGATGCATAAAATTTATGTTTTATATTCTTTTCTGATTCCACTATAACGGATATCTGACAGCAAATTACGAATTCATATAACAGAGATTATCTTTTCACTCTGCCTTTTTTTCATAATCTACATGTACTTTTATTGAATAGATTCCGAAGAGAAGGACATTATTCTAGAGGCGATGGAAGAATTTATGAATAAAACATGCATCCACTTCGAGCCCATAGAAAAAGAAGAGGCACCTTTTATTCGCATCGAACCTGGTTCAGGGTAAGTTCATTTATTCGAATTAATCCCTTCAATCAATTAGCCTGTTAAGCGCCTCCAAATATAGGGCGTGTGTGCATGGATTTATTTGTTTATAATAAATTTTCTAACTCTTGATACTTAGATGAAATTTTAAGATGTCTTTATAACTTTTTATGAGAGTGAAGCATCAAGGTATTGTTTATGAATACAGTAAAATGCATGATTTTGATTGTACTGATGACAATACTGTTTCATCATGTGCTTTACTTTGTTAAATAAGTCGTAAAAATTTAGCTTTTAAGGTTTATATCTATAGTTTTTCCAAGTTCATTTAATTTTGAATTCTAGGTTGAAGGAAGTATTTATAATTCTTTGTGTAAGTTTACGAAACACAAATTAAAATCTATAGAACCTTTAAACCTTTAACTTTTTTATGATTTCATTTGATAGCCGGAACCCTTCTGATTATTTTTTTTTTGGCATTGCGTATGTGTGTACGTTTATTGGTTTAAAACATATTATCAAAAACCTGAAGTTCACGACTTTTCATTCAGATATGTTTACTTTAAAGCCATTTTTCACAGTACTCCATTTTAAGAGTTTGTGCGCAGGATTAAACTAAAATGGTTCATTGTATAAATAAGAAATTTTTCCAAGTATGTTTATACACACATAAAATTGAAAATCAGGCAAAATCAAAGGCTTATTAAAATGTTTTTTTAGTTTGTGTTAATATGCTAAAATGCTTCTTAAAAACACATTATTACATTTCAACAACATAAAAAATAAAATAATTCCAATACATCTATTAAAATACTTATCACAGTAAGTTAGTGCAGCATTTGTTAATATAAGTTGATTATTTTTTAAATTATTTTTGCGCAAAAGCCAATTTATTTCTTACAATTAACACGATACATGTTTTGTTCATATATATTTTAATTAAAGAAAATTATTTAAAAATTCAGGATTTTAAAGCTAACTATCTTATAAAATCATGGTAAAATGATTTATTAAGTTTAAGAATTTTTCTTGCATTAGGAACAGTTGCATTTGACCCGCTTTCGAGGTCTGTTTTAGCTTCTAAAGGCCCTACAGTCCCTTAAATCTTTGGAGCTTTAATATCTTTTAACATTTAAGATTTTTTATATAGAGTTTGTTGTCTATAAATTTCAACATGTATCAAGTTATCAACAAATCATATATTTGATTATCTATAATTATTAGTTACAATAAAGAACCAAAAATGGATGTGAAGTATCATAACAAATACCTGAGTTTGGAAAGTTACTATAAATTTTAATTTACTTGAATGTTTCCACATAGATTAGCACTGATTACATTAGGTGGCATCGTTTGCAGCAAGATCATTGCTATAGAAGTAAGACCCAATATAAGGAAATCACATCTTTAATCATTACCTGTTCTTTTATTATGCTAATAAAAATGCTGTAGCATCTCTAGAAGATTTTAAGTCCTTATTTTTTAAGTATCCAAATGAAATTTTGACTCATAAGAAAGAAATTAATACTTTCAAAATCATTACATTACTTAGTTTATATATAGAATTTTAATGTACCGGATAAGCGGTATCTGTAGAAAAAGTAATTTTAAAAATGTTTCTAAAAAACTGTCTATTTTAAAATCGAAAAAATTTACATTTTGAAAACAAAATAATTGAAATACGTGGTATTACAAAACAATTAAAAATATTCTAAATGAATTATAACTTCTTAGCAAACAGAAACAAGATTAAAATATTTACTTAAAATGCAAAATATGGATTAATTTTCTTTAATAATAATTACTAATTATTATTTTTTGTCATACAATAATAAGAGTTATACAATTTCATTACCATTTGTAACCTTAATTAATTCATTTCGAACCTGTTGATGTGAATTCTTATTTAATTAAACTTGTGCACTTTATCTATTATACCTCTTCCTTTTAACCTTGGAAAAGAGTTTCTATAGCGATTGTTTCTTCAATTCATGACTCCCAATTTTATTACAAAAGTATTTTATCTTAATATGGACGAATATTAAAAATGTATCAATGAATTCGACATTTGAATCTTGAGACATTTATACGATATTCCAAATTTCCAGATGAAAGATATTAATTCTGTATAAGGTTATTCATTAACATGGATAGTCTGATCATCCTTAAAAATTTATCAATGGAGTTCTGGAGCACATTTATAGAGTAATTCAAATATCCAGGTGAAAGTAGCTTATTCTTGACGAGGTTACTTATTATAATTAATCTTGGAAATATATTTCATTAATTATATAAAAACTATGTAACTGAGTTTTATTGAATGAATGATTAAATTGGAGAAACATAATCCTATTTTGATGCCCATTTTATTCTCAGATGCAGTGCTACTGTTGGCAATAGCGATATGGGAAGGGTATCTTTGGGCAATGGCTGCAAAGACAAAGGAATAGTTATTCACGAGTTAATGCACACTTTGGGGTTCCTTCACGAGCATAGTAGGCCTGACAGAGATGAATACGTGATGATCAACTGGGAAAACATCAAAGAAAGTGAGTGGATTGTTGAATATGATAGTGAATACTTGCAGTCTAGATACTATCAATTCATCGCTTACTAAGTTCCTTTATTCACAATTTTAAAAATCAATTAAAATGCACAGATCCTGGTGTGGTTTAGTTAATTTATACTCCATTTTAAAACAATACTAGGGTTATTTTGGGGCGGATCTCATAAGTTGAACAGAATCTGATGACACTTAAACTGGCATCCTTTTCTCCAAACTTTCGCTCTACATAGACAGATTTTAACATGCACCAGACTATTCTTTGGAGGAACCGGGTCTCAAACCTGAAATCATTCAGTTCTGGAAATGCCACTAGATCACTGTGGCTCCGTTTAGATAAAAACCTAAAATTATTAAATTTGTCACACAGGTTCCGCTCATGCAATACTACCACTTTTCGACAACTATACTTTACTAAGGAAAGACGAGCCTTCTAATTCCATGAATAACCTCAGTTCACCCTATTGATAAATGTAAATATTTCCTCCTTTCATAAAACATCTCAATGCCTTTTCAACGAAATGAATGTGTCCTGACGCAAGCTTAAAACCGTAGTAGGTTTCCGAATCCTAGAATAACCAGTCTATTAAAAGAAATGCTAGCATGATATATAACGAAAGTTGTCAGAGCATACTGGTGGAATATTGACTTTCAGTTTTAGGATGCTTTTCCATCATTGGCCAATATGTGACATGGGACATAAAGGGACATATAAATATGAATACTAATACAATTAACTAAACATAGCTGGTGGTGATGCCATAAATAAAAAATCTTTGAAATTAATTATTAAAAAATCCAAGATTTAAGGATTAAATTACGTTAAAATCTGACTGATATTAATATAGACTTTATTTTATATATTTTTAAATTTTCGGTGCATTAAGTGTATTTATTTTTTATTTTAGAGCACAAACAAAATTTTGAAAAGAATTCTCCAGACGACGTACAAAATGGAAGTATAGCCTATGATTATAATTCCATCATGCACTATGGAGAGAACAATTTCGCCAAGAACAGGAGCATTCCTACTATAATACCCCTAAAAGAAAATGTCACCATTGGCCAAAGGGATGGATTCAGTGAAAAGGATATTGAAAGAATTCTTGTACGTTATGAATGTGGAAAAGGTAAATTTTTTATTGTTATGTTGCACAAATATAAAATTGTTAAATTGCCGAAAAAATGTAAAATTACACAAATAATTCTTTATTTCAAAATTTTTCGAAACTTTTATTAGGTATCTGGCTCACTGTAGATTTATTGTTTCGAAAAATTGTTCATTTTAGAGCAGAGGTGTCCAAACTTTTCGCGACACGGGCCGGATCGAAATTAGATCCATGTTATACAGGCAACATGTATATACAAATTGAAAAATATCATTATGAGTAAAGTAGCATTAAATACTATTATTTAATCATTTTATTGTAACTTGAAAATACAAAATACTAAACAAAGTATAATTATATAATTATTTTATATAAATTGAAATATTTTCATGCAACTTCTAATGCGAATGATGAAACTGTTTTTTTGTTGAAGAATGTCTTTATAGTTGGGATCAAAATTTGTTACACCAATCATAAGAAATGACTGCAAATGATCATCAGATAAATTTGCTCTATATTTTGATTTGAAATACTTCATTCGAGAAAAAGTTTGTTCGCACACGTAAGTAGTCCCCAAACATTGAAATGAATTTACTAGCAAATTTCTTTAAATTTGGAAATTCTTTTGCATCCAAATATTTATAAAAATCTATTAAGTTTCCTTCCTTGTATTTGTCCTTGAATTGTTCTTTTGCTTGAAGACCAATAATTTCTATTTGAAGCTGGCTTGAAATTTCAGCAACGTTGAAATCAAATGGATTTTGGAACAGCCGAATTTCTGTCCAAATCAGAAAATCGCTTTTGAAATTTTTCTTTTAAATCGGCGATGATCTTTACTGCAAATGCAATTTTAAATTGTTCTTTAGTTTGGTTTGGTTTGGTTTGAAAAGGTTTGGGCGAAAACATCATTATGTTTTAAAACCCTCCGTGGGCCGGATAAAATCACTTGGCGGGCCGGGTTTGGCCCGCGGGCCGTAGTTTGGACACCTCTGTTTTAGAGAATAGGAAATCAAGGAGTGAAGAGGAGAAAGGGAGGGGCTAAACTTTCTCGCGTGCATATTTGCATATTTTTTAACTCGAGTCATTGACAAACAATAATTGCGAGGTAGCATGTTAGAGTGCTATCTTCGGCGATTTATTTTAAAGACTAATAGCTGGGATGCGATTAATATATAAATCTCATAAAACCGGTTACTTTGGATGCTTTTTGCCATCTGGCAAAATCCAAAATTTGATACAGAGCCATAATAAATATTATTACAAGATCATATACTAAATTTCATACATTTATACTATTGCTTTTTTGAATTATCTCCTATACATGCTGATGAAACCAAAGAAATACCAACGGTCTACCCTGAATTGAAAATATTCCAAATTATTTTA
Source organism: Argiope trifasciata (assembly GCA_026543055.1). NCBI lineage: Eukaryota > Metazoa > Arthropoda > Arachnida > Araneae > Araneidae > Argiope > Argiope trifasciata. The sequence goes on along the minus strand of JAPMOQ010024531.1, from coordinate 39,453 downwards.
TTGTTAGATCTAGATACTGAAATGCACCTATATAGCTCTCGTCGTTTTGTATTTATCCTGCTGAGTTGTATACGGATCACCAAAAAGGTACACTTCCTTTGAATGGATTTCATTCAAAATTTGACAGAAATCAAATGAAATATAAATATGACTTATATACCATATGTAAAATTTCATATATCTAGCTCAAACCATGTCTGTATTACCTTGAACCATATATAGTCAAATGTACAGCTGATGGAAATACACCTATCCCCCGATTTACACGGCACTCGGTTTACACGATTTCACTTTTACACGGTTTCACGGTTCACTTTTACACGTTTCTATATGTAAAATGAATTACATAAATATACCTTATATTTTTGTTATTTTATAAATAGACAGTTATTTTTATGTTTTTAAGATATATTTAGTTTTATTTTACGTTGAAATAAATGACTGAACTATGCACATTTTAGTTTGTTTTCGATTTACACGGTTTTACGTATAAGAATCAACGATTTCGATTTACACGGTTTTCTAAGGAACCTATCTTCAATGTAAATCGAGGGATAGGTGTAATCTCAAAAATGTGTTTTTTAGATTCAGAGAGTATAAAGCATAGAGATTCGTCAAATTCTCTAATTCAAATGTTTGCAGATTAAGATTTTTTTGGAATACTTTATATATGAGAAAGCAAAAAAATCATAGAATTTTATCATGACAATTTTTATAGGTTGACCGACAGATACAGAGCATTCATGTTTGGCTGGTAGTTGTTTCTTGGATTTAAGTGCTTAAAAATTTTAAATTAAAAATCAATTGGAATTTTTATTCGCTATTTTAAAGGAAAAATTATTTTGACTCTAATTAAAAATTGGGATAAAAATCTGCTCGACAAAGTCAATTTTATTTTTAAAAATTTAAAAGTTTCATTATAAATTTTAATAATTTTTAAAAACATTTTCAAAAAATATATTTTACAGCAATGTTTTACATCGTTTCTGTTATTTGATTCAAACGCGAGTATTTGTGCCAGTATGAGTTTTTATGTTCAAGGAATAAATATTTTATAGTTAAATATTTATTAAATAAATTATTATGTTGATAACAAAATATTAAAATGCTTAAAAAGTATTTAAAAAATTCATTTCTATAAATGGAGTGAATTTCATAAATAAATAAATATAACTTAAACTATAATACTTCGACATTTCGAAATATAAGTTTAAATTTGGTAAAAATCTTTTTATTACCTCAACCCTCAACTAATATATTGGTTTTGAATAAAATTGATGGCTATTATAAAGTTATTGTTAATTTTACCTACTCGTTGTGTATATTATTTATTCTAAAAATAGTTTTTTTATCTGACTTCCAAATTTTACTGCAGTTTGAATATCGAGATATTTCAGTTTTTTTTTTGAAATGCAGCAATTAGTTTGAATTGAATTACTACAATTTTAGCCAATTCATGTTTCGTGTGTATATTTTGGAAAATTAAAAGTGTTCTTAGTACCCCTTGAGTATTTCCATAATATTTCAGGATTTAAATTTACCTTCCTCACATAATGATTATGATTTTCTTTCAAAAAATGGCACCAATTCCTGATGCTTCAGAATGATTTCTTTTTAATCTAATTTAAAAAACCTATTACACCACTTTTTTTCCAGTTAACCGAGTTTTTATTCTACAAAAGTGATTTATGTACAAAACTGTTGCCACAAAGATTCAGATAATGAATGAAGTTTATAAAAGTTATAAAATTTCGAAATAATATTTCTTTTCTTTGAGCAATGTGAAAAAAAAGCAGCAAAAATTTTATGTACGATTTATTTATCACTTTAGTGTAAAGATGACTACCGAAATTTCATTTATCAAGCTAATAAACAGTTTACTGAACTTAGACAGATTTCTGTTAAAATTTGACATCTTCTATTTAGATATTTTTACGGATTTTTCCTGATCCTTCTTATATCCGTCGGGTTCTTTTTACCTCGTATAGTGGGTGTGTATAGTGTTAGAGATGAGATGAGCACATGCAATGATCAGTCTTTTAGTAGACGACACAACACAGACGTTTATTTACAGGATGAAGACAGGACAGCACAAAGACGACACGTATTTACAAAACAGTTATCTACAGAAGACAACTATATACAGCCGAAACGAACACACAGGACAGTACACTTCAGATAGTACCTACAATAGCAACAGTAGTCCACAGGCAGAAATTTCGTTGTGGACATTGGTCCACAGCTTACAAAGCGGCCAGACAGGTTTCAGCAGGAGAGAGAATCTTTTAGGGATTCTTTTCTACTCTCAGCTAGGTCTCTCTAAAACAGGCTGAAACTATTCCTCTGTCTCTTCTTGCCTTCGCTGCCGACTCGCTACTTCGTACAACGGGACTACTCCTCAGTTCAGGACAGCTCCATTCCCGACAACGACGACACAGGCTTCGTCAGTATACGCCAAACAACAGTCTCCCTTTAAGGACTTTGCTTCCAAGACAACTCAGTTCAGACCTTCTCGATTCAACTCCGCCGCTCTTCTTGTCTTCTTCGTTGAACGCCAGACCCTTCAGCTTCGGCTTCTCTCCACTACCGTACTTCAGCTTGATTCCTCGATTGATTTTTCTTCAGGTCTTCTTTTTTCCTTTTTTAACTGTGCTGCTTCTCGCTTGATTCCCACCACCACTTCAGATGGCTGCTTATATGTACCGACGGAAGGCGGGGCTAACATTCTTCCGGACCAATCAAGAGCATTCTGGATGTATCTCGGCTCCTAATGGACGGGTCGGGAAAATTCCCGATGTTTCGGGTACTTTCCATTTTGTCGCCAAATGGTCGCCAAGATTTGACACCTCTGACGTCACACCATTCACTATTCAATACATATTATTGTAAATCTTTCTTCCGTACGATGACAGTATCAGAGCAGGAAAGCAAAATTACACGTTCGTAACAATATAAAGGCCACATGCCAAACTTTATTCATTGAGCTACTCGCGTTATTCTGTTATTATTTTCAAGTATATACAAGTTATCAAAGACACCTCCCAAAATTCTCAGTTAAATCTAAAACAAAAATCTTTCTTTACACCGAATTACTTTTTTTTTCATTTCCGCATTTTATTTACACTCCGTGAAAAAAAAATTCATAAATACAAATTAACCTTAGAAAAGTCATTTTTATTATATTCGTAATAGCTGAGTATGTTTACGAACCAGAGGGTATGCTCTCTCTAATACTTTTTGGCATAATTTTCTACAAACTTTTATGCCAGAGATCGCCTTACATGACATTGGATTACAATAGATAAGGAATATTCACTTTTAGCCGAAATTTAGTTTTTTTTTACTAAATCTTATGTGTTTTGGCGAGTTTTGGTATCCTTGGTATCCTAAAATCGAATTTGTGTTTTAGATGCATTTTTCTCAATCGATTGAAACAAAATTTTTATACAAAACTGCATTTGCAGTCATAAAATACAGCACCAGATATTAGAGATATTTAAGTTATTGCGTTTTTGAATTATCACCTTTACATGTTTTTTAAAGTACAGATCAATAGACAGTCAATTCACAGTTCAATTTGGCTTAGAATTTGATAAATGTCTACACTGTAGATGTTGAGTTTGTGCACTGAATTTCGTTTTCCTAACTCTCTATATTTTGTAATTGTCATATTAATTTATATTCAAAATACCGGACTGAAGGACTTTGTCTGAACAGATCTTACTTAACATTTAATAGAAAACGGTCAATTTGTTGCTTCGATTTCATGCCAAATTGCAACTGTTTAATTCAAGGCGTTTTTGAGTTGATTTTGTAAGAGAGGGACACTTTCCAAAAATGTATTTTTCTAATATATATAATTCTACTACATATTAGAGAATGTAAAAATAAGCAGTTACAATCTTTTAAGGAATTCAGAATCATTCGTGTAAACGGAATATTTTATCTTATTCATAGTTTCGAATCCAGACTGAAGCATGCAACTACTTAATCAAAGGTAATTGAATGATACTGAGGTTAAAAAGGAAATCCTGATTTAGGCATTTTCGAATAGGCTGAATGTGAAATGGTTACAGCAATTTTTCAATGTAATTATATGTCTATAACACTTTATAATAATAACTGAATCAAAATTAATCTTTCTACTTTCCAGCAAAAACTACGAGTAATGGGAAATCGACCACGGAAACTCCTACAACTATTTCAGCTAAAATTACTCGAGCCACTCCTACCCAGTCGACTACGACGCCTGATGGTGCGAAATCATCAACTGTAAAGAATAAATTGACAACAGATGGACTGAATTCATCACCTGCAACATCTGAAATGGTGGAAAAGACGACTGATACTCAGAATTCATCACCCGCAACGAAGAAAGAATCGACTGATGGTCTGAATTTATCACCTGCAATGGAGGAAGAAACAGCTGATGGTCGAAATTCATCACCTGCAAGTGCAACAACACTAGAAACCACAAGAAAGATTATTGCTACGACGGCAGAGATTCAAAAGACAACACAAACAGAAAATAAATTGAAATCTCTGCTGGAAAAATTAGCAAATGCTATTGCTAAAATGGCGGCAGCAAACGCCAAGCCACCACGAAGCAGTACGACTATCGCCAAACTTGCTCCAGTGAAAGGAAAAACAACGCTTGCTTTCACGAGAATGACAAAGATGGCGGCTGCAAGTTTGAAGACAATGCCAAAACTCACTACAATGCTTGCCAAGAGCACTTCTCAGCACAAGTCAGGTATTAACATTTCTCATTGAATTTTTAATAAAACGGTTATAGAAAGTTTAAAAAAAGAGATTAGAAAATGTGTAATTATTATTTGAGATATTCTTAAATTATATTTTGATTTCTTTGCTATACTTATGACAACTGCAACTACAATCAGGCCATCCCTTAATATTCCCCTTACATATAGCATTTAGGTTAAGAAAAATCAAAGAATATCTCATTTTTTTTCATAATGCAGAAAATGCATTAGGATTTCAAAAAATGATTTAACTGGAATTTTTTTTTCATAATATTGATTTAACTAAAAAAATAAGATTACAGGGACAAGAAGTATTTAATTATTTAACACTGTACTGCAAAAATATTTTTAAAAAATTAACCGACAATATTCTTAAAATCCAAGACTAGTAGGTTACTAGACTAGGATTTCAAGCTCTTAAGCCCTACTAGTATGGTTATATATATTTCACAACTTGCTAGCCATATTAATTATAATCATCTAGTTTACAGCTAAAATATTTAATTATATAATAATGATAATATAATGGGATAGTTGATCATTATAATTATCTGCTGTTTACCGAATTATATTTAAACGAAGGAAATCTGCTATGATTTGAAAACTAAAGTAATTGAAAATTGGCTCAATTTCACAAATATTTGAAATCCCGATTTGAAAATGAACAATTATAAGTACAAGCAAATTATTATATTCATAATTTAAAGATTAAGACATTAATATATGATTAAGCTTTAAAAATATTAAAAGTGAAATTCGCAAAATTTCAAAATTCTATTACACCAAATAGGGATTGAAAAATCTTTATATAAAATGCTAACTTAACGTGGAGCAGAAATCTTTTGTTTTATTTATCGTCAAATTGCTACAGTCAAATATAAACAATCCATAATTTCACTGAATGTTTTTGCAATTGCATTAAATTCAACGCGTCGCTTAGCAGATTAATGGAGTTTCAAAATATTATTAGCAATGTTCTGGAAAGGATTCGCTATGTCATCAAAAAGTACATTTAATCAGATATCAAGATAAATAAAAGAAATAAAAAATAAACTTCATACAGAAAGCTTAATCGGGAACTGTGGCCAGATGGGCAATTGCTGATTTGTCCACGAAAACTGATGTTCATATTTTCCAAAACAATCATCTTCGAAAAATATTCTTTTATTATATTACAGATCATTTGCATTATTTTATGAATTGCCTTTTTGATGATATTTTCATTTCTGTAGAATTTTTCTCTTAATTTTAAAAGTATTTTTAATTTAATTTGATACACTAAATGTTGTTTTTAAAAGGCATGATCGAATTCAAACATCCCTCGAATTATATATTGGATTGCTTCTGCCGGTTGTTGATCCCGTAATAGAATTTACAGTTCCGTATTTATTTCATAACACATGCACTTTTAAATTTGCAGCAAACTGCTCCAATTTAATTCATGTTTTTCAATAGTATCAAATAATAAGGTGAAATGCTTCTTTTAAAATACATGCCATAAATAATTTAAAAGTCTAAAAAGTCAATAATCTGAGTGAAAAAAATCTGATCGTCAAAGACGGCTAGTTAAGTATAATATTTCATTTCGCAAAAAATGGGTTTTCTGCTAATTGTGAAATATACATTAATAATTATCTTTATATATTCCTTGATTGTAAATTAATCTATCGATCTATATATATTTGAAAATTTTCTCATAAGAAATGACATTTTTCTTGAAATAAATTCCATCTAAATTATTTAATACCCCATTTTAAATAAATGTATATTATTTTTTTGAATAATAAGACCATTTTAAAGACAATGTAATTTTCAAAAATATTTACCAGAGGATCAAAAATGGATGCAAAAATATCAATGTAATAAAGAAACATAATTAGACTATTAATGGATTCTCCAAGACTTTAAATTGGGAGATTTTAATTTATACTTTGTGAAATTTTGATAATTAACATTTTTCTTATGAACTACCCTTAATGACGTTATTGCAATTGCTGTTTTATTTTTCAATGATTATTCTAAAAAATATTAATAAAACGACCTTTATAATTTTGTACTAAATTTTTGAAATAAAAAAAAATGAACAATTTTAAAGCTAAATCAAGAAATTTTTAAAGATGCTTACAATTGCTAAATTTTCTCTTAAATGTTAAATTTTTATTTTTTAATTATTTTTATTAGCATTAAAATACCCTAGAGTTTTTAACAATGTACAACAACTTTACATACCTTGCAAATGGGTGCATATGCCTTTGAAAATTAAATCAGTATTTATAAATCATAATAAAATAATTTAATTCCAAATAAAGATGAAAATGTGATCAACTCTTACTCCTTTCTTTGATATTTCGTGAATACAAAACTAGTAATTGAGATACCTACTTTAGCTCATAATAACGAGACCGAAAAAAATGCCTGGTGAAAAGTTTATCTTAGTGATTATCAGCAAAATATACTTAAATCTAAAACCCAAATTTCAATTTATTAGCAAAAGACGTCGTGGCTATGCCTTTTTATATGTATTTGCTAGATTTCCATCAATTCAATTTAATATTTTACATTTCTTTTACACTGAGCTTTCTGAACATGTATAACACATGAGACAACGCTATTTCTTGAAAGAACGTTTCATTTTCATTTTAACCGTAAGAAATATGAAACACTCTATCACCTCTCTAGCACAATGACATAAAATGAATTTTTGCTCTTTTAAAGAAAAAATTCATTCGTTTGATTTTTAAGTATAAAATAAGACAACTCATCGCAAAAGACCTGAAATATTTATTACGTATATTTATTTACCTAACGTCTACTCCGATAACATTTGATTGGGTCTCAAGAATTTTTTCAGTTACACTCAAAGAAAAAATAAAGATTTGAAACCGCTAGAGAAAGGTTTTTTCGACTATTGTATTAAACACTGGCTCTAATCGACTAAGTTTTTGATTTGGACACAACGAGGAAAACCTTACTGGAAATAGTTTATCTTTCAGACTACGATGTCAATAAACGCAGTTAAAATATTTTACTACCATAAGCAATAAAATCTCCTATAAATTAATAAATGAAAATAATTTTCTTTAGTGTATAGGTAATCTATACTTATAATAAAGCTCAATGTGTGTGTGTGTGTGTGTGTGTGTGTGTGTGTGCGTGTGTGTGTGTTGGCGCTCTACAGTCCAAACCGTTGGACCTACAGCTACCAAATTTGGTACATGTATACCTTGGAGGTCGGGAATGTGCACCTAGGAGCCCTTTTTTTGAATTTTTAATTAGAATTTGAATTAATTAAAATTTAAGCAAAATTTCGACGTTTTTCCGCTATAACTTCCGAAAATATTATTGCACAAACATGATTTTTATATCCATTTAAAGATAAAAAAATTAGCTTTCTAACGGTATCAGTTTTTTAAATTTATAGCGCAAGCTTCTATTTTTAACGAATTTTTAAAGAAATATTTTAACTATGTTTTTATCACGTGACTGGATAAAATAAAACAATGCCGGAAGTTCAAATGAAAAACAACAACTATCATCGTAAATCAAATCTAAAGAAATACAACTTTCAGCACATGACTGAATAAAATAACATAAATATAAAATGTGATATCTTCTATAAAAATTAATGCAAGGCAAAGGATTCTAAGAAATTATTTGCAATATTTATATCATTAATTCCATAAATTATCTTTATTTACAGTAAACCTTATTGAATTTAGACAGGATATGCATTGAAATCCCGACTTAATGGCATATTTCTATAATCGTTTGCAATATCTGTATCATTAATTCAACAATTTTTTTCATTATAAAATGTGATAGTTTCTAAAAAAATAGATGCAAAGCTAAGGTTTCTATAAAATCTGCAAGAGTACTTCAAAGGGAAAAAATTAGGTTTTATCATCGTGTTGCCATCATTTTGACAGAAGTTCAAATAAAAAAAAACTGTCATCGCAAATTAAAAGTTAAGAAAGGCAACTTTTAGCACGTGACTGGATAAAATAAAATAAATATAAAATGTGATGTTTTCTTTAAAAAATGCCAGGCAAAGGATTCTATGATCGTATTTAAATCATTAATTGAATAAATTATCTTTATTTATACAGGATATGCATTCAAATTCCTTTCCAATTTGTAAAATATTATTAATAGGCATATATATTGTTTAATATTATTAATTTGATCTAAATGAAGTAAATAATTTACATAATTACATTTTATGTAGTTTGAGTCAAACAATGCATTTATGAATAATGAGTTTTAGATTTCTTCATACTTTGCTCTGTGAGCCATATTTTACAAAATATTTTAATTAATATTTTAAATAAAAGTTGCTGCATCAATCAGTCTTCTAAATCAATCATTAAAACTGACTAATTTATTAAATAAAAGAATATTAGAAAAACGCGTTCTTTTAGAACTTTCCGTCCATCATCTTAAAGAAAATATTAATTTCAGGCCAATCAATGCCCGGAGTTACTTCAAGGCTAATGAATATGTGATTTAATTGAAAATTTTAGAACCCATTACTCATGGCGAACCAACTGGTCGCCAAAGGCGGCTAGTTATACATAGTATTAGCTGAATTATAACAAGAATAACCAATAGCAGTTTCTATTACTGACGATAAATTTAACTTAAAAAAACCGAGGATAAAATAAATAAAGGCAAAAATGTCCAACAAAATGTTTAAAAAATTAAGGCTGTCACATATAATTACCGATAGGCAATTGTCTAAATATCTTTCAGAATGTCCTTTTTTTTCAAACATAGAGTTTAAAGTTTCTAAAACTATATTAATTTCAATTTTATAAAATAAAGATGGCTTTTTTGAAAGAATAGATATGAGGAAGCTTTTTTTTTAAAGTAAAATTTTGAAAAACAAATATTCATTCACAAGTTATACACTTCAAAAGTTTGTTAACACAGAAGAAAGTTAAAATTATATCGCGAAATATTTCTCGGTATAATTAGCGGATATAGCTGTAAATAACTAATTTCATTTATATTGTAACTACTTTTGAAGATAAGTATTAGCTACAGCATTTAGTTAAATAAAATCTCTGACGAATTGTAACAATTTAATTATTGTTTTTTCAATTTTATTACAGAGCATCGAGCAGGTAGTCATATAGTTAATTTCGAAATGTATGCCCTGATTTTCTTTAATATGGCATAATATAATATAAAACACACACTCCTTTTTTTTATAGAATCTTACGGTCGTTATAAAAGGAACGCGCCTCAGCCGAACCATTCCTTCTTTGAAGATGACAAAGAAGTTGAACTTCCAGTCGTCGAGTCAAGGGAAGGATTTCGAGCCCAACTACCTATAGCTGAAGAAGGCTTAGAAATCGAAAATAAATATGTGGATAATAATAAAGATGTAGTCGAATCTCCTAAGGTTGAAGACTCTTTAGAAATTGACGATAGGTTTGTGAATAATAATAAGCCTGTAGTTGAGCTTCCTGTTGTTGAAGAAAGCTTAAAAGTTAACAATAAATTTGTGGACAACGAGAATAAGACTATAGTCGATTCTCCTGTAGTTGAAGAAAGGTTAGAAACAGACAATAAATTTGTAATCGAGTCTCCTAAAGTCGAAGAAAGCTTCACAGTTGTCAATACACCTGTGGAAACCAGTGATACAGTTCAAGATGTAAGTACATTTTACCAATTAATAAATTTCAGAACACATAAGATTTGGGCATATAGAAATATTTTTCATAATTTTCCAACATGTTCTTTGAATAAAATATTTTGACTGTGTCCTCTGAGTTATATTGTCACAACATGTGCATGTATAAATCTTGCAACTAAAGTAATGAAAAGAATTTTTATAAAAATACGTTTAAGATATTTTTGAAAATTGATTAAAATCAGAGAAAAACAATCGTATTGAGATACAATTGATTATTAAATTTATTCTTAAGAAGAGCAAGAAGGGTTAAGTGCAATTATGTTCCTTGAAGTTAAACTTGAGGCGAAACATTAAATATTTGACTAATTTTTAAATAAAAATATTAATCCTTTTTTTAATAAGAACTGTTTGTTCTAGAACCCAGAAGAAAAATATCGATTATCAAACAAAATATTATTATACATTGTTTCAAATAAAATGGAATAAAAAATGGTCTATATTTTATGTTTATATAACAGTATTTTTCATATAAGTTATTTTTATTCATTTATATTTTGCAAATCAGTTCTCCTTCGTCCTTTATGATAACACTTTATTATTTAAAATATGTGAGACATTCAGGGATAGTTCACAAGCAGATTTTTATACTTTGTTCCAAAGATTAAACCCTTTCTACTGTAATTTACGAGTTGGCCAAATTTTAATTTTCTTATCTGGCATCATAACTTCATATTAAAAAATTTTTGACAAACTGTTTTTTTTTTCATTTTATTGCAATCTTTCTCTTTCTCTCTTTGCATTTGATATTTTAAAAAAATGTAGAATAATGTTAAGAATGAGCATATAATATAATAGTTTTAAAATGTTCATGTGATTTGTATGTTGTTTTATTCATTATTTTTCTTTTAAAGATTTAAAGGATTTAAAAATTTTAGATAAAAGTGTTTTTGTTATCTTTACACGACTACTAATTTATATCCAAATCCAAAACAAAATCAGCTTTACGTTATATGAAGTACATACTCTGTGTAAAACAAAATCAGCTTTACGTTATATGAAGTACATATTCT
>JAPMOQ010024531.1:0-16877 GCA_026543055.1 Argiope trifasciata | reverse complement strand
TATGTATGTATGTATGTATGTATATGTATGTATGTATGTATGTATATGTATGTATGTATGTATGTATGTATGTATGTATGTATGTATGTATGTATGTATGTATATGTATGTATGTACGTATGTATGTATATATTATATATAATATAATTCTTCTATCTGGAGTTGAGCAACTCACCTTTTTTTTGCTCACTTTTTTTGCTTTTCTACATACGATGTATTACTTAAGAATTATATTGGAAGCAGACTTGTCTTTACATTTAAGCTTCAAACAACGAATTGGGGGAATAGCATTTGTGAATTGAATGAGACTTTCGAATGTTTATATTCACATGAGTATCAACACAGATAAAAAGAAACAAGACAGGGTATCCCCTCCTTTCATGCACCACGCAATAAAACGAACTCGTCAAAACTTTAGATCGTTCGTCAAGAATTTGCTGTTAATGAACGATTGCCAAGATTTATGAAATTATTTGGCCTGTTATTTTATATAAAGAGAAGGAGCATAAAATACAAAATAAGCATTTTTTTTGTTTTCCCCTAAAAACTGGTATTTGCTTATGATTGTACTCTACGCCCTCACTTTCTTACGCCATTGCATTTCGGCTGTATTTCTATATGATTCTTTTTTGTGGAGTATAACGCCACAATCTAGCATCAAACTTGATGATTACCTCTCATATTTTCCCCTGACGAATTTCTATAACAATATACATACAGGGTAGAATTCAATTCTATAAATCTACTGATCACATCTTTTACAGTTTTAAAACCACATACTGATATATTTTTAAATTAAAGTTACTTTATAAGATATCTGTAAAGTCAAATCTTCTTTCAATCACTGGTATCTTTTAAAAAAATATTTCTCCATTTTTAGAGAGTTCTTGACAATATCAGAACATTCTTCCTTAATTATGTATATTTTATATGGTTTCTTATATTTTTCTATAACCATAAAAATATTTATAATAGTCTCAACGTTTCATTATTTTCTCTTTCTGTAATTTTATTTATGATTTTTTTTTGCTTTTATATTATTCTCTCGTCGTCAGCTGTAATTTATAAATAGGAAAATTATTCTTTACCTGGAAACAACCTACAACGTCTTTAATCATGTAAAACTATAACTTCTGTCAGTAACTGTACACACATATGTGTAAGTTATTAAAACTGTTAGTATTCATAATTTAATTTATGATAGATTAGATTGATTATTGTAAATTTCATTTTGAAATGAATACAGTAATAGATTATATTTAAATGTCAATGATTTTTTAAATAAAATATTAAAGATATTTCTGAAATAGAAATAAAAAATTAAAACAGGAAGGACAATTGTACGAATGTAATAAATTAGTAATAGCTTTGGGACTATTAAATATCAGTAGTTTTACGATGAATTTTTTTGTTTGTGTAGTGTTCATTTGTGATGAATTCTTTGTTGTGTTGTTCTAAAACTTTCCAACACATTTCAAATTGGTTTTTGAAGAATAATTTTCTTAAAAACAAATGAATAAAAAATAAATGCAAGGGTATGTGTGATAATTTTCCAAAAGATTAACGCATCCAAAGACTTATTTTCCATATAAATACGAATTAGAAAATAAAAAATTAAAGAAAAGGAAAGAATAGAGACTAGTTTTGATAATTCTCTATATATGTTATTGGTAAAAGAAACTCTTATTTTTGAAAGAATTCTTTTTAATAATTTCCTACAAAAATCTTACAAACGTTCTGTTGAATTTTTGAAACTAACTTTTAAATTTATCACGTTTAAATATGATTTTAATAAGACAATAACAATTAACCGAAAATAGAGACAGAATAAAAAGATAAAAATAAAACTTTAAATACACATTGTATTATCGAATCTTATAACTTGAATATTTTAATAAGAATTATTTATTAAATGGTATTCTATTCGTTTGAATAGTAACAGTCAAAATTCGTATTATGAATAGTAAGTGTATAGTTAATACTTTCCGGTCAGCTAGAAATTTTAATCAAAATTTTGGAGACATATAAATCTCTATGATATTTGTAAACAGAAAGGCTAGATTAATGAGTTTCATGGAAGTATATAAATAAACTTAAACTAGTTTAAATCTAAATACTACTCTGCTATAAATTTTATTTACAGTTGCACTGTGTTTGCGATAAATATTAACTTTTATATATGAAACTTCGTTCCATGTGTTTGTAGTTGGGAAAGGAAACTCTAGTATAAATTGTGTATGAAATTCAGTATAATTTAATGATAGTAAGTTAAGTTTCAGGTATAATTTTTTATCGTTTTAATCATATTTTAATTTATTATAATAATTTTTTGTATCATATTCATATTTATTTATATCTATTATATATTTTAATAAATATATTTTACTCGTAATATTTTTATTTTCTCTTTATTACACCTTTTAATAATTATGCGCTTGTTATATATTTATTTTAATTTATTTATATTTTAATGAAATTTATTTACTGCATTTTATTAATTATTTATTTAACTTTAAATCACTTTCAAATATATTTAAGGAAATTCAAACTTCTTTAAAATATATTTAAAGAAAATTTTGCTTAAGATTTTTTGAATCATGCAGTTGACAGAAAGAAATCAAGAATAAAAAATCTTTATCACGCTAAAAATGTACAAATATTCTAATTTGTTAAAATATTTGTAAGTAAAGAACTGAAAAATCTAATATATAATTTTATATGTTTCATAACATATATTCATGAAACATATATGAAAAAAAAGGTACACAAAAATATAAATAATGATTATGTTATTTTATATCAAACGGTTATATGAATGTTAAGCGTTGTTAAAAAATTATGTTTGAAACTAAGTTTGAAAGGCCCTTAAAATTATTGAAAAAAATTGCTGGAAAAAAAGTCTAGAATTAATAAATAGCTATATTTTTTTAATTTTAAATTTAGCTAAAATAGTTTCTGGAATGATATTATTAAGGAGACTAGGAAATGTATCAAAATTTCGATACCTTTTTCACAAATTAAAAATTTAATAAAACTTTGAAAAGCTACTTCTTAGTAAATATCTATTTTTCAGGAAATAATTTGAGAAGTATTCTCTAAGTCCAATGAGCTACTTTTTTAACTCTTACTTTTTATTGTGTTTGAATGTTAATGATTTATGGATAGATCAATTGACAGGACCACCAAATATGACAAAAATGTATTCTGAAGGATGGGAAATAGGTCTTATTAATTAAAAATTATGAGTAATTTAATTAATTAATTATAAATTTTAGTAATTCAAAAACTGCATCATGATGGAATAAATACTTTGATACTGGAAACATCATTGAACTTGAAAGACATGAAGTAATCAGGAAGATGCACATAAAAAATTTAGCTGAACTTGGACACAATCAATACTACCGGCGAATACTATTTCGAAGACGGCTAATAATAAATGTAATTAACAAACAAACACAGTGATATGTTTTGAAATGTATTAGTTGCTAATCTTTATTTTCAAATCATTCGGTATCAAAGCAAATACTATTTTGGATTATGGATACCACTATTAATAAAACAAATCTACACATTTAATTGATTAAATTTATATAATCACATAATACATGTCAGTGCATTGTGTTAATTTTGAAATCCAATTCGCTCTGTGGGGAAAAAAACTGAGAAAAAGTCTCAGAACTGAGTGTAATTATAATATATTGGCTGAAGATTTTACTAAATGACTATCATCTCATATCAATTGACAATATTGATTTAAATTAAAAAAGGAATATATTTAATTTATTTGAAGATTTTAAAGTAATTAAATATAATAAATTATAATTTTTATGATGAAGACATTCCAGCTCCCCACTTCACTTGTTTGAGGTGATTATTTTTGGGGATAGGTTTCAGTTGCAGGCTAAGAGGGAAAGATGATTATTTTTGCTTGTTGTTGAGAAATTGTTATTTTTTTAATACACACAAATTGATTAAGTTTTTCAAATCATTGATAAATGAGCATGAAACTTATTCAAAATTTATTTTCAAAGATTAATTTGCTAAAGTTATTCTTTAAATACTTTCAGGCAGATGAATTACTTGGATCGCAAAGTCCTAAGGGTAAGTAATTTTTATCTACTTTATTACATTTTGAGTCCATAAAAGAAATGTAATGCTTACAGTTTTTAAAGTCAAATATTAAATTTCATTTAATTTTGTTCATCGTAGTTTATTAAAAGGAAATGACGTCATTTTACAAATTTCTGTTCATTAAAATTTTGTGACTTATATTTCAAAAATAAGTTTATAAAAAATTAAATTTTTAAAAATTAATAAATTTATGCAAAGCAGTAAATTTGAAATTATCATGCATTTTGATATTTAATTTAATTTATTACTTTATTTATTATTTATAAATTCTCAAAAGGTTGTTAACAACTATAAATTAAAATTATTTTTTATTTTCTTCTTAGCGGAAATTTTACATATATAGAATAAATGTGATGGTACAATAAAATGTTTTTGTACAAAATCTAAAAAAATAGGGTTGTGTAGTATCAAATTAATTATTACATTTAGTATCATGATTGTAACATTATTTATTTATACCTTGGTTGTATAATTTATTCTTTTAATTACTTTCTATTTTCAATTTTTAAAAATTTTGTTTAACTAATTTTATGTTGGAGAAGTTTGTTTTATTCAATCTATAACTTATTTTTCAATCGTTACAGTAACCAAAATAGAAGAAAATATTACTCCTACTATTTTAACAATCGAAAAGCAGTTTGTTTTAAGGGATGATCCCAAAGCCCTAAAAATTTCCGACGATCCTCATAAAATTAAAATGCCCACGGAGAATTCTCACAGACAAATAACCTCTGCAATTGATGGGTTTGAAACAACGGGAAATATTGCTCCCTGTGAAAGCACTTCAGATAGCGTGAAAAGCACTGACGTTGCACCAGAAAGTATTACTTCAGCAAATGATGCGCCATGCTCTACAACTTCAAATTGCATGACCGCAGTGACAGATTCTTTCTCTAAAAATATGACTGAGGTCATTAATGCTCCTTGTGGTATCTTTAACTGTGCGACTTCCAAGAATGACACTTCAGAAGAAACTTTGACTATAATGTCTGATAGAACTTGCAAAAACAATTCTAAAGCTGCTCCCAATTGCATAAAATCTGGAATTAATACAATAAAAATGCAAAACGTGATTTCTGAGCCCCAATTACCTAAAACCTCGACTTCAGATATCAGTTCTCTAACAGAAGAATCTGGAATAATAGTTCCAGAGAGTTTTAAATCTATAAGCAATGATCCTAACATAGTTGCTCTTGGAAGTACGAGGGCTATCAATTACATCCCCTTAGATGCAATAGCAACTGTGAATTTTGTGACCATGAATCCTAAACTTACAACAGCGGGAAGCATGAGCTCTGAATCTAAATTTTCTAGAAAAGCAACATTAGAAAACGTTGTTTCTACAAATATCTTTCCTGATAGATTTATTTCTGAAAGTTTCACTTCTCCGATGTCACCAGTAAGTGAAAATTTCAAAGTTAATATACCAGAAGGTATAACCAAAGGCATTGGTTGTCTGTTAAAATCCATCGGATGTCAAAACATTGTCAGAACTACTCTTGCAAGAGAAGTACCCGAAAGCGTGACATTTAATGCCATGGACCCTACACTTAAGATAACAAATTCTGTAGACCCTGAAATGGTACCAGTAGTAGGAAAGCCATCAAAGAATATGATTACAACTAGAAATAACCTCGTACCATATGTTTCTGAAGGTAAAATTTCTACAAGAAGCATTTTTGCAGAGATATCAACAGAAAATGTCAATTCTGAAACCACAACTCCCGAAATTACGATCCAAAATACGATGATTCCTGAGTGCAAATTACTTGGGCAAACGACTTTAGGTAATTTGATTTGTGCTAGCAGTAATCCAGAATTAACACTTCCGATAAACACAAACACAGAAGATAATTCCCCGGCTTCGATGCCACCCGTCAGTTTGAATCCTGAAATAGCAGATCTGGAAATTACGACCCCAAATACCATGAAATTTCAATGTAAATCATTGCGACAAACAACTTTAGGTAATTTGATTTGCACTAGCATTAATACAGAGAATATGAAAACGCCGAAGATTCCATGTGTAGAAAAATGTGAAGAATCTAAAACAAGTATAACTAATGCAATGTCTTCGGAAATTGTATCTTCTAATCCACTTCATATGACTAGCTCTGTAAATAAGTTTTCTGAAAGTAACGAACCTAGTAAAATAACTCCAAATTGCACGGATTCTGAAATAGAGGCAACTGAAACGAGAATATCAGGGCATGAGTCACCTGAAACAAATACACATAAAGTGATGTCTTCAAGAGTTACTACTCCAAATACTAAGACATCGGAGAAAATTTCTCTTGAATTAACTACTTCTAAAAACAAGATTTATGGGAAAAATATAACTGAAAAAAAGTCTTTTAAGGGTGGAAGAATTGATATTGTAGACAATGTAAACCCTGAAAGTGATTCGTCTGATATGAGTAATTTAGAAACTAGGGCCAAACAACCAAAATTTCCAGAAGGAATATCTTTAAGGGGAGAAAAACCTGTAGGAGATGCAGTTGACTCAATTGCAGTTACAAATGCTGATCATCACTTTTCAAATACTGGCATCATAAGTGAATTAGCGTTTCTTCCTAAGGAACATTCCACGTCTTATCACAGAATCAGCATAGTCAGATCTTTACAGGTAAATATTACCAATATCTTTAACTGATTTTCCTTACTAGGAACTAATCTTAAGCTTATTTAATAATCTTTGACGTGTGTTTAACTTTTACAAAGTACTATGAAGCATTTCAGAGTATAAATAATTTCGTAGATTACCTTTTAAATTTCTTATTTATGGTAAGAATTGTCAATTAACATTTCAATAGCTTATAATGATAAAACAATGCTGTTTTAATTTGTAATTTGCTGTGATTACAAGAATAGTAATCCTGCAATATAAATTGTTGTATAATTCGTTTTGAATAACAAACATTGATTCTTTCATTTTATTGAATTTTTGAAATACATATGAAGTAAAAACATGGTTAAATTCTTATAAACAGTTCGTAATTATTGTCGCTATATAACTAATTTACAATTAGCTATAATAATTTTAGTATAATTTATTTCCATATACAAAGAGAAAGGGAAGACACCGCATAAAAATGCAGTAAATCTCAATAAAAAAATGAATAAATGAAAAATCTCCTCTAGTTTAAATATAGTATATGCCAAGATTTTCAGTCTGGAAATCAATAGAGGTATCTTACCTTCTTTTAAGTAATTTAAAAACACACCAGCATATGCCATCATTGCTACAATTACTGCATATGTCATTATTGCTACAATAATTGCAGTATTATTGCTTCAATTACTGTGATAGCCGTTATGAATAATGGGATGTCATCAAGGTCACGAGGAGTGAAAGAAGTATCACTTAACAGAAAACTGCTGTAAGTGCCAAAATTTGCTGCGAGTTTTTTTCTAACTAGTGAAAATTGGAATTTGCCTCTAATCGCATTTTTCATTCCCAATCTAAATTAATTATCGTAATCGCCCAAAACTTCATCCAGCATGTTTTACTAATTTTTATAATTTATACCTTCCTAAACTCAATTAATTCCTTTGGGGCTTATTTTTGGCATTCTATTTGTCTGTGACCACGGCAAAAGTAAACTTTATAATAAGGAACGCTCCAAATTCATTTTGAGTTTGGTATGCTGTCTTTATAAGCAATTATCAAATTTAGGATTAAATCAGACTTCTGAAAGTCTATATGTTACTTATTTTATAATCACGTGATTACAAGAACTCATAGACAAGTTAAATATACGAATTCTAGCGTTTCCTTAACATTATAAATACATAAGAAAATTGAAATCAAATATGCTATAGGATGGATAATTTATCGAACGCAATTCAATGCACACAAACAAAACAACTTAGACTGTAAGAATTTATATAAATCAAAATTTGCTGAATGCTCTTGCCGGTAAAAGTTTAGAATGAACCAAATTTTGGCTCCAAAAGAAGTCGGAATAAATTAAAGATGTTTAAAATACATTCTTACTTTTTGTAACTGCACCACGAAACATAAATTCTGCCATATTTCGTATATATAAATTTTTTCTTAATTTTAGAACGAAGGGGGTTTTATTTAGTAATTTAAAATTCATATGTCTGAAAGTATTGCCTTAAAGTAAAGGCGAAATCATTCCGAGCGTATAATCTAGTTCGAAATTTATATTCCTAATTATTCCTGAATATCGCAGTTATTTTATTCTGTAAATTAATGGGTATTTTAATACGCAGCCATGTAATATAATTCTGAAACAGTAAAAAGAAAATCATTATCTTTATATATATGTGATTTTTTATACTAAATTATTAAAATATTTGTGAAATTAACATTTTATGTTTAATATTTTTTTAAAAAACGCTTAAATTAAAGTTTATAAAATTTCTTTTTTTATAAGGCTCCATGTACCTTCTATTTTAAAGTCTGGAGTTAATGTCAGAAAAAATGAAATAGTCATTAATACGCTTTTAATTAACTTGTTCTGCTTCAAGTTTATTCCGATTGATTATTATAACTGTTTTCCTTTTAATCACATCCGAATATGCTTGAGCTTTGAAATTTTCTGCTCTTGTATATTCTTGATGACAATAAACTATTTTAAGATTTTTACATTTAACTTTAAGTTAAACAAACATTTTAACTTATTGAATGATCTGAGAGAAAATTTGTAAAAAAAAGTGATCCAAGAATTCCATAATATTTATTAATGATGCATTATGAATTAAAAAAAGTAAGACATTATTAATGAAAGGAAATTAACATTTTGTGAGCATTAATGAAAGTGTTCTCTCTTTAAACCTGTTTTTATTCATATAATTTTATGTTTGTCGTTCTTTATTGTTTAAGACTTAATTTTATATGTATAATTCACTAGTTACCTCACCATTTTATTAGAGATTGATTGTCATAATGAGTTCTCAATAAAGTTTGGGTGAATGTCATTTATTGTAAATAACTTTGTAATTAAGTGATAAATATATTCCAATTTTTAAAACAAATAATTCTTTATCTCCTTTTTTGTAAAACTAATAGTTATTAATTTCAGTTAAAATTTCAAGTATAAGTTTTTTGATAAGATATGCTCCTAAATAAAAACTGTCGTATCATTAATTAAATAGGTAAATTGAAAAAAGTAAAATTATTATTAAAAGAATACGCCAAAAAAAAACTGATGTGATATAGAAAAATTGAGATAGTTATAGCTTACAATTTTAACTGCCATTACAGCTAATGGCAGTTTATTACCCTAATTTGTAAATTTTCTTTAAAAAAGGTTCTGTAAGAGAAAAAAATCCTACATTAATTGCTAAAGTTTAAAAGAAAATTGTCAATTTTTATCTCAGATGTTGTTACATATACATAAAAAAATTGAGTATTGGAGCTATTTAAAATCTATGATGAAATAATATGAAAGAAAATCGTTCATAAAAATTCCATGAATAAAAAATTTGAGCATTCTGATTAAATAATATTATGTCATTAGATCAAGTGCTAAATTGATGTTAGGAATGAAATGTCATAAAGTGTGATTAGTTTTTATATCTGGAAATATGGTTTCTAAATTATGGTTTGAAATCATAAAATATAGTTTTTACAATATGATATCATGAAAGTCTTATTTCCTGAAGTTTCATTACATTGTTAAATGATATTTAATTGGAATTTATACATGTTATGAGTTTTTCACTCGCAAATTTTAATTTTACATGCTTCAGAGAGTTTATACAAAAATAAAGAAAATTCGTAATTTCTAATCTAACATAAAAGTTTGAATAAAATGAATTCGAAGTTCAAATGAATAATAATATTCGCTTGCTAAACAAAGGAATTATTTATTTTATCGATAGCTTTTACAAACTATTTTTTCACTGGTGTTTCAAAACGGAACAAAATCATAAAATTGGAACAAAATGTTTACATATATAAATAAAAAAAAAATATTTGTCTGTATGTCTCTTATGCGCTACCATACTGCTCGTCCGTGGGCCGCGGTGGCCTGGTGGTAAGGTCTCGGCTTCGTAACCGGAGGGTTTCAGGTTCGAGACTCGATTCCTCCGAAGAACCGTCGTGTGAGGGGGTCTCTTGCACGTTAAATCTGTCAGGCCAAACGTCCTCCCGCTCGTGTGGTGTGGTGTGGTGTGGAGAGGGGGGTGCCAGTTCAGGTGTCATCCTCGTCATCTGATCTTGGCTCAAAATTAGGAGGTCCGTCCCAAAATAGCCCTCGTGTTGCTTTAAAAACGGGGCCTTAATATAACTAAACTAAACTAAACTATTGTTCATCCGATTGCGATAAAGCTCCGCCTACTTATTGCTTGCACTAACGGTATGGTTATAGGCATATTAAAATTGTCATGTATATAAATAAAAATGAATGCTTGTCTGCATGTATCTTATGCGCTGTCGTACCGCTCATCCGACTCATCATCAAGCTGGATGCTTACGAGTCGGACAGTCATGGAATTTATTTGTTTCTGCTGAAGCCGGAAAAATATTTTGCCTACCCTAAAGCCCTTGAATCGCTAAGTAAAAAAAAAAAGGATATTTATTATTTACACTTTTCTTTTATGTATCATTCAATTTCAATGAATGTATTCATTTTCGATTCGGAAATAAATATTATTCTTTCAATCAATCCTAATTAAAAAAGACAATTATTTTAAATTTCAAATGATATTTCGAACATAATTTCTTCTGCGGCAGCAACGCGCCGGATATTAGCTAGTTAATTATAAAAACGAATGCATATGTACGTGGAGGCTCTATAGAAGAGGTGTCCAAACTTTTCGCGGCACGGGCCGGATCGAAATTAGATCCATGTTATACGGGCCACATGTATATACAAATTGAAAATTATCATTATGAGTAAAGTAGCATTAAATACTATTAATTAATACTATTTTATTGTAACATGAAAATACAAAATACTAAACAAAGTATAATTATATAATAATGTTATATACATTGAAATATTTTCATGCAACCTCTAATGAGAATGATGAAACTGTTTGTTGTTGTTGTTGTTGTTGAAGAATGTCTTTATAGTTGGGATCAAAATTTGTTACACCAATCATAAGCAATGACTGCAAATGATCATCAGATAAATTTGCTCTATATTTTGATATGAGATACTTCATTCGAGAAAATGTTTGTTCGCACACGTAAGTAGTCCGAAACATTGAAATGAATTTACGAGCAAGTTCTTCAAATTTGGAAACTCTTTTGCATCCAAATATTTATAAAAATCTATTAAGTTTCCTTCCTTGTATTTGTCCTTGAATTGTTCGTTTGCTTGAAGATCAATAATTTCTGTTTGAATCTGTCTTGAAATTTCAGCAGGTTGGTTTGGGCGAAAATATCATTATGTTTTAAAACCCTCCGCGGGCCGGATAAAATCACTTGGCGGGCCGGGTTTGGCCCGCGGGCCGTAGTTTGGACACCTCTGCTCTATAGGATAGATTGCTTAATCTACAATTTCCAAATTTCGTAGAAATGGTTTAGTTTAGTTTAGTTTAGTTATATTAACGTCCCGTTTTAAAGCAACACGAGGGCTATTTTGGGACGGAGTTCGTCATTTTGAACCAAGATCAGATGACGAGGACGACACCTAAACTGGCACCCCCCTCTCCATACCACACCAACGAGAGGACCTTTGGCCTGACAGATTTAACGTGCGAGACCCCCTCACACGACGGTTCTTCGGTGGAATCGAGTCTCGAACCCGAAACACACCGGTTCCGAAGCCGAGACCTTACCACCAGGCCACCGCGGCCCTCTTCTTTACTTTAGGGCAGAGGTGTCCAAACTTTTCGCGACACGGGCCGGATCGAAATTAGTTCCATGTTATACGGGCCACATGTATATACAAATTGAAAAATATCATTATGAGTAAAGTAGCATTAAATACTATTAATTAATACTATTTTATTGTAACTTGAAAATACAAAATACTAAACAAACAAAGTATAATTATATAATAAATTATAAGTCAAAGTATAATTATAAATATTTTCATGCAACTTCTAATGCGCAGCAACAACGGAATCGCCCCGGGCGGCAAAAGTTCTAGGCACGCTACTGTGCGCGTGCAATAATTCCATGAAAACGTTATCGAAATCAAAACGATATTTGTTTTTTTTATACTTAAGTGCTTCTTTAAGCGAACTACTCAAAATTGCTGATAGTTTATTTACAACAAAACAATAAGATTCTGCTTATCGTCAAAATTCACATGCGTATAAAATTTCTTTTATGTTTGAGTTACCGAAATATATTTTTTTATTTAGTCTTATAACTTAACAGCGCGATAGACATTTATCTTTGGTCAAGTACAACAACTCCGTTTTGTTAACCACGTAGTTTTTCGATATACCTTTATGAAAATGAAAATTTTTGGGCGAAAACATCATTATGTTTTAAAACCCTCCGCGGGCCGCATAAAATCACTTGGCGGGCCGGGTTTGGCCCGCGGGCCGTAGTTTGGACACCTCTGCTTTAGGGAATGGAAATAACCCTTTCGGTGAGATTATATCGCAGTTTCAATTGCAATTTAACTAACTAAAAGTAAAGCGAAATTTTGACATTTAACTAGGACAATTACCAAGAGTACCGTTACACAAAAATAATTTTTACATAGTTTCAATTTTTTTTAAAAAAATTTCATGATATACTAATTTAATGTGTAAGTTTGTTCTGAATTATGGCAATTTAAAACACACACAAATTTTTTTCAATAATTTTCATTAAAACCTCTTCCTTTGCTTGTTTGTTGGGGTGGATTGAAATATTTTTCCTTTGTACATACTATTTTCGATGAAATGATGTCAAAGATATTTAAAACAGCACTGTTTGAGGCCTTGCTTTGAAACTTAACCCATTTTCATTGCTTAGTTAAATATGTAGTCACGAAATTTTTTTTTGTTTGAAATCTAAGGAAAAATTATTCAGTTTAATTAATATATGTTTAGGCGAATCATACTTAATAAAAAAGTGAAATTAGAAAAACAGAAGACAAATGAACCAGATAATTTAGGTTTATTTGAAAGCAGCATCAGAGCTACTATAAGACGGATCTCATAATTTTAGGCCATATTTTAATTTATGGTATTGTTTTTGTTCTATCTCATTCCATAGAGATAAAAATGCATAGAACAGTTGATAATCAATCTATGCATCGATTATATCTCAAATTTAATACATATCAACTAATCTAGAAATAAAATTACATGACAAATTTCACTTGTCCACTCTGTTGGATTTTTGTTTAATTTAGTTTAGTTATTTTAACGTCCCGACAAAGTCTGTCCAAAAAGCCAACCGTCCTCCCTCTGGTGTGGAGAGGGGGGAAGGGCAGCTCAGGTGTCATCCTCGTTATCTGATCACGGTTCAAAATTACGAGGTCCACCCCAAAATAGCCTTTGTGTTACTTTACACTAGTTACAAGGTTCGTCCCAAAATAGCCCTAGTGTATAGCAACACTAGGGCTATTTTGGGACGGGTCTCGCAATTTTTAACCGCTATCAGATATAGAGGATGGCACCTGAGCTGGCACCTCCCCTTCTTTACACCACACCAGAGGGAGGATGCTTGCCCTGACGGTTTTAACGTGCAAGAGACTCCCTTACATGATGGTTCTTCGGTGGAATCAAATCTAGAACTTGAAACCCTCCGGTTCCGAAGCCCAGACCCTACCACCAGGTCACAGCAGCCCCTGTTGGATTTTTGATTCATTGGTGTCACACACATGATAGATTATATGTATTCTGCAAAACCATATTATTCAGATTTGAATTAAATTTAAAAGACTGAAAACTGCATACCAAAGTTCATCTATCTGTGTTTTAATATTTTTAATTAATTAGTAGTCAGACATGCATAATTTTTGAAAAGGTATTTTTATTATTCAAGGGGGAAGAAAATAAGAAGTTTCGCCAAAATCTGTCAATCAAAATTTTTAAATCAATTTCAATATTTTGTGCGAGTTTACTTTGTTTACATCCAAGAGAAACTAATATTGAAGATATGCAAAGCAATACTTTTAGTGTTATGTAAATTCATTCCGAGATTAAACTTTGACTTGCATAAAACAAATGACGTCATAAACAGAGCTAATGGGGAGACTCATCTTAGGAGTTGATGGTGTTACCTGCACTTTGAAGATTTAAGGATTATAGGAAGATATGGTTACAAAATTTTCTTTTTCGTACAATTAAAACAGATTCTGTCCAGAAAATTTTCACGCGAACACTTAATAAGATGGATTTTTATTCCCATCTTTTCCTTCACAACTAACTCAAGTTCCCCTTTCTTAATGAAGCGAGGTAAATTGGAGTGAAAACTCTTGCAAACTTAAGCCTTGTTTCATCGTTTTAATCACATCAACTCAAGGTTCACCGACTTAAGTCAGGCATTTAAAAAATGTCAGGCTTTCAACTTGAAAACCTAGTCATTTCGTGCATCTTATTGACACTTTCTCCATAAGTATTTAAGTTTGGGTATTTTAGGCAGATCTGAAACATCTGTGACAAGCTTCAACTTTATCCAGTTTAACAATATTAGATTTAAAAAAAGTAAAATACCGATTATTTTTAAAATTAAAAAATTCAAAGAGATTTAAATGTCTATTTCAAAATAAAGATCCTTTTAATAATTTATGCTTGATTTGTCTATAAATTAATTTTTTAAAATTTTCTCTTAACTGCATGACTGTGATAATGTGTACTCAAAATGCAGCAATACAGATATACAAAAAGATGCATTTAATGTTGTATTAATTTCATAAGATTTTTATTAGAAAAAAACCCTTTATAAAAAAATATAATTACAAATTAAAGTTATAAAGACGCATTTTATGGAAATAAATTTGGTATCAACTCTAATCTTATTTTTCTGTTTTAAAAAATATGAAAAAGTTTTTTACTATATATATATTCTGAAGTTATTGAAGAAATACGTTAAAATTTAGATAAATTTTTATTTAAAAATCTAAATAAAAATTTAAAAAATCTGTTAAAAAAACTTTAAAAAGAGGAAGGGATTATTAGAAATCAGACAGGACAACTACCATTTTGTCCGTAGACAGATATTTTGACGGACTTGCTACATAAAAAAATTATATAAATAATGCGCCAGCATATGTATATTCTCATGTTAAAATATTTCATAAATTGTGGAGATACTTGTAAAATTTTCTTATCTCTATGGGGTAAGAAAAAAAAAGAAATGTATTACATTCAGGTTCCCATGTGGTTGTTTGTTTATAAATTTCGATAAACACCCCTTAAAATTTCTTGAAACCTTATTGAAGAAATTCTTCAATATGACAGGATATGAATTCATTTCTCTGAAAAGATAAATACATTCGCCTAACAATAGAGAATCTTCTACCTAAAAATATGAGTTGTTATAAATCTCTATTTATATGAAAATTAGTTCATTTTCTTAGTTAAGGGGTCAATGTTTTAAAGTTACATCGAAGGATATTTTGAATGGAAGTTCATAACTTTGAATCTCAGCCAAACAAGGATGACATCTGGTATTTCGCTACATTGCCGTGATTTATGCTACATCAGAAATAGATAATTTGATTTCATAATATAGAGTTTGCTTTTTCGATTTTGGTTAACAAGCCCACTATTTCAACAAAGTTTTGCTAAAACCTGATTTCGAGACTGGAAGCCCTAAAGCGAAGTCCTTACCATCAGAACAAAGAAAGCCTTGATTTAAATATAACATTAAAAAGAAAACTCAATTTCCAAACTATAATGATGTATTCTAATATTTGTAGCCTTTAATTACAAAGTTTATTTTTATTTTTGTCGACTAATATACAATCTGAAAACTGCATCATGGAAAAATATGAAAATACTACGCTCCGTTTTTTCTATTTTTTTAATAGAAAGTGCTCAGAAGGGTTTTAAAACTTTAATTAGATATTTGTATGATTAAGGATAATTTAATTTAAACTTTTTTCTCTATAAATCTAGAGCATATTCTTAAACAAAAAATATTTTTACGCTATATTCCATCTATGGAATCAAGTTCATCTTCAAAAATTTAATAATGTTTTGAAAATAAAATTTAAGCACAATTTTTAACAGTATTATTAATTGTTACAATGAAATTTATATATAAATTTTTTCACTGTCCTATTCTTTAAAAATTTCACACACTTGCTTTGCTAGTGTTTGAGTTATGCTAAAATTTTCTTTTTTTGGATATTAATTAATTCTAAAACAGAATTTTCAATTTCAGTTCTGTGAACCTGATATTATTTTTAAGTTCAAACAAATCATTATCATGTTCCGATGTCTTGGTCTAAAGATTTAGTATAAATTTTTTTTTTCTGTTTCATTATAGCTGCTTTAATAGTAACAGACTTTGGCACTGTGATCCTATCATTTTTGATAAATATAATTCAGATGCTTATATTATATTCATCACTCTAGTAACAATTATGAGAAGAAAATAACTGGAATAATTACGTTTAATGTCAATCAAATAAGTATGTAAAATGGAATCAAAGTATACAATCGGATGTTGCAAAGATGTTTTGTAGTGTCTATCATATGTGTGTTCTTTCAAACGGCATCTCATGCTGGGTTTTAATTTAGTTTTTCCTATTGAAAAAAATGCATTATCGTTCGAAGTTCGGCTGCTATAGTAAAAAAAAAAGCCGATTGCCCTACAGTAAAGTGTTTCGATTTAACAGTTTTTTTAGTGTTAAAAGTATGGACATGAA
>JAPMOQ010024522.1:0-18664 GCA_026543055.1 Argiope trifasciata | reverse complement strand
CAATTATTAAAACAATGAATATTATTTTGGTAAAATAAAAGAGGTTTTAGTTAAAATCAATTTACTAATAAAATAATCTTCATTTTTCTGCTAACATGAATCCATTCTTCTACCTTAATTTTTCTGCCTACACGAATTCATTCTTCTATTTTCATTTCTCTGATTACGTGAATGTATTCTAATATCTTCATTTTTCTGTTTACAAGAATCGATTCTTCATTTTTCAGCTCACATGAATCTATTCTTTTAGCTTCCTTTTTCTGCTAGTATTAATCCATTCCTCTATTTCCACTTCTCTGGTTGCTTTAATTTATTCGTTTACCTTCTTTTTTGGGCTTACATGAATCCATTCTTCCACCTTCATTTTTCTTCTTGCACGAATCTATTCTTCTTCTTCATTTTTCTTCTTGCACGAATCTATTCTTCGAACTTCATTTTTCTGTTTAAATGAATATATTCTTTTATCATTTTTTGCTTGCACGAATCTATTCTTCAATTTTCTGTTTAAATGAATATATCCTTTTATTTCCATTTTTTTGCTTACACGAATCTATTCTTTATTTTTCAGCTCACATTAATCTATTCTATCTTCATTTTTCTGCTTATATGAATCTAATTTATCTTCATTTCCTCACTTGCATGTATTCTTCTGCTTACATGAATCTATTCTTCTATCTTCATCTTTTGCTTACATTAACCTATTCTTCTTTTGTTTAAAGGATTTTTTGAAAGCTAATACAATATGCTGAATCTAATATAAGTATTGTGATGGAGTTAGATAGGTAACGCCTCAGGTAAATAGGTAAAGTCCTCATTATGAAGACCCTCTTTCAACAAATTGGACAATTAAGTTTCACATTTCAGTTCATTTTAAAAATGTTAATGACTACGACAATATTTTAGACTAATCGCCTTTGATGACCAGCTGGTTGCTGGTCATCAAAGTCATCAAAATTGCTGGTCATATTACATAGATATATTATTTTCATTTTGAAAGTTTAGATTGCTCCAAATTGTCAGATATTAAATCCATGCTATTTTGTCGCATATAGATTCTGTTTTAAATGTATATGAACTTTTCAAATGGATACCAATCCCATAGCATCATATGTGCAAGTAAAATTATAAATGTCCAGTCTATATATCTTCTTAATTTCGCAGTAAGAATATAACTATTTAACTATTTTTTAAATCTGTCTCAATAAATATTAATTTCATAGATATTAAAAAGAATCCCCATTCTTAAGTTTTCAACAATTAAAGAAAATCACTCGGTTAAGTATTTGATGAAATAATGAGAATGGTTTGAATTTCAGGACAGCAATGTTGGAAATAAGGCAAAATAATAGCTTTAAAAATTTGAATGAGTATTAAATTGATATGATTAAAAAATGTTTTTAATTTTGAAAGAGTGCAAAATTTATATTTGTACAATGGTGTTTGAATAAAGGAAATGTGGATATGTGGAAATGTGCCTTATTTGTGGAAAAAAACCTTAATTCAACCTTGATTAAAACAACTTAACACCTTAACTCATTAATTTTTAATTAAAATCTCAAATTTCGTTTCTCTTAATTGCAAATTCTCACTTTTCAGACCATATATGAGCTGGATTAAGTAGCTGATAGTCAAACAGCCTAATCTGTAAGAGGCCAGCACACATACACATAGATGCATTCATTTTTATTAGTAGTAGAAATAAAGATTAAGACTCTATTTTACTCGACAATCACTTTTGCGTCCAATTTTATTAGAGCAAATGTTCAGCATTTTTAAATATTTTAATAACTAAGTGAACGCAATAATATATATAGGAAATCGACCAATTATACTTGATAAAATGTTAATGTCATGCTGATATTTTACAATCAATTGAATTTGAATATCTTGCAAATTTATTAATTTATCAACTAGTATAGTAATAAATATAGTTTTTTAATCGATATATTTGTGGCTTCCTCTCAGCCTAAAAGACCTAGGCTGCTGCCCAATCGGAAATTCGATACTGAGGGTGTATGCAATTAATTGAGCATCAAATGTCTATGAGTTATAAGCGTTATAGAGAATTAGCTAATGCATTTTTTACGATTTTTGAAGGGAAATGGAAAAATTTGCTTATCGAAATCTTATTCGCTTTTATATTAGGGAAAAGCAACACATGAGTTAATTTTTTTGCACAGACATCCAAAGAAGTTTCAACAATGAGCAAATAAGGACGATAAGTAAACTAGGAAAGATAGGATTGCTTACAGAAGTACCAATTGAGCAATATACTTTCTAAATTCTTTATATATAAATATACATAAAAATTATGTATAAACATCCATAAAAAATACGTACATGTGTTATACGGTGGACTATAGAGATTGCCTATAGTTATATAAACCATCGGATTAGTTTTTTACCAATCAAATAATTAACGTGTATTTGTGTGTGTTACGAATTTGAAATACAGTTTCCCTATTCATTGAGCGTCCTAGTAAGACAGATAATTATACAAATGTGACGCTGGATAATGACCTTCCTGACAAGGTGAAAAAATACAAAATATTAGAAAAACATGGAAATAGCTCTATCAGAACACGAGTACCAACATTCATTCTAGAACATTCTACACCTATAAAAATTGGAGGCGCGCGGGTGAGAATCAGTTAGTAGTAGTAGATTTAAAGACGTGAGTATTTGAACGAAGTCAGACTTTGGTCTCTTGCAAGTTCTCTCTTAATTCTTAGTACTGTTACAGCTGTCTAATAGATTTGCTACTTGTAGACAACTTTTTACTGCTAGTGTTGCTCTTGCATACGCTCCGGCTATGTTTTGCTACATTGAAATCGTGTTTTACTGTAGCATAAAACTTTTTTATCTATCATTAAGTACCAAATAATCGTGTTGATAATTCCTTTCTTCAGAAGGTGTCTCGATTACACTCTACAAGATGCCATAAAAGAGTTTAAAGTATCCGATTACATTAAAAACACTGGCTACCCCCCACATTGGCGAATTTTTTCTGTTGTTAATTTTTGCAGTTCGTACTTTTATTTTTCCAAAACTGTTTATCTTTTGTAGGAAAAGGAAGGTCTGACCTATCGTGTAAGTAAATTTTAGGCAAAACTTATCTTTCAGCTAAAATTTATCATCAATTTTCTCAAAACTTTAATTTTTTTAAAAGTTTTCCAGCGTTAACATATCTCAAAAACTAATAAAGGTACTTATATAAAATTTTCAGCGTATGTTTTAAATAATATGGGCGATAAAATGAACCAAAAACTATACTTTTGGTGGAATATTTGAGTTTTTAGAAAAAATAAGTTGTGAATTTATGGAAAAAATGCATGTATACATATTTTTTTCCCAATAACTTTTTTGTATCTGAGAATGTTTCTTAGATTTTGGTTCATTTCATTCATCATTATATTCTACATCTTGTGTACAAAGAAAAACAGGATTGCTGCATTGCCATTTTGTGTAGAGTGTAAACCGTTTTGGTTCAATTTCATTAAAATGTACTACCAGCTTTTCAATTTCTCAAAATATACTACATTTTCCAATATTTTTGTGTGTTTATAATGTTTATAATTGACATTTTAATAATTAACATTACAATTTATCTAAAAATCATAAATAGTTTTAAAAAAAACAACCCAGTTTTTCAAAAATGTTCCTTCAAACGTAGTCGGATACTTTAAACAGAACTTACCTCTCTCACTTTTCTGTGGATGACAATTTTATGCCACTGGTTGTCATCGAACCTCACTTTGGAGGGACGAACCACTTTCTCAACATGCCCGGAGCCTAATTTAGTGTGAACTGCGATCCCTCCACCTTTGAGAGAGACATGAAGGAAATCCTCCGTGCCTGTCCCATGGATGCCCATGTCGGCAGCAAAGAACAAGAGTCCCGCAGACTGCCTGCTTCGGAACTGCAATGAGACCTGGTCACTCCAGCTGACCAGGGGCTCGCCGCCGCTGCCCCGTACATCGAAATGGAGATACTCTTCTCCCGTGAAGGTTGCCTCAGATGGAGGACGCTCTGAAAAGAAAAAAAAAATTAATAAAATTAGTTTCCAAAAATACGTTTTTATTAGTCCACTAAAAATATATTTTAGTCTTTTGATTTATGATAATTATGCCAATTTTAATTAGTTTATTTAGCTATGCTCTTAAATGATAATCTGGTGTTATAGGTATTAGGATGTATAAATTTTTTTTCACAACCAGGTGTCACCACTAGTATGGAATCAAAATGCAATTGTATTAACCCTTTCCAGTAAGATTTAAGAATGCAAAAATTATGGGTGAAATAGCTATTTAATTTTTTGCTTGAGAAAACTTAGTTTCTTTTATAATTCTAACTAATTTATATTTATTAATTAAAATTATATTATTGGTATGGATGTAATTGTAATTTGTACGTTCACATTCAACATTTCTTCAAAAATCTCTAGTGATTTCGGATTAGCCTCTAGTTTTCACTTTTACTCTAGGCACTTTTTTTTCCAACAATTTTAGGCACATAATGTGTCTATGACTCCAGAGTATTCACAAAATTCATTTATTAGTCACTATGTGTGCTTTCGTCCTCTTGGTAATATTTCACTATCATTAGTTTCAATATCAGTATCAGCTACATATATGCTTATTTTTTTATTTCTCTGGATCACTTTGATCTTCTTGATTTACATTATTCTTATTCATTAAGGTGTTTATTTCACTGCATGTTTAGCAGTTAGTTAGTCAGATGCTCTGGCTGAATGTTTATTAGAATGAAGGAACGAATTTATTAGAATGACTACTAATAGTTTAACCGTAACTTGTACCAAGACAATCAAACGATATATGATAGTGATCTATGATATCCGCATAAGTAAAAAAGTGCATCCGCATTCAATACACTTAAATTAAATTAATTATTATATTCAACAGTAACTTTAGTCGCGTGAGGAGTATAACTCGTCACGCCATATAGCACAATGACAAGTATAGCTCGTCATTGTGCTATATGGCACGAAAAATCAATGACGAGCTTTACTCGTCATTTTACTGGAAAGGGTTAATAGATGAGTTAAGTTTTAAAATTAGATGACGTTTTGAAATTTTTTAAAATAGCGTAATGTCGACAAGAATACACAGATTTTATGAAATTTCAAAGCTGTAACGTATGAGGAAAAAAATTGGAGATAAATTGATAAGCAAGAAAAACCTCAGCTATCAGTTTACATATTGTTCTACTAATATTAGGAAAATACTAATCAGAAGAACTATCAACGATTACATCATTTCTTTCGTTTTCGTCTCATGCCTTTCTTAATTTATCTGAGGACTGTATCAAAACATTCTGTAACAACTGAATTAAATTGCTCTTATAATTAATAAAATGGGAATCCGAACCCATTAAGGTGCTGTCCAGCTTATTAATTTATTATTTACTAGCCGCCTTTGGCGACCAGATGGTTTGCCAAGAGTAAGGCATTCTAAAATTTTCAATTAAATACTTATGTGCCTTGCTCTCTTTATAACTTCTCGGCCAAATATATTTAAACTTCGATAGTCACATAACTTATATTATTATAGAAGCCTTACGATTACTTATTCATTGCACTATATATCTCTTTGATTCGCAATCAGATGCCATGGAATTATGTGGAAAATATCACATTTTATATTTGCTCCATAACTCTTCATAACTCTTCTTTTTAAACACGTGCTGAATATCACACTTTCCTCGGTTTGATTTGCAATAAGAGTTAATTTAATTATTCAGTTTGAGTTTTTGTCAAAGTGACGACAATCATTGGTACACTCTTAATGTGCTCTTGCAGTTTAATTCCCACTTTCATTTTCTGGAAAATTACTTGTTGGAAAATATGGTTATAATGTTTTTTTTATTCATTAAAAATAGAAGCTGAATTTATAGGTTAAGACATTGTTATCAATGAAAAAAAGTAATTTTCAAGAGGATTTAAAAAACAGTTTTATGCTGCAATATTTTCGGAAGTTATCACAGAAAAATTCCAAATGTTAGCATAATTTTTAATTAACTAAAGTTTAAAAAAACAAAAATCCGTTTAAGTATACTTTTTCATCCTCCAAAGTAAATATGTACATACAAAGTGCGTCTAGATCATATGGTATGGTAACAAACAAAGCTATTTCCTATATACATTTCTGCAGCATTTCCGAACAATATCGAATAATTGTCCAACGATTTAATGCAAATCCGTTGTTGGATGTATTTGTAATTAGAGTTGTCTTTATTTTATTAGCTCTGGTTCTTTGTTCTTTTATATGTTATGATTTATCTCTGTGTATTTTTTATATTCATTTAAATATGATATTTTATCTGGCAGAAGAAGGAACACAAGGCGTACGAAGTGAGCGGTGAATGAAACATTGTGTTCTTTACCTTCTGATTTCCGGAATTTCTTATGAGCTAAGTGAATTGCATCTGGACTTCAGTTCATCATGAAAATATGCTTATCTAAGCGTTTTCATTTGTGTTGGATCTACTTTCGTTTCGTGGATATTTAGTTTCGGTTCTGAAACATCTCTCCTGTCGAATTCCTCCTTGCGACTAAAGGATTTATTGCATTCTGTTTGAGATGTCTTTAGTTTGATCTGCAACGATCACCGTGTCAAAATATTGAAATGGAATATGTTTTAACAGAACTGTTTATTATCATCATTTAAAGAAGAAGCAAAAATAGTAAAACTATAGAAAATATTTCAAAACTGTTTCAATTCTTGCATCGCTGCAGTTTAATTTTAAAAGCCATAAGAGATCTCTCATTTTCTATTTGATGGACGCACATGACAACTTATATAATTTCCAATGAAATATTAGATTATTCACTCAATCATCTGTCGTATGTAAATTACGTTATTCCATTATAAATAGAGATTGAGAGAAATGACGCGTTTTACTGCAGGCATAATTTTTTTGACAAACACAAAGCCCTTTTCGGAATGTGTACATATTTTTTATTATACTACTGCTAACATTATTTGTAATAGAATTCCCAGTTAATTTTGCTTTAAAGTAACGCAAACGATTCTATTATAAATATGCGATGCATTTCGGAAAACGATAATGTAATAAATGAATGCGAGATCTTAATGACAGAATGAAAAATAAGTGGACGGTAATTAGGTTATCTGAATACGAAATAGCAATACATGCAGAAATGAAAGATGCGTAAGGAATTTCAAAATAAATTATCTAAATTAAGCGATGTTGACATAAGCTCTGATGGACAGTTAGACAGCCTTTCTGCTGAAGGATTTTATAAATGACATTTAATATGTTTCATATGAATATTATTCGAACTCCATTTTAGTATTAATTTTCCACTTTGTGGAGTCAAAGTAATTATCTATTTAAAATTTAAAATGCAAGACAATAAATGCAAATGCATTCTTTAAAAAAAAAAAAACAGACAATTTTATCATCATGAAATAAAAACATAAAAATGCATTTATTGCTTTTAAAGATTTTGTTCTCAAAGACGTTGCACCATTTTTATTTTGTTAATTGAATTAAAACTCTTTTGCATTACGTCTAATAAAATTAATTAAAAGAAATAAAAACATTATCAGAAACGAATTTCAATATGATTAATCGAATTAAAATGAATTTCAATAGCAATATTTCTGAAATATCTTTAAATACAAAACCTACCAGTAAAGTTTAAGTGAACTTGCCTTAAAAATTGAGCAAAGTTCAAAAACTTTCCTTTTGAGATAATTACTGATTTGAAACCAGCGAAAATGGTCCCCTTAGAATTTTATCGCTTATTTTTTAAGAAAGGTGGAATAACAGAGAACGCCTTGTATGGTACAGGCGTACAATAGTTACGAAATCTTAATATCTGGGATGAATCCAGCATTTGTTCTGAATATAAAACGCGTGATCCTTGGCGAACTTTTCGGCAATAATCACTGCCATGAGGTTAAAATAGACCGGATTCCTTTTTTAATTGTTTAATTTTGATTCCTAGGCAATAATTGTTTCAATCCAAAAATTGAATTTCATATAAGTAAAACCTTAAGTTTTTGAATTATCAAGTTGAGATGCTTCTGAAAGTACAGATTGACAGATAATCAACTCCTTTTATATTAGGCTCAAAGCCTTATAAATGTTAAATTTGAGTACCGAGTTTTATCTATCTATCCCGCTTCGTTTTATACTTACCGTGTTATGTTATACTAGCTGGTAACCGGCGCGTTGTTGCTAAAGAAGAAATAATTTTGGAAATGTCGCTTGAAATTTAAATAACTGTCTTGTTTAATTAGGAATGATAGAAATAATAGCTTTTTTTCGTATCGGAAATGAATACATTCATTGGATTTGAATAATATATAAGAAGTGCAAATAAGATTTATTCTGTTTTTTTTTACTTTAATATGCAAGAGCTTTAGGGTAGGCAATATTTTTTGTTTACTTTTTCTGTCTTCAGAAGAAAAAATAATTTGACAGTGTAACTCGTAGCATCCAGCACACAACTAGTTATGCGAAAAACATAGATTTTTCAGATTCAGTCCGCACACTTGAATTGATTATTGATCTTGTGCCTTGTTGATGGTCATCGAGAATGCAAGTCGAATGGGGAACTGCAGTCATTTGAAATTAAAAGCAATGTTGGAAGAAATAATGGGAATGTGTGGAATGAGCACATCTTATCGATGTTCGTTTAAGAATAGTTGTCGCGCTTCTTGATTCATATTGGTCTTTTGATTCTGATATTCATGATCAGGTAGCATGCGAAAGTTGTCTTTCGGTTCTTGCCTCATGTTGATCTTCAGAATTTGAAACACGTGAATTTGCGATTTATAAACGATATGTTGAATTGCTCGTTTGTTTATGAAGCTTGATTTAGCTAATTTCCAGATGTTGCGCTATTAGATCTATAAAGTGAAGAACGTTTGGGAACATATTTCTTGTCGAAGCAATCAACTCGATATACATTTGTATAATCGAAATATGATTTGTAGATTCACTTAATAAATAGAAAAATTATTGTTTGCACTGGAAAATTTCCATTATATATAATTTACCATGAGCGACGTCGATAATAATTTTAATTTGTATGTGTGAGATCAACTCTGAATAATATGTGCGGTTGGCTGCAGATACAATAGTGAGTACCCTGAATGACAACATCCTGTAGAAGACTTAATTAACGAGCAGAAAAAAATTAGCGCTTTCAAGACGTATTTTTGATTTCATTTCCCTCACATTGACTGAAATCAAACAATTTTATTTTAATATATGTGCGATTAATTCTGATGGGATGTGCTGTTTGACTTTTGTCAACTATTAATTTTAAAATATAGCCTTCGTGGAAGTGCAAGCAATAACTTTTACCAAGTTTCATCGCAATCTGTTAAACAGTACAGCAGTGCATAGGATACGAACAAACAAAAACTCATTTTTATAAAACAGATATGATAACTGTTCTATATCTACAACATTCGTGCAATGCAAGCAATAATTTGATCAATTGCATAGGAATCGGTTGAATAGTACAGCAGTGCATAAAATACGAACAATCAAGAATTCATTTTTACATAATAGATTAATGTATTCTTTTAGAATTTTAATGCTTGGTATTTTTTGAGAATTGTAAGGAAAGAAGCTATTTTTAATATCTTTCGTTTAATATTCGTTAAGAATTCTCAAGATTAATGTTAGAAAACGTGATTAAAATAATTGATTAAACACAGAAAATATATGTATACCCTAAATTTGTTGATATAATTGAATTAAATTTTTTTAAACGTTAAAATGATGCAAAAATTTGTCTACTCTAATATTTAAGGAAAATACTGCAAAAACGATAAAATTTTATTAAATTTTAAATTAATATTTCATAGCTGAAATTTAGTACCTTTACTGAATCTGTTGGCGAGTAGTTTTGACAAAAATCCTTGGTTAATATATTCGAAAATATTTTTTATATATTAGATAATTCTATTATGCTTATAAATGTGCCGTAAGTGCAAGTAATAAGTATTTAAAGTATTATCGTAATCGGATGAGTGGTACGTCAGGGCAATAGAGACATACAGACAAACATCCATTTTTTTTAAAACATAGATTCAAACTGTCGGGTAGGTAAATTTTGTTCAACGTTTGATAATAATGTACAAATTTGGTATAAAGACCGTAAACTAAATTTCATCCGTCATTCGGTTAGCAACCCTCCACAGTACTTTCTTTACATTTCGTATGCGAGAAAATGAAAAGTATAAAATCCGCCTATTACAACTAAGAAACTTCATTCCATTCCATAAATCGAAATGTCCTTTAATGCTGACTTATGCCAATTTCTGTTAAGAAATAAGAAATATCGACAACCAACAATTAAATAAGCTTGAGCAAAGACGGACGAAAAAGTAAAAGATACCACAGTTTGATTTTCTTCCTCGTATCAATGCAGTTCTTCTATCCATTTTACGGAATTCAGAAAAACAGATAAAGTTTATGAAATAAAAGGTTCGATGCTTGAAAAAAAAAGCATTTTTCATTTATCCTGTGTAACTTGTTTCCTCAAAGCTTTTCAACTATATTTTGGCACATAAATAATTAAATGAGAAATTTGGTAAGCTCAAATGTCAGCCTGGGAAAACATTTCAAGCATAAGTCTGTAAAGCAAGCAATAAACCATATTGCAACATGCAATTTGCAGTATCTTACTAATAAACATTATGATGGTAGAAAAGCTTCTTTCAACAAGAATTTTTCCATTCAAATTAAATATAATAAATAAATAAAATATAGTATAAAAATATTAATATTTTTCCATAATTTGACACTGCTTTGGGAGACAATATTTTTCATTTACACATTCTATATTAAATTCTAAAAGTAAATTAATTTAAAATAAGAAATTAATAAATTACCATATGCAAACGATAGTTTTTGTAATCCGAATTCTTTTAATAATGCGAGTAAAAGTAAAAGTTATTTTCCTGATAATGAGTTCCAATTTCTTTTTAGAACAAAATATTATCATATGTTGCAATTTATATTAGAATAATTTAATGCTATTTCCGACGTTCATAAAATGTAAAAATAACCAATAATTAATTTACCTAATTATTTAATTGGTTAATTATATTGTAGTGAACTGCAATTAATACATTAGCTAAGTGCATAATATCAACTATCAAGTTTTCTATTTATCAAATTAGCTGTAAACACTTGGAGTAATAATTCTTACAGATATTTATTAAACTGTTTATTAGCATGTTTTAAAAACTTTCAATTACTAAAATTCGCTGTTTATTTAACACCGAAATTATTTTATTTCATATCATGTATCCGATATCATGAAGTACTTAAATATTGAATAAATTTCTGCTATGTACTCATTTGAATTAGCTACATCTAGAGAAAATTATTTCATGGCAGACGATTTTTAAATTTGTTTTATGCATTATTAATGGATTATGGAAGATTATATTACAAGATGTTTTGGAAAATTGTCGCCGAATATTATTTGAGAGTTTTGTGTTCGATAACTATGGGAAATGAATTGCATTTTTATGAAGAATAAAAAAATAAAACAAATACACATCTTTGCAACTTCGTTTCATATTGCTTATGTTATAATTTACAAATTTTCGACTGTTGTGTTCTATTGAAGTGAAATCTCTTTAGCACATCGCTGATATCGTTCCCGGTATATACTACATTACCTTGATATCAATTTATTCATATTCATTTCAATACAAATATTCTGATATTTTTCAAATGAATTCTTTAATGCTTCATTTAAAACCCCAATAGAAATCTGTTTAGGAAGGCAAATTGAATTCGCATTGGATTATTTAGAATGCAAAATCAAACGTTTTTGCCTACTGAAATCTGACAGAATTGAATTTGTTTTATTCAAAATTAAAATTTGAGCATTTGTTTGTAAACTTTTTTTAATCTGAAAAAAAAAACAAGAAAAGCCCTTGCAATAAAAACTGTCCTTATAATTTCTATAATTTGTAATGACATGGCTTAAAACAGAGCAATATATGTAACAAAAAATAATATTTAGTTATATAACATTGAAATAAAAATGTTATAAAGAACCATCAATATACAGTGTTAAAAAAAGTTAGTGCAATAAAAAGGCTAGAATTGCAATCACATCAGGTTCAGTTATTTGTTTTTATACTATTATAAGATCTATTAATATCGTCAAAAATGATAAACAAAATATGAAAACAATGTTATGAAAAACAATATTAGAAAGGAATGTACACGGTTTTGTTATTTTGTTAAATTAATTGATAACAAAATAAAATGGCTCAAACATATCGAATTTTTAACTAAGATGGGAATACATCTTTTTAGAGCCGATTTTATTGCATTTCGAATTGTACTTTTTTGTTGTTGAAAAAAAAAAAGAAACTATTTCATAACGATATATATTCAAAAATGGTATCTTGCAGAACAGACATAATCCAACCAAAGTAGCTAAAAAAATTACTCGTCTTACTCTTTGCCATTAATCATAATTCGCATCCCACTTCTTTTAACAACAACAACCACGATTAATAACAAACGTTTTAGCGAATCCAAATGAATAGGTCCGAACAAACAGCAGAGCGAAAAGATTGAAGATGCCACCACCTCTATAATTCAGAAGATGAGTGTTTTTTGTTGAACCTCACTGAAAATCAGCTGCGCGGCCCTTCATCCATTCTGCCGAATTCAATAAAACAAAAACAAACGATGCCACTCTGCAAAGAACGAGGATGGATACCGAACAAAGGAAGAGTTTTTTTTCCCCCGCGCTTTTCTATGTAGTTCGCGTACCCGCATTGTTCGAGAGCAAGAAAATTGGATAAACACTCGTGGATTGACAAAACACTCGACGCCCTCTAAGAACACTCCATTAATATCCATTAGAGCCTGGCAGGAGGGTTGAGATAACAAGTGGCTTAAGTGGAACAAGGATTGTCGATTTCGAGAAGCGATCCTAAATCTGGATTCGAAAGTTGGTCTAAGTTCTCTCTGAGTAATGCAGCTGCCATTTCAAACATTCGTTATTTCTGAAAATGAAAGATCTAAATAGAGTAAGAATTTTTTCACGCTAAAAACTGCTATTATATTTTTGACCAAACACAAATAATCGATTCACTATATTAATTTTTATGGTAGATGAAAAAATTTTTACGTAACTATTTAGTTATTTTTGTGTTTTAGTAATAAATGTAGAATGGAGCATTAAATAATTATACTAAGGCCAATATGACAAATGTTACATGATTACATTTCTAAAATTCATTAATGATTAAATTACAATTACAAGATTACATTACTGCGCATGCCATCTATTATCGGGGTTTACACTCGTCCAGTTATAAGACGACCAGTAGCAGCGCATGCTGAGAA
Source organism: Argiope trifasciata (assembly GCA_026543055.1). NCBI lineage: Eukaryota > Metazoa > Arthropoda > Arachnida > Araneae > Araneidae > Argiope > Argiope trifasciata. Next base: position 5,275 of record JAPMOQ010024522.1, on the reverse strand, counting down.
ACCTGCCAAAAATAACATTACTTTACTCTGTCTGTAACATATAAGTTCAATTATTGAAAATTTCGTAATGAATTCCGAATTCCAATAAACACGGCGAACTCGATGCGTTAAACGTGAGCATGAATTAACTTTATTATGTGGTGAAAATTAGAATAAGTTATTTTCCTTATTAACTTTACAGTTACGGCTTTTATGAACGAAAGAAATCAAAATATATCATCAAATGTGCAAGTTCTTCAAAAGGGCATGCATTCATACCACAAATTAGATGGCCTATCGAGTAAAGATCAACGTGTAATAAAATTATGACTATTTAGTCATACCATTTACGGCCAAGTCAAGGCCATTACTTAGTAATTTTGATGCGATCATAAAGACACATACAAATTATCAAAACTAAATTTTATAAATGTTTAATATTTGCTTTAATCAAATTTTTATTAATGTTTAATCAATGCATTCTTTTTATAAAAGTATTGTGTGTCTCTGTTAAATAATATATACTAAATGATATAAGAAGGGGATCTGAAAAGTTTTGGTTACATGATAGTCAGTTAAATAATGGCTTGGCATATTTTCGAATTGCATACGCCGTGGCCGTAGTTGACATAAACCAAATATGCGGAGATTGACTTAAATAATTCATAGCCTGTGACTTAAAGATTAATTTTCTTATTAAATGAAACCCAGTTAACGTATTCTCTTGACTAAATATAAAAAGTTCGACGGAGCATTTTAAAAATTAAGTGAATAAATGCTTTGAGATTTTCGATTCAAAACTTTGAAGCTAATGCATTCTTATCAAAATAAATTTCACTAAAGCTGCCCACACGGAATGCTGCAGCGTACTTTTGCGACTATAACAGCTACAATTACCATGGAATTGGATTAGTATGAACCTAAATGGCATCCAGGTTATTGCATAGAAAGTACGATAAATATTTTGAAGTTTTTCCAAACGGAGAAGGTATGGCTCCAGAAGTTTTCAAATGGGATATTTCAATACCTTGAATGGAGATCAATATGTACTATCTTTAAACAATATCCATACAAGTTAGAATATATCCGAGAAATGAAATCTGATGATTTCATCAATCATCACAAGTTCACTAAATCAGCATTTATTGAAATAGCGTGACCGACTTTATGCTGCGCTTTGGCTTGATTAAATGAATTTTCAACCTATTGTCAGTTCTCAATCATATATTTCAATTACCAATTTCAATCATTAACCTATCATTGTGTATTTATAATCTTACCAATAAAATTACCATGTTACAAAAGTTTGATGGATCATTTAGAAAAATTCCATTTATTCCGCCAAATATCAAAAAATTACTTATTGAAATTTTTATTTCAAGCACATTGTTATGATTCTATCAACCAACAGAATTTGAAGCTAATATTTCTTTTTTCCCACGTCCAGAAAGTAGCCGTCTCTCACTATCGAAAAGCATTAGGATCTGTCAGAATTATTCTATATTGTAACGACCTTTGCTGCTAAAACTCCCATTCTCATTCCAATTCAATAAATCATACTATTTTGATGTTATTATCAATGACATTTTATTCATAATATTACAAACATATATAAATAATTGTATAATGCAAGGAATCCGAGAAAATGCATGTATTTATTAACAATTTCATCAGCAAGATGTTAAGCTTATAGTTATAAAGAAGTTCAATTTTTTAATTACTTTTTTTTTCTTTCTCGTATATGAAAGTATGCAAAGAGAAATTATCGTAATCGTCCAAATACACGAAATTGTCCAAGTTTCAGACTTCTTTGAATTTCAAACACTTATTTTTGAAACAATGTCTGCCTATGAATACGTTTATTCGAAAATGCTTTAAATAAGAAGGATGAACTTTGGTATATGGGATTAAAATAATGGTAGATATCTATAAAAGTTTGAATAAAATCCATTCAAAAGAAGTAAATCTATCTATTTAAACACAGGTGAGTTCTATATTTACAAAATGTAAATAGCTAGGTAGATAAAATTAGGTACGAATATTCAACATTTAAAATTTATGTTCTTACAAATTTTTATGTTCTAAAGGGTCTGTCTAGAGGTAGACCCATTATTGGTCTGTATTTTAGTATACATATAAATGCTAAATTTCAAAAAAGCAATGACTTAGCATGTGATCTTATATAATTCTGCGACAAATTTTAATTTTATGCAATTAAACAAAAAGGCTTCTAAAATGCAGATTTGGTTTGGTACAATTCAAGTTTAATGGTGACCAAAACGATCTCAGAAAAAATTTCGCCTGATTATAAAAATTTACTGAATATCTATCAAAAAGCGAATAACGTTATAAAGTTAGGCACTTGAAATCACCGAATTGGCGAAATTTTTTCTCGGCTCTTTTTGGTTGCCGGTACAAACGGCAAGTATTTTTGGTTTCCTGGTATTTGTGCATTAACCGCATGCCAACAATTTACCAGCAAAAATAATTGTAAAAATCATAAGCCTGATTCATGCAAAGAATCGATATTTCCTAATGTTCGCCAATGCCGTGTAATTAATACAAAAATACGATTTTTATTTACAAAATTAAGAAAAAAACCACAATTATATGAGGAAATGAAAATAAAACACTTTATATGCGTGGTATTTACTTGTTCAGGGTATGCGCAAGGGTAAGGAAGATAGCGCCTATATTAGAAAGAAAGCGAGAAAATTTTGGAGAAAAAACTCTTGTGGTTTTTTTTTTTCATCAATCCACTTAATTTTTTTAATGGAATCACAGAGATAATTAAAAAAACAGATCTACCTCCGGCAAGTGCTTTTTAATATAAAACAACAAACGCGACTGGCAAAGGTGCAATCCCCTTTATGTAAATGAAACATTATTGCATGTTTCTCAAACTCGCTGATGAATTTAAAATTTGAAAATAATAGAGTTCGCAATCAATCCTTTCCGCATATATTTCCTTTTAAGTCTTCCAATCTGATTGACATCTTCTGACTTTTAACTTGATTAGCAGATACTTGATATCAAATTGCTCTGTAATTCAAATCAAAAGTTCTCAGTAACTCAGATGCTGAAAAATACCATCTAACATTAAATATTTGTCGTAATGAAATAAAATCTTGCATAATACTTCCTCATAAGACAACTGTCATGCTGCATAAATGGTAGCAAATCGAACAGAGCTGTATCAAAGTGCCAGGGGTGTATTAGGACACTTCACGGCCCTAGGCAATGCACATGACGATATCTTTATAATACCATTACTAGTTTAATTTCCACATTTTGTTAAATTATAGGTATTGTTACGAATGCTACGAGTCTGTAATGCTGTTACCTAGCATGATTGGTTTTTTCTCTGGAAAGAAGGATTTACAGTATTCTGTACCGGATGCTGCGGATGCTCTTAGAAATAATCCCAGAGCTTGACGACGAATTTGGCAACTTTGGCTACAAAATGGAAAGTACCCGAAACATCGAGAATTTTCCCGATTCGTCCATTAGGAACCGATATACGTCCATATACGCCCTGATTGGTCGAGTCATTTCAAGTCACGTCTCCTGGGACTATATAAGGGTGACAGTTTCAAGCTGAGAGCAGAGTATTCGGAATCGACATTAGATAACAAGTGCTCCTGAGAAGAAGACAAGAATCGGCGGAGCCAAGCAAGTGCAGAACTAAGCTGTGTGCCTTGTAGTCTGTTGAGGAAGCAGCGTCGAGTACTATAGCCAGTGTTGTGGATATTCTTACTACTTGTGAGATACTGTTGTTATTGTGTGCTGTTGTGGGAATTAGAGTTGGCTCAGGATAGAACCCGGGACCTTTGGGTTTGTAAGCCAGTAACATACCACAGGACAAAAGCATGCTCATCTCCCGTTGATGTTATCTGTCTTATTAAGATATCACCACAGACTCACCCACCAGTGAGTTAGACGAACGATATGCGTTGTTGTTGAGTGGTAATGAGTTTGTAGAGTGAGTGGTATCTAATGCGCCGTACCCATGTTTGTTTGGCTGGCTAGCGGAGAGCTTTTTAGTTACGCCAAGTGTTATGGCGAGCGTGCGTAGATTGTTGCGTCAAGTGAATCTGACGACTTTGGTTGCGGGTAGATGGCGCCACACATCAGTTGCTTGAAGGTCGAAGGTTCATCACGTTCGAGGTCACCAGTGTGAGAATTAGAGTTGGCTCAGGATAGAACCCGGGACCTTTGGGTTTGTAAGCCAGTAACATACCACAGGACAAAAGCATGCTCATCTCCCGTTGATGTTATCTGTCTTATTAAGATATCACCACACTGTTATGTGTTCGTCTCGGCTGTAAATAAACGGCTGTGTTGTTTCTTCTACTAAAGGATTGATCATTGTGTGTTCATCTCTTCTCACACCGTACACATCCACTAAACGAGTAAAACGAACCCGACGGATTAGTATAGGAAATCCGTAACAGTATTTTTACAATTCCAAATTATTTTATGCATAGTCGTAAATCTGTGTGTATTTTTATTATTAAACATTATTTTTATGCAACGTTGTAATTATGTATATATATTTATTATTCCAGACTGTCTTATGTAAAATTGTGATCATGTACATATTTTTAATATTCCAGATTATCTATTATGACCCCAGACTGCAAATCATCTCCGTTTGTAGATAACAGTATGCAAACAGAAGTTTTGTGTTAATAAATATTCTAAAAACTACGTAACTGTAATGAAAAGTACAAGAATTTGACTAGTTATACTTGATAAAATGTAACTATTGCTCTTATAAATAATTGTTCTTAAAATTTGCATGTTTAAAAAACATTTATTTGAAATCAGAATAATAATTTTTTAAAAATAAATATATTTGTGGCCGTCTCTCAACTCAGCCTAGTCTGCCAAGTTGGAAATTCGTCCCTGGATAGTACAAAAATATTTAACATTTAATATAAAAGCAAAAGCTTCCGTATTTCTAGAATTATTTAATTCATGAATTTCTCTCCCTTGTTACTTTCATATTGTTCGAACAAATTTAAAAAGAAAAAGGATCTTGGATGAGGAAGATGAATATTTGTCTTAACTAAAATATTCTGGTTTGCTAATGCGAAGTCCATGATTCTGATCAAACATTGAATACTAAGCAGTATTCTATAAAAATGATTTATTAAAAAGTGAGTCGAGTGCTATTCAGCGTACGTTAACAATTTTGATAATGGTTTGATAATGAATAGTCTGGCTTTGCAAAGAACAGTTCCAAACAATTATTATGCAGATTATGAGAGGCTTCTTAAAAGCGCCCACATAT
>JAPMOQ010024511.1:0-15494 GCA_026543055.1 Argiope trifasciata | reverse complement strand
AAAAAATATCCTCCAATCAACAATGCCGCCTCACTTAAGCTTTGAAACACTCTCCTGGAAATAAACGCAAATTGGCTATTTCAATTCCAGTCCATGGAAATGCCTTCAATTAAATCTTTTTTTATGAAGGTAAAATTTTCTTTTTCAAATAAAAAATGCTCATGAAAAATTGCAAATCTTTTTCTTTGAAATTCCAATTAATCTGAAAACATGTCTAAAAAATATCCTCCAATCAAAAATGCCGCCTCACGTAAACTTTGAAACAGTCTCTTGAAAATACACGCAAATTTTTCTTTTTATTTTTAATTCCATGCAGTGGAAATATCTTGGATTCAGTCGTTTCAGAGAAAGGAAATGTTACTCCCTTTGTATTAAACACCATTAAGAGTAGACTGCTTGGTCAATTTATAATTCATTCAGTCTCAAACTGGTTCATTTATCGATATCTGCCAAACAAAGCCGTATTATTGAGCTATCTGCAATCGTTACGCCCTTCAAAAAATTTTTCTACCAGAAAAATTTATTATTGAACGTTACTCTTATTGTTTTGCCCTGAAAAGTGTTCTAATCTTTCAAATTACGAATTCCTTTCTTTCGAGCTGATTTTGATTGCATTCTGAATAAAATTTTTCATATTCAAAATTACTTTTCTAAATAGGCTCTTACTTCGGTCTCATAAATTATACTCTGGGTAATTGATTCAACTCAACCTGTTGCCTAAAACTTATTGCAGTGTGTCAAACAGACATCAATGACAACTATCTTCAAAAGTTATTTGTTATGAATAAATAAATTTCGTTTTAAAGCAAAGTCCTTTTTTATTGAGCCAAAAATGTAATATTGCTTATTAATTCACTGATAATAAATATTGCTCTTGTTCAAAACTTAATACAAAGATGCATTTTTAGGATTATCCTTAAAGAATATGATATTTTTCATTTTTTACTGGTTTTTTGTTTTCCACTCTCTAAGACATGATAGATAATACCTTCTTGGTTAAATATGTAAGGTTTTTGCTAATTTATTTTCCTTATTAATATAACCTTCCATATGTTAATGGAAGTATTTTGAAAAATGGTGTATTTATTTTCCATCCAAAATCCCAAAATTCCCATCCACATTTAACTACCTCATAGCAATCTCTGAGAGTTTTCAAGCTTTTTCTTCGTGCATTTACAAATTTTTTGCATTCGACGATCTTCAATTAGCAAAAGATGGTCTGTCTTCATCCTCTATGCGCACATGATAATACAAGTGCTCTTTGCATTTCGAAGAATCGTACATAATAATGCAACGTAGGTGGATTTAGGTTTGATACATGAATATTATCAGAAGACTTCAATATCAAAGGAAAAAACTTTTACTCATGTAAAAGCAATTTGACATTCTAGGTGCTAAATTATTCCACACTTTTATAACCGATTCATTTTAATCTTGCCAGATGTGAAATTTTGTCCTTGGTGCAGTATTGCCAGAAAGAGCTGTTGAGAGAAAAAGAAAAGAAGCAGAAAACCAACTATTTCGCTTGATATTCATTATCGTATTGATAAGCCAGGGACCACTGTAGAATAATCAAATAAAAATAGATATTTTCGCCTGTTATATTCAAGAAAAAAAACTCAAGAAAACTTTCTTTTAAAGGACTGAAGAGACAAATGGAAAAAAGTGTTTGAACCTAAAAATTAAAGGAAAACTGGATGATTGTAAATTGTTAAGCCAATTTCACTAGAGTTTATTTTTGTACATCATTAGAAAGATTATGTTCCTAATTTCTTCCTCATGTTTACAACTAAAATTGTATTTTGCAAGATATATTTTTTGTAGGAAGTTTTTAGACAAATGCTTTTGAAACTGTATTCTTTACTATAATGTACAATAGTATAAGGAAATATATTCTGAAAAATGAAATGTAAAATACATGTAAATGTGAAGTGCAATAAAAATAAGTGATTGATTATATGTTATTAAATTTTCATTAATCGATGTGTGTTGTTATAAATATTTCAGTACCTATTTATATGTATATATTGTGCATATGTATATAGTATTTGTTAAACATTGTGTAAACTGTTGTATTGTGTTGTTGGTAAACTAATATGTATATATTGTTCACAAACTATTTGAATATCCTAACCTGAAAGAATTTTTTTTTTGTTTAAATATATTTTTCTCATATAAAAGCTTATTTGTTATGGAGTTTTCTCTTTATTCCGAGTATTATTTATTTATATGCTAATTTAAGATGAACCATAAATTTGCCATTCCTATATATATAACTGCAATTAATAGTTACTGATTAGAGTTCTTGAGATGGTAAAGTATAATTTCGTTTCTAGATTGAATTAACAAAATTTCTTCAAGACCGAAAGTGTAATTCTTAGAAAATAGATTTTAAACCGCTTGTACTCGTATTTTATAACTAAAATAAGTTATGTTATCTATGAAACTCAAATTTCTGGAATTAAAATAAGTATCTAGAATTTAACCTAAAAAATTATTTAAAAATATTTGAAATATATAATTATTAAATATTTAATTATAATTTAAATATTTATGAATAAATAATTTTTTTAAATTCATCTATCAAATTACGATTTGTTTAAGTATTAAATTCTATTCTCATTAGCTGCTTTCAATACAAGAACATGTAAAACGTCAACTTTTAAAATTTGTTTGCTTTAAAACTAGTTTGTAATGATCGCAATTACCTACACCTTCAAAACAATTAATATTATGTTTGAAAATAGAAGAATATAATATCAAGATAATATAATGTAGAAGATATTATCTTGATATTATATCAAGGTAATATTTAGATAATATAATATCAATGTTAGTGTTGTAATAATTTGTTTTCAAAAATAAATCATAATCTGCTAATATTAATAATTATAATACTAGTAATAATTATTTAAAAATAGGTTTGTAATAATTTTTAACAATAGCTTTGAAATGAGACATGCAAAATGAAAATGCCAATTGTAACCTTTACAGAACAGATCAGTGGATCTTGATTCATTAAATTTGTCCCATAGTTTATTTTGCTTTAGTAAATGTCCCTTAATAGTGATTCAAAATTTTAATAAGATATTTTAGTAAAAATCAAAAGGAATTTATTTCTATCATAAGTTTAATTTACGTTAACATTAAATAAAAAAAATTTACTTAACATAACAAAATTATAGGATAAAACTTTGCAGCAATAATGCTTTTCTTGTGAATTATTTTTCCTTTTTCTCATAAATTCGATAAAATGGACTTAAATTTATATTTTTAATAATATTCAAGTTCAATTTATAACTACTAGATCTAGGATAACATTAAAAGGGACAATATTATCCCCTTGCATTCGAATGTCTTCCCTCAATTACCCTTCAAGGTGGTGTGTTATTTTAAATTTTAATTTTTTTATAATTTAAATTGGTAAAAATGCCTACAAAATGTTTTTAAAATGTAGACTACTTTTTCAGGGAAATTTAACTTGAAACAAATGTATGCATTTAATTTTTGGTGTAATAAACATGTCCATGAATTAAATGAATAATTATGCATCGAATTATCTTTTCGAGTGCAAGGGGTTAGATGCCGTTTTTGCATGCATGTTAGGATTGGTATACTATTAAGAGTCAGAAGGATAAGCTGGACATTTCAACAGAAACCTTCGCCCTTTCTGTTCTTTCGAATTAAAGACCCGGATTTTCAGATAACATGGAATAGTTCGGTACAGAGTATTAAATAGCTTTTATAATGACATTTTGTGGCTGAATTGTTTTGACAATATATATTGGTACAATAAATATCTATAATTTTATTTTATTTTTTATCATAAATATTAATGATAATTTAGTTTTTTTTATCCTGATAAGATATTTTTTTTCCTGCGGAAACATGAATTTGGTTCAAAACTTAATGTTCTTTCAAAGTATATTATTAGCCATGAATTGAAAAAGATATAAAATCTTTTAAAATCGAAATTTCAATTCCAATTTCCTCAAATATTATTCCTCATAGGCATTATTCAAAAAATCTCCAAAAAGGCGGTATATGAAAAGAAATTAAATAAAACGTATTCAAAATATGAGAAGTGGTATAATAGGGATTTAGCTCAAGATAATAATGTTTGGTATTGCAGAAAAAATTAGTTTTCTCTTATACAGTAAACTCTCGTACAGTGAAATCACCCAACTGCTCATTTAACTATAGAAATGAAGTGTTTCTTTTAATTATTTAACTATAACTGAGGAACAGGAGCTTTATTGATAGATGAATTCCATCTTTTAAGGCATCGGGCCTGAATTTCGTGGTTCAGTTTTTATTTCGAGCATAGAAATATGGAAATTAATTTCGTTATATTATTCTGCAGAATTAAGATTCTGTCTGTCAATACTTAAAACTTTCTTTGCATAAATTGTAAGAAAAATCCGTCTTTATTAGAATTTTTTTTTTTTTTTTTTTTTTTGCGTAAAGTTAATGACGGCACAAGTTGTTCTCCACCTACTCTGGGGAGGATCCAAAATCTGTTGTAAGGGACTATATCGGACAGTATGCTGCACATTAAATTTAAATTTTAAATATATAAAGAGATTTAAAAGATTGAGGGTTTTTTTAAATAAATATTCCTTTTTAAAGAATTCTCTAAGGTTTCAAAGGCATGCATTTCAATTGCTTTCCAGAGGAAAAATTTACCGTAATTCTTTGTAAATATTTTCGTTGGAAAAAGAATATAATAAATTTCACTACTTTTTAATTTGTAGGCTACTACAAAAATTAACTTTCAGTTATCATTTTATCAAAAATAATTAAAAATTTTCTAGAGAAGCAATGTATTTTTAATTAAGCCTTGAAAAGCTCATGACGGTTAATAAATTTTACCATTAGAATATTTATAACAATTATATTGCGTGCCTACAAATCATTACTTGTTTAGAAAATTAAATTAATCAGTAATTCTAATAGAAAAACCGTCTTTCACGAAGCATTCGAGGTTAATTGCAGAAGTTCCACAGCTAGTTAAAAGTTAGAAATTTATACTATATTTACTGTTTATAAATTATCTCTTTAGCTCTACTGCTATGCCTGAGCACCATACGAGGTTCTATTTACTGAATTTCGAGAGTTTTAAGCAAAAAATAAGCTATTCATAAAGATTATCATTCAACATTAAATTTACTTTGAATAATTCTAATATTCATTGGATTTCCATTTGAATCAAAATAAGAAAATATTCCCAGAACAGGTGGTCTCATATAATGAGATAGTGAATGAAATGAAACTTTTAAAGGGTTAAAGAGCTCTATGATCGATTTAAAACGTGCATTTTCGAAGCACAAAAAAATTCATACAAAGAAATAAATATTTAGTCGATTTCAGTGGCATTTTTGGAAATTTTCATTTGTTTTAGTACAAATCAACGCACATGTCACCAAATTGATCTAAATTACTGCAGATTTTCTCTCACGATTTCTATTTCATGCAACCCTTAACTAGTGATTAGCATTACAAGAGTTTTGAAGTAATTGAAGTAATTTCCATCAAATTTGAATATAGAAAATTAATAATTTTATTCATGAAGGATACATTGGGGGCATATAAAAATACTGGCTTCAAAAATCATTTTATTTCAGAAGTAAAATATTATAATAAACATTCTTTTAGAGAAAAACATGCAGTGTTATAAGGAAATTAAAGAATAATTCAGTTATATGAAAGAAATACATTAAAATCAAAATATAATTTAATTAATACGTCCACTGCCACTACCCATGCCTGATATCAGGACCATCTATCTAATTAGATGGTCCTTCTTTGCTATGTTTTAACTGTAATAGAGAAGGTCATCTAATGACATATATGGTTTGTTACAATTATATATTATTTGTGACACATAGACGCGTCAGCTTCAACAAATGTGTTAAAATTATAATTCACACAGAATCATTTCTTATCTGAATGTCGGATTTTGATGACTTTATTTAAAACCAAAATTTTTAATAAACAATACATGTTAGAAATTATAATCATTATATTAGTACTATTTTTTTTTCTTTGAAATGACTCAATACAAATGATAATGAAACTATTTGTCATTCCAGTCTAGAACTTTATTAAATTTTACTTTAAGTCATATTGTCGATAAATCTTTAAACGAAGAGAAAACAGTTAAAATAACTAAAACTCTCCATTGGCGAAGATATATTTTCTCAACTTCAAACTATGAAAATAAAATAAATGGGGAACTTTGCTATACGATTTCTTTTAAATGTAGCAATACTTCCTTCCAGGAAAAAAATAGCTTGGTAATGTTTTGGAGAGCAGACTATGTTTCGAGATCATAGGAGGAAACTCTTAAATCTCTGAATTAAAATCGTATAGCAAATTTCATCACTCTTGCACTTTACGTTTCTTCTTTATCATGCTTTTTTCTCTGATAGGCAAAGACATAGATTTCTTACTAATCCAATTCGCTCAAATGTTGTAAAAATCTGCAAATTTATTCAGAGACCATACTCTAAATTTTTTATGTCTCGCTTAGGGTGTTTTTTATTTATTATCTTCATGATAACTTAGAATTTGACAAATGAAGAATCTTCCCCTTCTGGTAAATATTTTCATTAGTTTCTGCATTTGTACTAAAAAAATTGATTATTCTGTGTACTAGAAAGTAGCTAATATGAAGAACTAATTAACAACGGAAAGAAATCGAATGGAACCGAATTCCATTTGTGGCGAGCGTCTGAATATATTTACCCAACATATCTTGGTCCACCATAAAATGTTTATATGATAAAGGAAGTAGAGTTTTTCCCTACTTCAACTACTACTAATTCTTTCAAGCTTCAATCTATGTAAAACAAACAATCTAACTCTATTTTTTTTATTCCCGCACTTCTACAGTGTTTCCACTACCGAAAAAGAAAAACGGCAGCTGACAAATAATACATGATGACGTCACACTACTTTTCCAGTGCTTCAGGTCACAAGTTCTTCTAGCTTCACCTACAATTAAGACGCTCAGTTCAATTAAAATATTATAGATAAAAGGGCGAGGTGTTTCTGGTCTAAAAGCATATGGATATAAATTTTAATAATGATGCGCATGCATAAGATTTGCAAATAAAAAGGGTAGAACAACTTTGATGTTTTAAATTAAAATTGAATTTTTGTAGTATAACAAATTTAAAAATTCGCAGAAGCCTAAAAATTAGATTGAAATATAACTTACAAAAAAATAAATAAATTTACTCATCATCACCTAGATTCGAAACTGCAACATTCAGAATACACGAAACTGTAATTTCTTTCATTCCATCAATTTACATATTATACTAACGCCATCTGAAATGGAAGCTTCAAACTTCATTTAAAAATTCATAGTTTGAAACAGGAGGCTATTCTGGTCTAAATGCACAATGCTTTGAAATGAATTTGAAAACCCATATCTTACTGCTGTGCACTTCTGTGAACGAGTAAAATGTGAAATTTAAAAATGATATTAATGCTATTGGTATTTTGGTAAAAAAAAATATGTTTTCATAATATTTTAATCATTGTATTAATCTGTAGTAATCTTAATTTTTCTTTAATCTAATATAAAAAATAAATTAAATAGAAGAAAAAATATTTAAAACTATTCATCTTCTGCCAGGTCCGAAGTTGCAATCTGTAGGATTCTCTGATCATCATTGGTTCTCAATCCATCATATGCTATACCGGTGCCATCTACATTTAAGAATCCAATTTCGATTAAAATGACATGGCTTGAAATATTATGCTTTTTTGTCCTAAAAACATAATGCTATTGATTTGAGCAATCGAATCGCATACGGAAGATTATGATTTAAAAATTGTATTATCCTTTTGATATTTTGAATTAAAAATTAAATTTTAAAAATATAACATTTCAGTAGTCTAATAGCAATTCTGTAATATAGTTTATAAAATAAATTAGACAATAAGATAAAACTGTTCTGTGTCTCACAGATTCGAAACGGTAAATTGCAAGTGCTCTGAATTGTAATAACTCTCAATCCATCAAGAGACGAGTTTTCTAGATAATACAGTGTCCGTGTTACCACGGAAAGTTGGGGTGCAGTAGCTTCTGAGGGTAAAGTCCCCTGGGCAAATAGAGGGCAAAAGTCTAACTTCTAGCTCATTTAAAGATAATACACGCATTCGCTTACACAATCCCTTTTCACAGGGGAGCTCATTTATGCATCTGACAGATATAACACACAGAAGATCGACCAGGACTCGAACCCGGGACTTCCAGATCGTGAGGAAGACACACTACCCCACGGCCAGAACGCCGGCAAGTTTTTTAGAGCAATCTATAGTCAATATTCTCGTTTGAAAAGAAATTCATTATTTGATATGGGTGGGTATCTTGTTTCAAAACGCAATGCTATGAAATAGAGCTATTTTTGTGCTTGCACGAGAAGTGAAATATAAAAATTGTATTAATCTATCGGTGTTATTTGTTAAAAAATTATATTTGGAAGTAGAGCAATTTTAATAATTCTTTTTAGCCTAAGAATTACACAGGAATCATTGGAAAGAAACTAAAAAAGAAAAATATATATGTAAAACTATTCCTCGTTTTCCAGATTCCAACCTTCAAAATGCTCGGAAATGCAATAACTCCCAAACAAACCATCAGGTCACAAGTTTTTCTGGTGTCATCACCATTTAAGCTTCGAAGTTCGATTTAAATGTGAATGTTTGAGATAGGACGTGTTTCTTATCAAGAAGAAAAGTGTTATTAATTGGAGCAAGTGATGAGCATGCGCATGATGCGGAATTAAAAATAGTAATAAAATATGTATTGTTTTAATTTAGTATTTTTTTTCGAAGTATAATAAGTTTTAATAGTTCGTGTTATCTTAAATATTAGATAAGAGAATAAATTGCCAAATAAGTAAAATAGAAGAAGAAATATATATAAAACTATTCATCGTCTTCCACATTCAAACCTGTAATCTGTAAAATGCTCTGATCGGTAATAAAACTCAATCCATTAGATCGGGTGTTTTTATAGCGCCATGATATAATTTAGATTCTAGATGTGAATAAAATTTTAAACTTTTAAACATTTTGAGTTTCTGTCTTTAAAATAAAATGCTCTGCATTGTACAGACTACTGCGCATTTACAAGTTGTAGAAATAAAAATTGTAGAATCTCATCGATGTTTTGAGGTAAAAATTTAATTTTAGACGTGTAACACTTTCTTTAATTCAAATAACTTAAGAACCAATCTAAAATATAATTTAAAAATAAATTAAATAAAAGAAAGAATATATTAAATTATTCATTTTTACCACATTCGAAAAATCAGTCTGCTGAATATCCGGAATACCCATGCTTCTCAATCAATTAGATAAAAATCTCCTGACGCCATCTACATTTAAAATTCTAAGTTCAATTAAAATATCTTAGTTTAAAATATGATGCTTTTCTGGACGAAAACCTATTGCTATGAATTGGAGGAATTGATATCAATACGCAAGATTACAATTAAAAACTACATTACCTATTTATGTTGGGAGTAAAAATATGTACAAGCATATTAAATGATTCTTAATTTTCTGAGTAATTACCTGGAAAAATTTCATAAATAAATTAAAATGGATGTGTCTGTGTGTGTGTGTCTGAAATATTCAACATCTCCCAGATATGATAATACATTCTTCAAGCGAAATTGCAATACTCCTCAATCCATCAATATAGCTCTATTAATGTATATTTATAATAAAGCTCAATGTGGGTGTGTGTGTTGGCTCTCTACAGGTCAGACCGTTGGACCTACAGCTACCAAATATTTTAAATGTATACCTTGAAGGTCGGGAATGTGCATCTCGGAGCCCTTTTTTCGAATTTTCAATTAGAATTTGAATTAATTAAAATTTAAGCGAAATTTCGACGTTTTTCCGCTATAACTTCCGACAATATTATCGCACAATTAGGATTTTTACATCAATTTAAAGATTAAAAAAATTAGCTTTCTAATGGTATCAGTGTTTAATGTATAACTTAATCCTCTATTTTTCACGAATTTTTAAACAAATATTTTGACCATGTTTTTTGAGCACGTGACTGGATAAAATAAAAGAAAACAATGACGGAAGTTCAAATAATAATAAAAAACTATCATCGTAAATCAAGTCTAAAGAAATGATACTTTTTGCACGTGACTGGTTAAATAAAATAAACATAAAATGTTATATTTTCTAAAAAAGTAAATGCGAAGCAAAGGTTTCTATAATAGTTTGCAATATCTAAATTATTTTTTCAACAAATCTTCTTTACGGTAAACCTGATTGAATTTAGACCGGATATGCATTGGAATCCCGACTTAATGGCATATTTCTATTATCATTTGCAATTCTGTATCATTAATTCAATATTTTTTTTTATTATAAAATGTGATAGTTTCTAAAAAAATAAAAATAAAGCGAAGGTTTCTATAAAATCTTTAAGAGCACGTCAAAGGGGAAAATTAAGTTTTTATCACCGTGTTGCCATCATTTTGACGGAAGTTCAAAATAAAAAAAAGAACTATCATCGCAAATTAAATCTAAAGAAATGCAACTGTTAGCCCGTGAATGGATAAGATAAAATAAACATAAAATGTGATATTTTCTTTAAAAAATACAAGGAAAAAGGATTTTATGGTCGTTTGCAATATTTAAATCATTAATTGAATAAATTATCTTTATTTATACAGGATTTAATTTATACAGGATATGCATTCAAATTCCTTTCCAATGACAATTTTGTCAAATATTATTTATATGCATATGCATTGTTTAATACTATTAATTTTATCTAAATGAAGTAAATAATTACATTTTATGTAGTTTGAGTCAAACAATGCATTTATGAATAATGAGTTTTAGATTTCTTTATACTTTGCACTGTGAGAAATATTTTGCAAAATATTTTTATTAATATTTTAAATAAAAGTTGCTACATCATTCAGTCTTCTAAATCAATCATTAAAACTGACCGATTTATAAAATTAAAGATTATTAGGAAAACGTGCTCTTTTAGAACTTCTCGTCCATCATCTTAAAGAAAATATTAATTTCAGGCCCATCAATGCCCGGTGTTACTTCAAGGCTAATGAATATGTGATTTAATTGAAAATTTTAGAACCCATTTCTCATGGCGAACCAGCTGGTCACCAAGTATATCATAGTTTGAAAAAGGATGCGTTTATGGTTTAAAAGCATAATGCTATAAATTAGAGTGATTTCTGCGGATGTCTCGGTAAAGAAATTAAAAATTGTATTATCCTAATGATGATTTGAATTAAAAATTTATTTTTGGTAGTATAAAAAATTTTAATAATCAGCAATATCCTAAAAATTAACCTGAAATATAATTTAGAATGTAAATTAAAAGATAAGAAGAATATGAAAACCTATTCGCCACTCCTGAGATTCGAAATGTAATCACTCTCAATCAACCAGGTGGGAAGTTCTAACGCCATCTACATTGAAGATTCTAAGTTTCAATAAAATTTAATAATGTGAAATAGGATGCGTTTCTGGCTCAAAAGCGTAATGTTATCAATTAATGAGATTAAAGCGAATGCTCTCGAGATCTAGAATTAAAAATTACAGTACTCTATTAATCTTTATATTTGAAATTTATTTTCTGAATTATTGCAATCTAAGAGATTCGTTTAAAATAAGAATTAGATTAGAACACATGCTTAAAATAGAATTAAAAAAATATGTAAAAGTACTCATCATGTCTCAGATTCGAAACTACAATCTACAGAATACTCGGAGCAGAATTGCTACTCAATCAATTAAGTCACGTGATTTTATAGAACCACTTACATTTAAGTACCCTTGATAAAAAATACAAAGTTAGAAAAATTGTGCTTGGCTGGGCCAAAAACATAACGCATTGATTTGGGGTGATTGATGGTCCACGATGACCTGATGGTAAGGCCTCACGTTCAGAACCGGAGGGTTGTAGGTTTGAAGCTCGATTCCACCAAAGAACTGCCATGTAAGCTTGTCTGATTCGGATTCAATCCGTTGGGGCCAAACGTCCTCCCGCTGCTTTGGTGTGGAAATTTGAAGAGGAAATGCCTGCTGAAATGTCATCCTTGTCATCTGATCGTTGTTCAAAATTGAGTGGTTCGTTCCAAAATAGCCCTAGTTTTTCTTTGGACTGGGACGTTAGTATAACTAAACTAAACTAAACTTGGGGCGATTGATGTGCATACGCAAAATGTCCAGTTAAAAAGCTGGATTGCACTAATTATCTTATGAGCTAAAATTTACATAGAATTTAAAAGAATAGTAGTATCCTAAATATAAGTTTGGAAAGAAATTTACAAAATAAATTCAGAAAGAAGAAAAATAGAAAAAGAAGAGAAGTCTCCACCATTTGAATCTGTAATAAACAAAATAATCTAAACTGTAATGCTATGACCTCTGACACTTTAGAAGCCCGCTGACAGGCTCTAGACAGTCCAACCATGAGGTCTAACATTTTTCGCGAGCGGCATCTACATTTAATTTCCGATGTTAATTTAAAATTTTATACTTTGCAATAATATGGGATGCTGCTCAAAATCATATAATATAAATAGGAGTGATTTGCTCTCTATGAAGAACTAAAAAATTCATTGATTCTATTGATGTTTCAACATGAAAGTTTACTTTTGGAAGTATAATCAAATTAATAAATTGCAGTAATTTTAAAAATTTTGCGGATTCTCATGTATAAAAAAATTAATAAAATTTACGAAACTATTCATTGTCTCCCAAATTCTAAATGTGTTCTTCTGAATGCTGCCAAGTTTAGAAACAATGAAGTCACATAGTTTTAGAGAAACATCCATATTTAACTTTAGAAGTTAATTTCAAAACTCATAGCCCATATTAGAATGAAATACTCATCAAAAAGCTTTAAAATGCTGTGAAACGGAGTTATTTCAGCACAATCTCAGGATGTGAAACTTACGAAATTTACTATTCATATTTTGAGATAAAAAAAATTTATTTTGGGAAATATGACTACTTCAAAAATTTTTAGTATCCTTTGAATTAATTTGTATTTTAATATAGAAGTTAAAATATAAAATTTTCATTACCTTTCAAATTCGAAGCTGCGGTTTGCAGAAAGCTCTGAAAAGTAAAGGTCACTTAATCATTCAATCTACATCTACTGCTAATTTCGAATTTTAAAAAAATCACTGTATAAATTATGATAGGATTATGGTTTAAGAGCAAAATACTACGCATTTTAGGGATTGCTGCACATGCTCATCATGAGCAATTAAATTTATTAATTCTATTAGAACTTTCATATTTAAAAAAATTGAAAGTATGATCATTTTAATAATTCCTAGAAAACTTAGAATTCCTCTAGAGTGTTATATACCAAACGGAATAAAATTAGGATAAAATATAAAAAATATTCATCGGAATAATATTCAAGAAAAGAATATAAATATAAAAAACATTCTGCAGTTTCGAGTGTCAGTTGAAAGAACAGACTATTTCTTTAATTTGACTTGTCGTTATATCCACCCATCCACTTATTTTTTGAATGGCTGAGGGATTCTTATTGCGACAATCGAATTCAAGTATCAAATATAGCAGGAATCTGGTGAAAATGCACAGTGCTGAATATAGGAATGACTTCTGTATATGTGCGTGAACTTGGCACTTGAAATTTTAAATAAATCAATAAATACTTTAATGAAATCTCTTATTTTTAATTTATAATGTTTGAAAAAAATCAGATCAAATATAAAATTAGTATTCGGAATAATAATTATAAAAAAATAGATACAAAAATTTTGTGGTCTTGAAACTTGAACTGAAGAACAAAAAAACTCATTGTATCTACTTGTCACTCTATCCACCAAGTCATTTAGCATTTAAACGAATGTGTGGTCTCCGATTCTTATTACGAAAATCCAATTCAAGTTTCAAATAAGGTGAAAATCTGGTGCTGAAAATAGGAATGATTTCTGCGCAGATGCGTGAACTTAGAAAATATATTCTATCAATCTGTAAATATTTTATTTCTGAATTTTAATCTTTGGAATAATTTAGAGATCTTTAAAATAGTTTAGATTTGCAATAATTTAATAAATAAAGAATTAGTATTTGGAATAATATTCGAAATAAAAATAATTAAAAAAATCTAAAATATTTTGCGATTTAGAGCCTCGAAATGAAGACCGGCAAAATCTTTTATTCTATTTGTCGCTCTAGCCACCAAGTCATTTATTCCTTGAGCGGTACTTTGATTTTTACTATGACAATCCAATTTAAGTTTCAAATATGGTAAGAATCTCGTGAAAATTCACTAGGTTGAGAACAGAAATGTCTTCTACGCACTTGCAAGAGTTTAACACCTAAAATTTCAAATAAATTTATAGATATTTTATTTTTGATTTAAACGATTTTAATAATTCAGAGTAACTATAGAATTAGTACTCGGAATAATATTCAAAAAAAATGTATACAAATGCCTTTTGTTGTTTCGAGGCTCGAATTGAATAAGAGGAAAAATCTCGAATTCGTCCTCTAGCTCTACACCAAGCCACTTTTTCATTGAAAGGCTAAAATTTCTATTACGCCAATCCAATGCAATTTCAATTATGGGGGGTTAGTTTAGATATTTTAATACCCCTTTGTAAAACAACACTAGGGCTACTTGGAGACGGACTTAGTAATTTTCAACCACGATCAGGTGACGAAGACGACAATTGACCTAGCACTCCCCTCTGCACACCAGCAGAAAGGTGTTTCACCAGACAGATTTAACGTTCAAGAGACTCCCTTACACAACGTTTCTTAAGTGGAGTCTCGAACCTGGGACCCTCCAGTTACGAAATCGAGACCTTACCATCTGACCACTTCAGCTATTTCTAGCACGGTGGGAATCAGCTCTTAAAGCACAATCCCAACAGTAGGAATGACTTCTGCTCGCGTACAAATGCTTGGCCATTGAAATTTGAAATAAATTTTTAGATATTTTAATGAAATATTTTATTTTTGATTTCCAAGGTTTGGAGTAATTCAGAGCAAATATAAAAATAGTATTTGGAATAATATTGAAAAAAAAAATAATAATAAAAGGTTTTTAAAAATGATTTTGTAGTCTCCAAACTCGAACTGAAGACCGACTCAAAATTTGATTTACGCTCTCACTATATCCACCAAGCCACTTTCTCTTCCCCTGGCTGACGGGTCTTAAATAATATGACAGTCGAATTCACGTTTCAAATATAATAGAAATGTGATCTAAAAATCCTATACTAAGAAAAAGAATACCTTTTTCGCATGTGCATGAATTTGACACTTAATATTTTATATAAATCTATAAATATTTAAAAGAAACATTTTGTTTATATATTTATTTTCAAGGTTGGGAATAATTTAGAGCAACCTTAAAATTATTATTCGGGATAGTAATTTTTTTTTAAAAAGAAAAAAAAAAAGGATAAATTTTTATTTCG
>JAPMOQ010024502.1:0-19395 GCA_026543055.1 Argiope trifasciata | reverse complement strand
AGGATGATGATGAAATCTCAATGAGTTGTGAGGTTTCACCAAATCAAATTTCTAGTACAAAAAACACACTTTTCAAATCTAATACTTGATGGGTCCTTTCGTTTCTTGGAACTGTCGTGGTCTAAGATCCAAAACTGTTGATGTTAAGTGCATAATTAATCAGTTTCATCCTTCTTGTCTGGCAATTCAGGAAACGTTCTTGCATCCGAACATTTCCTTTAAAATTCGGGGTTATAATATTGTCCGCAAGGATACAGATTCAAACAACTCTGGAGGTGTCTGCATTTTAACCTCTAATCTCTTTCCAAGTGCACCTCTTAATTTACTCACTACCTTGCAAACTGTGGCCGTTCAGATACACAATAGAACACTTGTTACAGTTTGCTGTATATATTTACCACCACATGACGCAATTAATCAACAACAACTAAACAACCTAATTGACCAGCTTCCTTCACCATTTTTAATACTCGGTGACTTTAATGGGCATAGTACGTTGTGGGGTTCAGATAGTACAAATTCTCGTGGAAGACAGATCGAACAGTTCATTACTAACAACTGTCTCAGTCTTCTAAATAACAATGAAAAACCATACTTTCACGAGCCCACAAGGACCTTCCACAGTCTTGATCTGGCCATATGTTCTCCTGATCTGCTACCATTGTTGAATTTCACAGTTGGAAGTGATCTCTATAACAGCGATCATTTCCCTTTAATTGTTTCTCATGCTGATAGAGGCGGTGCCACTCTTTGCCCACCGAGTTTTCTATTCCAGCGAGCAGACTGGACTGCTTTTACGCAGCTAGCAGAAATCACTGAGAACATGGTCAACACTCACGACATAACGGAAGCAGTGCAAAATGTCCTTGATATCATTATGTATGCCGCAAATAACACTATCCCAAAATGCTCCCCACGGAAACGAAAATTTCGTAGGCCGTGGTGGAATGAAGCTTGCCGTGACAGTTTTAGGGAACAAAAGAAACGTTGGAACATCTTTCGTCGGTACCCATCGACAGAAAACCTTATCTCTTTTAAACGTGCCAGAGCCAACGCTCGTCGTATCCGCCGGAGAAGTCAAAAGGAATCTTGGGTTAGCTTCATATCTTCAATTACATCCTCTACTTCCAGCAAATTGCTGTGGAAGAGAGTAAAGGCAGCCAATGGAATTTATAACGACTTATCCTTTCCTGTACTTAAAATAGGAAATATTACGATTTCCTCTCCCATGGAAGTTGCCAATACCCTTGGCAAAACATTTGCAGAAGTTTCTGCTGCTGATTCATACAAGCCTACTTTCATGGCTATAATGAATCGCGCGGAACGAAAGGGTTTGCGATTTGCTACCAGAAATTCCTTTCCATACAATTCTGCTTTTAAAATGTATGAACTGCTTTCTGCTTTGTCTAAAGCACATGATACCAGCCCCGGACCAGACGGAATCACATATAACATGCTTCGTCATTTGTCTCCTACTTCCCTTTCCAATTTGCTATTACTATTTAACCGCATTTGGACTGAACAGAAGTTCCCTTCACAATGGCACGAAGCGATCGTGATTCCAATCCTGAAACCCGGTAAAGAGGCATCTAATCCCCTGCACTACAGACCTATCGCGCTCACAAATTGCTTGTGCAAGACATTGGAGCGTATGGTCAATGATAGGTTTCTTTTCGAATTGGAGAAAAGAGCATGTCTTCCGCAGTTGCAGAGTGGTTTTCGTAGAGGACGTTCAACATATGATATTATCGTTCTTCTCGAGACTCAAATACGTAACGCATTTGTCCGACGAAATCATCTTGTGTCTATCTTTTTTGACGTAGAAAAAGCCTACGATCGCACTTGGCGATTTGGCATCCTTTCAACTCTTTTAAATTTTGGTTTTAAAGGAAATTTACCTATTTTTTTACAGAACTTTTTATCTTTACGGTCATTTCGTGTCCGTATTGGAAATTTTTATTCCGATCCATTTGTTCAAGCTGAGGGGGTTCCACAGGGAAGCCCCTCAGGGGCTCACCTTCTTTAGGTGAGTACGGGTGTCCCAATCCCGAGGTACCCAGGGATCTTTACTCCCTTTCGGTTTAATCACCCCTCCACCTTCTGCTTTTGGCTGTCTTTTTTCTTTCCCTCGAGGGTAGGCGAGGGAGACCTCCATGAGAAGCTGTCGCCAATCTGTTTGCTTCCTGCTTCTCATGGACAGCAAATACCCCCACGTGTTTGCCGTGCGTGGCGACCCATTAGACGGGTGGTACATTTCGGTCTCCGGTGTACAAATCGGCTGGTATCCCAGCCACTTGGCTGGTCTGCTTAAGGGGATCAAGCAAAGGGGTCATCTTCTGGGGCTCTGCGTTAAGGGTGGTAGACGTTCCTGGAAGTGGCCCTTAGCGTATAAGTTCCGACTAGTGCCAAGGTGGATACTGAGGCTGGGAATTTCCAGAGCCAGCAATTGCCTTCCCTTGTTGGGCTCCGTGGTGGGCGGTGCCGTCGGGGCTCGAATTTGAATTCCTCCTTGCATGGGTTTTTTCACTAGCGTCACAGAAGCAACATCGAGTTCACGTTATTTTATTATGCATACAGATGAATCTTTTCACTCAATTTCTCCGTTTCTTGTTCATAAATTGATCCTTTCTTCTATTGGCGAAGTATCAGATATAAAAAAAATGCGTTCAGGTGATTTACTTATACAAACGAAATCCAAACAGCAAGCAGACAATCTTAGTAAGATGACTACTTTAGGCTCTTTGCCAGTAAAAATATCTCTTCATAAGACATTAAATTTCTCACGTGCGGTAATTTCGGAACAATCTCTTGTGCAACACTCTGATGCAGAATTAGTGGAAGAGTTACGATCCCAGGGGGTCTGTGCCGCTCGTCGAATTCATGTTCGAAGGGACGGACGATTAATACCCACAAAACATGTTGTTGTCACTTTTGAGACACCTATTCTCCCAAAATTTATACGTGCTGGATATTTAAGATGCAACATCCGCCCATACGTACCTAATCCTCTGAGATGTTATCAGTGTCAGAGATATGGACATTCCCGACAATCATGTCGTGGTACAACGGTATGCGGTAAATGCTCTTCATTTGATCATGAAACTAATGCCTGCGATTCAGAAACACTGAAATGTCCAAACTGCGAATGCGCTCATGAAGCATCTTCTAAATTTTGCCCTAAATGGCAAATAGAGAAAGAAATTTTGGCCATTAAAATTAAAAATAACATATCCTTTAGAGAAGCCCGCCAAATAGTTAATGACAGAACACCCAAGTCTGGTACATCGTACTCCTCTCTTTTAAAATCGAAATCAGAACACACTAATGCTTGTTCAACTCAAACCGAAGAATTGTTAACGAAGGTCGTTTGCCCTCCCCTCAAAAAATTACAACCTTTAAAAACCAATACAATACCAACGAAAAAAATTTCGACTAAACCTACATATTATGTGTCCAAATTTGCAATGCCTCAAGATACTTCCAGTCTTCCTTCATCTGTTGCAGTTACTGCCACTCATACAGACTCTGAGGCTTTAAACAATAACAAACCGACAAAAGAAAGAAAAAAATTAAAATCTACTGAAATCAGCAATCCACCTACTTCCGATGAACTTTTATCGATTAATCCCTCCTCGTCGGACCTATCTGAAATGGATATGGACTCTTCTACTCAACCCGGCGATGTTACTGCAGGCAAAGTTAAGAAAAAATTGCTCCGTAAGCGTTAACTTTTATGTACACACTTATTTCATGGAACTGTCGTGGCTTTCGCAATAAAACGCACCAAATTAAGGACTTTATCAACAATTATCACCCTGTCTGCATGGCATTACAAGAGACTTACTTAAAACGAAACGATGCTGCAAAAATTAAACGCTATAGTTTGATTCGAAGCGATAGTAACTCTGACAGAGCCTCTGGTGGTGTTGCTCTTCTCGTATCTCATAACTATCCCTCATCTGTAATTACACTTCATACACAATTGCAAGCTGTCGCGGTTCGTATTGCGATTCCGCGTCTGATTACAGTCTGTTCTCTTTACTTACCTCCTAATTCCACCATTGATAAACATAAACTTGATAGATTAGTTGCTGAATTGCCTACACCTTTCATAATAATTGGTGATTTTAACGCTCATAGTCCTGTTTGGGGTAGTAATAGCACGAATCCTCGTGGAAGACAAATTGAAGAATTTATTACTGACCACTGTCTTTGTCTTTTGAATAATGGTGACCATACCCATTTTCATTTAGGTAGCAAAACTTTCCATTGCCTAGATCTTGCTCTCTGTTCAGCTCCTATTGCTCCGTTTTTCACTTTTCGAGTAGGAAGCGATTTATGTGAAAGCGATCATTTCCCAATTTTCCTCACTCAAAATAATATACCTGTCACAGTTACGCAACGACCTAAACGTTATATTTTTGATAAAGCTGATTGGATCAGCTTCGCTAACAGAGCCAAAATAACAAAGGACATGGTAGAACATCCAGATCTTGATGTTGTTGTTGATAATGTGACTTCCTCAATACTCCGAGCAGCAGATGAAACTATACCAAAATCTAGTACTGCTTATCCTAAATTTCGGAAACCTTGGTGGAACAGTCAATGCACAAAAACACGCAGGAATCAACAAAATGCATGGAATAAGTTTCGAAGGTGGCCTTCTACGACAAATTTTATTTTATTTCAAAGAGCTAAAGCTATAGCCAGGCGTACTCGGCGCCAAGCCCAACGAAGTTCCTGGATTCAACTGACATCAAATATAAATTCTTCTATCTCGGCAACAGAAATGTGGAATCTAGTAAAAAAGGCGTGTGGAATTTATTCTGAACATCCTGTATCCTATTTAAAAGTGAATGATCAGGAAATATGTGACTTACAAGAAATGGCTAATATTTTGGCAGAAACATTTGCATCTGTATGCGCAGCACAGAACTATACGGAACCATTCCTCTCATATAAGAATAAAACAGAAAAAATTACCCTTCGTTTTCCCACAAAAAAGATTCTCTCGTATAATGTTGATTTAACTATGGAAGAATTACGTAAATCATTGTCCACAACTAAGCAAACTTCACCAGGTCCTGATGGCATCACATACTCCATGATCTCACATTTGTCAGATGACTGCCTTGGAAATATTTTATATATGTTTAATAGAATATGGACAGAGCATTATTTTCCATCAAAATGGAAATATGCCACTATCATTCCAATATTGAAACCTAATAAAGATCCTTTGAACCCCCTTAACTACCGTCCAATTGCATTGACCAGCTGCATGTGTAAACTCCTTGAAAAGATTGTAAATGCACGTTTGACCTATGTTTTAGAAAAGAATGGATGCATTTCACCATTTCAGAGTGGTTTCCGCAAAGGTCGCTGCACAACAGATAATCTGATGTTATTGGAAAGTGCCATTCGTACAGCCTTTCTCAGACGCCATCATCTGGTCTCGATTTTTTTCGATATAGAAAAGGCGTATGATAGAGCATGGCGATATGGGGTTTTAAAAGACCTATTTGAGCTTGATTTTCGTGGTAATATGCCTTTGTTTATACAAAAGTTCTTAGAACATCGTTATTTTAGAGTTAGACTGGGAAATACTTATTCTGATGTTTATTGCCAAGAAGAGGGTGTTCCTCAGGGCTCAGTTTTAAGTGTAACCCTATTCATTTTAAAAATTAATAATATTTTATCAGTTTTACCTTCTAGCATACAAAAATCACTTTATGTAGACGATCTTCAGATCTCTTCTACTGATAGAGATATGAGATTTATTGAAAGACAGCTACAAACAGCAATCAATAATATGATAGCGTGGACAAATAAAAACGGCTTTACCTTTTCCACTCAAAAAACGTTTGGTGTTCATTTCTGTAGAAGATTGTTACACCCAGATCCAGAGTTATTCATTCAAAACACACCATTAATCATGCAAAATGAATGCAAATTCCTTGGTGTAATTTTCGACAAAAAATTGACTTTCCTTCCCCATATTACATATTTGAGGAAGACTTGTCTCAAGTCTCTAAATATTTTAAAAGTTCTCTCAAATACTGCTTGGGGTGCTGATCGCATATGCTTATTACGCATATATAGAAGCATCATTCGTTCCAAATTAGATTATGGGTGTATCGTTTATGGATCCACGCGTATTTCACACCTCTCAAGACTTAATTATATTCACCATCAGGCTTTAAGACTATGCTCAGGTTCTTTCCGCACATCTCCAATCAAGAGTTTGCAATTCATCACAATCTATAAAATTGCCACCTATCCCAGTGAAAATATCTTCCCATACTGCACCTTTAAAAGATATATCATCCTCTTCAACACAAAAACAAGGAAATAAAATAAAAAACAAAAAACCTGAAAAGGTAAGGGAAACCAAAGTAACTAAAAAAGCCTGTCTCGCTGCTTTAAAAAAAGATAAACTTTTAAAAGGTCCGCCAAAAAATAAAGAGGATTTTTTGAAAAAAATGGGAAAAACAGTGGATGAAAAAAATGCTGATTCAGTTATCAACATTCATCCCTCAGATGATGACATTCTGTCCTCAGCTAGTGAATCTGACACTTCATTACGGTCTCCTAAAAGCTCGTAAGTTTTGTGCTTCTAATTTTTTTTTGCATGGCCAATTTCGTCTCTTGGAACTGCCGTGGAATTAAGAATAAGATTTCAGATCTTAAGGACATCATCAATGTACACCAACCTTCCATTATTGCACTCCAGGAAACCTATCTAAAGCATAAGGACACAATTCCATTAAAGCATTATGAACTTGTACAAAAAAATGGTACTGGCGATAGAGCTTCAGGTGGGGTAGCTCTACTGATCTCGAGCTCCTTTCCCTCATCTCCTCTAGTATTAAATACTTCTTTGCAAGCAATAGCTGTTCAGATCCATACCCATTCTTTGTTTACAGTCTGTAGTCTATATCTTCCACCAAATACACCTGTTGATGAAAATAATCTGAATAATCTTATTTCCCAGCTTCCTGAACCATTTATCATCCTTGGTGATATGAATGGACACAGCCCTCTTTGGGGTAATACTGATACAAATACGCGGGGCAAACAAATTGAAAAAATATTAAATGATTACAGTCTTTGTCTGCTTAACAATGATGAACATACTTACTTTCACGAGCCAACTAGAACGTTTCACTCTGTAGATCTAGCAATATGCACTCCAACCCTTCTGCCTTATCTTACTTTCCATGTTACCAATAATCTGCATAATAGTGATCATTTCCCATTAATTATCTCTGATAACAGACCGACATCTTCAACTCATCGAACACTGAAATATAATTTTAAAGCAGCTAATTGGTCAGAATTTCAGTTAAGGGCTAATATAACTAAAGAAATGATCACTAACAATAGCATAGATACTGCTCTTAAAAATGTCACTGATGTGTTAATTACCGCGGCAGATAGTTCAATTCCTAAAAGCTCCAATACTTTTAAAAGACAAAGGAAGGTATGGTGGAATGAAGAATGTCGCGAGGCACACAAGAAGCAAAGAAAAGCCTGGAACCGATTCCGAAGAAACCCGACAACTGCGAACTTAATTAGTTACAAGCAGGCGAAGGCCATCTCGAGGAAAACACAACGACGAAGTAAACGAGAGTCATGGGAAAGATATATCAGCAGTATTAATTCCAACATATCTAGCAAAAAACTTTGGGAGAGAGTGAAAAAAACCTGTGGTATTTTCAAATATAATAATATAAGAATTCTATATAATAACGGTGTTTCCTTTACATCTCTAAAAGACATTGCTAATTGCATTGCATCAGAATTAGCTAAAACATCAAATAATAATAATTATTCGACTCTGTTTGCTCACCATAAATGTACAGCTGAAAAGCAAAAAATTCATTTCCAATCCTCTCCATATGCTCCTTACAATACAGATTTCACTTTTCATGAATTAAAAACATGTCTCTCGGAAACCCAGAAATCATCCCCAGGTCCTGACAATATCAGTTACCTTATGATACAACACATATCTAATAGATCTCTACACAATCTACTATTTCTCTATAATAGAATTTGGCGTGAGCACTCCTTCCCATCATCCTGGCAGCAGGCTATTATAATACCTATTCTTAAACCTGGAAAAGAACCATCAAACCCATGTAACTACCGTCCGATTGCACTTACGAGCTGTCTATGCAAGATCCTAGAGAAGATGGTTAACAAGCGTTTAATATATTATTTGGAAACTAACAAATTTTTTAGTCCCTTTCAAAGCGGGTTTAGAGAGGGGCGTTCAGCAATCGACAACTTACTTGCCTTGGAAACAGAAATTCGAAATTCTTTTATTCGCAGACAGCATACTGTAGCTATTTTCTTCGATATAGATAAAGCTTATGATCGCGCTTGGAGATATGGCATTCTTCGTGATCTCTATGATTGTAATCTCCGTGGTAATCTACCCATATTCATTAAGAATTTTTTAGAACTTCGAAAATTCAGAGTAAGAATTGGAGACCAACTGTCAGACTATTTTATTCAAGAACAAGGTGTGCCTCAGGGCAGTGTACTTAGTGTAACGCTTTTTGCTTTAAAGATCAATGGCATTTTACAACAACTCCCACTCTATGTCAAAGGCTTCCTTTACGTTGATGATCTTTACATATCCTGTACAGGGGATGATAGTGCTTTTGTGGAACGGCAACTCCAACTAGCCGTAAATAAAATCCAACAATGGTCTACTCTAAACGGTTTTTCTTTTTCCTTAAACAAAACAAAATGTGTACACTTTTGTCGTAAGCGCCGTTTCCATTCAGATCCTGAGATAAGACTTGATGGTCAACCCATCAGTGTCGTTAATGAAATTAAATTTTTAGGAATAATTTTTGACAAAAAACTTACTTTCGGTCCGCATGTTTTATATTTATGAAAGAAACTTGAAAAGACTTTGAATATTTTAAAAGTTCTTTCAAATATGTCCTGGGGAGCTTCTAGAGCATCCCTGCTTCGAGTCTACAGAGCTGCTATACTCTCCAAGATGGACTACGGATGTGTAATTTACGGTTCTGCAAGACAAAGTGTATTAAAAAAATTAGACCCTATTCACAACGCTGCTCTCAGACTTTGCAGTGGCGCCTTTCGTACTTCTCCTGTCGAAAGTCTGTACGTTGAATGCTGTGAGCCTTCTCTCGATCAGAGACGAAAAATGCTAACCCTTCATTACTTTTTTAAACTTTTATCCCTGCCTTCACATCCATTCTTTAATTACAAGCAGAGTCAATTCATACTTCGTTTACAAAGGGCCAGACCATCAGTCATTCCTTCATTCTTTAATAGAGCAACAAACATTCTAAATAATTTAAATGTAGACAATATCCTGGTTGTACCAAATGTAAAGGATCACCTCACTCCGTGGAAATCTCATGGACTAAAATACTTAAATCCGTTTGCAACTTTTGATAAATCTAATACAACCCCTGTAATCTATCTCCATCTTTTTGCTCATCATCGTGAAGCATATAAACATTTCATTCCAATATTTACAGATGGTTCGAAAGGTTCTTTAAATACTTCATTTGCTTGTGTTTTTATTGATTCCACCAGCTCCTTTCGACTTCATCCCTCATGTTCTATTTTTACTGCAGAAATCACTGCCATCTTTCATGCATTATCCCACATTTCAAATGGTCCACCTAATAATTATATCATTTATTCAGACTCAAAAAGTGCCTTGGAATCGTTAACATCTCTTCATCGTTTCTCTCATCCATTGGCTTTTAAAATTCTTGAATTGCATGATAGCCTCACATGTGAAGGTTATTCAATCCTATTCTGCTGGGTTCCTTCACATGTGGGTATTTCTGGTAATGAATTGGCAGACGAGGCTGCGAAATCGGCTACCAGTCTTTTAAATGACCCTGTTCCTTTGAACGATATCAAGAAATATATAAAAACCCTTCTAGATATGAAATGGCAATCAGAATGGGACAGTAAAGAGGCAAATAAGCTTCATTCTATCAAATGTTCCATCGAGTGTTGGCCCATTTTAAATAGCAGAAAATTGGATACCGTAATTACACGTTTAAGAATTGGCCATACTAGGCTCACACATAGGCATTTGTTGTTGGGGGAGCCCGCCCCTCGATGTATTTTATGCCAATGCTTTTTGACAGTTCAGCACATACTGATGGAGTGTCCACGTTTTGATTCTCAACGAGTTCGGTACTTTCATACTCCTCATTTTGTATTGAAAGATATCCTTCATAAAGCGCCTCATCCTCAACTTATAACGTTTTTAAAAACGATTGGTTTCTTTTACCTTATTTAAATATTTTATCATTCTTTAAATGTTTTAAATCTATGTGATAGTTCCTTTATGCATATTTTTTAAGGTCTTAAATAGAGTTTGAAGCAGGTATTTTGATTAACCTTTTAAAACGTGAAAATTTTACGAACCATAGACTCGCATAGACCTTGTCGTTGGCGCTGTATGATCAGAAGTGGTTTTAGCGCCATTAAACTCCATCAACTTCAACTTCCTTTGGGATTACGAATTCGTCAATTACTTCCAGATGAATTTCAAGCGCTTGAAGTCAGCAGTAATAATTCACATGCAAACCCCCCATGGATTTGCAATAACATCACCTACTTGAATCCATTTAAGAATCTACATAAAGCGGATGTTTGTGGTTCTGTTTTCAAATCTATATTCTTTTCCCATAGACAAGTATTTCATGATTATCTACCCATTTATACAGATGGCTCTAAATCCGATACAAATACTGGTTGCGCTTTTGTTTGTGAGAATGACATTATAAGTTTTAGACTTCATGATTTCACCTCTGTTTTTACCTCTGAGTTGACAGCGTTGTATATAGCGCTAAAATATCTTTCAGAAAAACATCCAGTAAATGTTATTATTTACTCTGATTCTCTAAGTGCATTGGAATCCTTGAACAGTCATATAAATTCCCATGGTCTAATACAGGAAATTAAGCGCTTGAAATCCCACCTGCATAGGAAGGGCTATAGAATTTTGTTTTCCTGGGTACCAGCTCATGTCGGTATAATAGGTAATGAACAGGCAGACACAGCTGCCAAAGTTGCTAATATGTATCGTCCTATGCCTCTTCATTATACCGATATCAAAAGTGCACTACGTAAGTGGATGCTAAGGACTTGGCAAAATGACTGGAATCAAGAAGTAAATAATAAACTCCATGATGTAAAACCATACATTACTCCTTGGGCTTCATCTTTCAATCGAAAATTTGATGTCATTCTGACTAGACTGCGTATCGGCCATTCACGTATGACACACAGATACTTGCTATTTGGAGAATCTCCGCCTGTCTGTGGCTCATGCAGTGTTCCACTGACCATACGCCATGTTTTAATTGAATGTTCTGTTTTTTATAGAGACCGTGTAAGCTTTTTTATCACCTCTGATTTTAACTTGTCTTTCCTTCTAGGGGAAAAACCTCACAAGAATTTATTCCCGTTTTTAAAGAAAATTGGAGTTTTTAGTGAAATTTAAATTTATTCATATTTTACTTACTGTTTTACAAATTTTCTATGACGAATTTTATGGTATTAAATAGGAACACTCAATAAATGACTTGTTTTTTCGGTGCAGCATATCCTAGAAAAGGATCTTGCGCCAGAAAATTACCATATCCTATCCTATCCACAGGGAAGCATCCTCAGTGTAACACTTTTTATGATTCATTTTAGTCAAATTCTGAATGTTTTACCTACTTCTGTTCAAAGCACTTTATATGTTGATGATCTCCAGATCTCCTGTCAAGGCTGCAATATGCGCTCAATTGAACGTCAACTGCAAATTGCAGTTAATAAGATAATGGACTGGTGTGATGATAACGGGCACACGATTTCTCCAGAAAAAAGTAAATGTGTGCACTTTTGTAAAAAGCGGGGTCTTCATTTGGATCCTACAATCCACATTCGAAATATTTCGATTCCAGTAGTGAATGAAATTAAGTTTTTAGGGGTAATATTTGATCGAAAGCTCACTTTACTTCCGCATGTCTTATGTCTACGGAAAAAGTGTGAAAAGACATTGAATATTCTGAAGGTACTTTCAAGAACGTCATGGGGAGCGGATCGCACATCTTTACTCCGAATCTACGAAGCGACTATTTTATCACGCGTTGATTATGGATGTATGGTGTATGGGTCTGCAAGGTGTTCGGTTTTGCGCAAACTGGATACCATACACCACTCTGCCTTGAGAATTTGTTCCGGAGCTTTTCGGACCTCACCAGTGGAGAGTCTTTATGTTGTATGTCATCAGTTACCATTAAATTTACGACGTCAAAAAATGTCTGTACAGTACTACCTTCGAGCTTTGTCAATTCTGAAGCATCCTTTGCACTCTTTGATTCTTCCTGTTCGTCTTCGAAGATTATACAGGGCTCGACCTTTCAATATCCTCCCATTCAGCGAGAGAGTTAAATTACTTCTGGAGGATACAGAACTCCGTGATGTGAGTATTCAAACACTTGATTTATTCTCATTTCCTCCATGGGACATCCCTCAATTCTCCTATTTAAATCCTTTTAATGGGTTTGAGAAACTAACAACGGCCCCTGTGGTTTTTCAAAAGCTTTTCAGTTCTCATCGCTCTCAGTATTTAACTCATATACCAATTTTCACAGATGGATCCAAATCAAGCAGTCATGTTGGATGCGGTATCATTTTAAATACACAAACTATTAGCTATTGTTTGCATACTTCCGTTTCAGTCTTTTCTGCTGAATTGGTGGCTATTCTCAATGCTCTACAAACAATTGCTCTCTCTTCTGAGCGCAAATTTTGTATTTATACTGATAGCATGAGCTCTTTGAAAACACTCTCTCATTTTCATCATAAAATTCATCCCACTGCCCTGGAAATTCTGGGTCTCTTAAGAACTTTGAAAAATAGGGACTACGAAATTTTATTCTGCTGGGTTCCCAGTCATGTTGGGATAACAGGAAATGTTCTGGCTGACAACGCTGCGAAAACAGCGTCTTTGTTTATGGAGCGTGAAGTTCCATTCTACGATTTGAAAAAGTCGTTTGCACGTCATATTCATTCTGCATGGCAGGAATCGTGGGATCAACAAAGCAATAATAAATTACATTCCATCAGACCTACCATTACATTATGGACTGGTCTTCCAGTGCATGAACTCGACGTCAAATTGACTAGACTCCGAATTGGTCACACTCGTTTAACGCACAGACATCTTTTATTAGGAGATCGAGCTCCTCAGTGCTCCAGATGTCACACGAGTTTAACGGTTTTTCACATTTTAATTGAATGCCCTGATTTTACTCAGCATCGTTTGCGATTTTTTAATCTTTCAACTGTGGATTTACAAATGCTTGTGGGAGAACGTACCCACAAAAATCTTTTTAAATTTTTAAAAGCAATTGGCTTTTATCATCTTATTTAATGTTTCATACTGTTAATATATTTTTAAATGTCGTTAAATCTTAAGAGATATTGTCTTGAAATTTTTTAACCAGCTTCTAATTTTACAGAGTTTTTCATATAGATATGGATTTTTTCATTCTAACCGTATGTTTGGCGCAGCATAGCCATA
Source organism: Argiope trifasciata (assembly GCA_026543055.1). Classification (NCBI taxonomy): domain Eukaryota; kingdom Metazoa; phylum Arthropoda; class Arachnida; order Araneae; family Araneidae; genus Argiope; species Argiope trifasciata. The sequence goes on along the minus strand of JAPMOQ010024502.1, from coordinate 5,804 downwards.
TTTGGCTCTTGTGCCAAAAAACTCAACTATCCTATCCTATCCGATAGTATGAGTGCGTTGGAGACACTCTCTCACTATAGCAATCGAATGCATCCGATTGCGATTAGAATTCTATTTACTTTGCATCTCCTGAAAAAAGAGGGTTTCCATATTCTGTTTAGTTGGGTACCGAGTCATGTAGGTATCTCAGGAAATGAAGAGGCTGACTTAGTGGCAAAATCTGCAAGATCTTTTTTGTCCGAAGGACTTCCATACTGTGACATTAAGAGGTCTTTAACTAAACATATTTATTCAACTTGGCAACTGGCATGGGATAGGCAGATCCAAAACAAACTTCATTCAGTGATGCCTACCATTGTTTTGTGGCCTGTTCTCCCAATACGAGAGTTAGATGTCAAGTTGACTCGCCTTCGTATAGGGAACACCCGTTTTACTCACCGTCACTTAATCCTTGGTAAAAGAGTGCCAATGTGTCCCACTTGTCAAGTTGGCTTTAGTGTTATGCATATATTAACTGAATGCCCTGATTTTGATGTTCATCGTCGTAAATTTTTTAATTCGTCTTCTATTAATTTACAGGACCTGGTGGGTGAAAAACACCATCCAAATATTTTTACATATTTAAAAGCTGTTGGTTTCATCAACTGCATTTGACGGTTTTTTTGCCTGTTTTTGAATTTTTGTTCAATGTGTTTTGTATAATTTATTTTTGTATTTTTGACAAACATTCATCTACTTTTAAATTGATTTTTAATATTTGTAAAAACACATTCCATGTAGTTTTAGCTGTACATTTGGTTCTCTTTTAAAGGTTTGTTTTAAATATCCCCTTATTTTACCATATGTTTGGCGCAGTATAGCCAAATATGGCTCTTGCGCCAGTAAACCATACAACAACAACAACAACAACTGACTATTTTTGGTGATAGATCTTTAGCATTGAATTAAAAAAATTGTCTACGCTTTTTTAAATTAAAAATGACTGGAAATCTCTTGTGTTGGTGGCGTGCATTATTTGTTGCATCTAACAATTCATCGAGATGGAATTATATCATTGAATTAAAAAAAAATCTACGATTTGTAGAGTTAAAGTGACTGGAAATCTGGCATTTAGGGGGTGTGCATTTAAAGTGTTATCTGACTATTTCTGGTGACAGAACTTGAGCATTGAATTAAAAAAATTGTCTACGCTTTTTATATTAAAAATGACTGGAAATCAGGCTTGTTGGTGGCGTGCATTAGTTGTGGTATCTAACAATTTATGAAGAGAGAATTACTTCTTTGAATAAAAAAAAAATTTCGCTTTATAGACTTAAAGTGAGGGGAAATCTGGCATGTTTGTGGCGAGCTTTAGTTGTGGCATCTAACAATTAATCGAGATGGAATTAGATCAGTGAATTAAAAAAAATCTACGCTTTGTAGAGATAGTGATTGGAAATCTGACATGTTGGTGGCTTGCATTTAAAGTGTTATCTACTATTTCTGGCGATAGAACTTGAGCATTGAATTTAAAAAAATTTCTACGCTTTTTATATTAAAAATTACTGGAAATCTGGCATATTGGTGGCGTGCATTTAATGTGTTATCTGACTATTTCTGGCAATAGAACTTGAGCATTGAATTAAAAAATTGTCTACGCTTTTTATATTAAAAAGACTGGATATCTGGCATGTTTTTGGCGTGCATTAGTTGTGGCATCTAACAATATATGGAGATGGAATTAGATCATTGAATTTAAAAAATTTCTATGCTTTGTAGAGTTAAAGTGACTGGAAATCTGTCACGGAGGTGGTGTGCATTTTAAGTGTTATCTGACAATTTCTGGCGATAGAACTTGAGAACTCAATAAAAAAAATGTCTACGCTTTTTAATTAAAAATGACTGGAAATCTGGCATGTTGGTGGCTTGCTTTAGTTGTGGCATCCTACAATTTATGGAGATGGAATTAGATCATTGAATTAAAAAAAAATCTACGCTTTCTAGAGTTAAAGTGACTGTAAATCTGTCATGGAAGTGGTTTGCATTTAAAGTGTTATCTGACTATTTCTGGCGATAGAACTTGAGCATTGAATTTAAAGAATTGTCTACGCTCTTTATATTAAAATTGACTGGAAATATGTCATGTAAGTGGCATGCATTTTAAGTGTTATCTGACTATTTCTGGCGTTAGAACTTGAGCATTGAATTAAAAAAATTGTCTACGCTTTTTATATTAAAAATGTCTGGAAATCTATTGTGTTTGTGGCGTGCATTAGTTGTGGCATTTAACAATTTATTGAGATGGAATTAGATGATTGAATTAAAAAAAATCTACGCTTTGTAGAGTTAAAGTGAGTGGAAATCTGGCATGTTGGTGGCGTGCATTAGTTGTGGCATCTAACAATTTATTGAGATGGAATTAGATCATTGAATTAAAAAAAATCTACGCTTTGTAGATTTAAAGTGACTAGAAATCTGTCATGGAGGTGGCGTGCATTTTAAGTGTTATCTGACTATTTCTGGCGATAGCACTTGAGCATTGAATTAAAAAATTGTCTACGGTTTTTTATTAAAAATGACTGGAAATCTGGCATGTTGGCGGCTTGCATTAGTTGTGGCATCTAACAATTTATGGAGATGGAATTAGATCATTGAATTAAAAAAAATCTGCGCTTTGTAGATTTAAAGTGACTGGAAATCTGTCATGGACGTGGCGTGCATTAGTTGTGGCATCTAACAATTTATGGAGATGGAATTAGATCATTGAATTAAAAAAAATCTACGCTTTGTAGATTTAAAGTGACTAGAAATCTGTCATGTATGTGGCGTGCATTAGTTGTGGTATCTAACAATTTATGTAGAGGCAATTACTTCTTTGAATAAAACAAAATTTCTACGCTTTGTAGACTTAAAATGACTGGAAATCAGGCATGTTTCTGGCGTGCATTAGTTGTGGCATCTAACAATTTATGGAGGTTGAATAACATCATTGAATAAAAAAAATTTCTATGCTTTGTAGAGTTAAAGTGACTGGAAATCTGTCATGGAGGTGGTGTGCATTTAAAGTGTTATCTGACTATTTCTGGCGATAGAACTTGAGCATGGAATTAAAAAAATTGTTTACGCTTTTTATATTAAAAAGTACTGGAAATCTGGCATGTTGATTGCGTGCATTTTAAGTATTATCGGACTATTTCTGGTGAAAGAAATTTAGCATTGAATTAAAAAAATTGTCTATGCTTTTTATATTAATAATGTCTGGAAATCTGGCGTGTTGGTTGCGTGCATTAGTTGTGGCATCTTACAATTTATGGAGATGGAATTAGATCATTGAATTAAAAAAAATCTACGCTTTGTAGAGTTAAAGTGACTGGAAATCTGGCATGGAGGTGGTGTGCATTTAAATCATTATCTGACTATTTTTGGCGATAGATCTTGAGCATTGAATTAAAAAAATATTCTACGCTTTTTTAAATTAAAAATGACTGGAAATCTGTTATGTTGGTGGCGTGCATTAGTTGTTGCATCTAACAATTCATCGAGATGGAATTATATCATTAAATTAAAAAAAATCTACTCTTTGTAGAGTTAAAGTGACTGGAAATCTGGCATGGAGATGGTATGCATTTAAAGTGTTATCTGACTATTTCAATTGATAGAACTTGAGCATTGAATTAAAAAAATTGTCTACGCTTTTTATATTAAAAATGACTGGAAATCAGGCATGTTAGTGGCGTGCATTAATTGTGGTATCTAACAATTTATGTAGAGGCAATTACTTCTTTGAATAAAACAAAATTTCTACGCTTTGTAGACTTAAAGTGACTGGAAATCAGGCATGTTTCTGGCGTGCATTAGTTTTCGCATCTAACAATTTATGGAGGTTGAATAACATCATTGAATAAAAAAAAATTTCAATGCTTTGTAGAGTTAAAGTGACTGGAAATCTGTCACGGAGGTGGTGTGCATTTAAAGTGTTATCGTACTATTTCTGGCGATAGCACTTGAGCATTGAATTAAAAAATTGTCTACGCTTTTTTATTCAAAATGACTATAAATCTGGCATGTTGGTGGCTTGCATTAGTTGTGGCATCTAACAATTTATGGAGATGGAATTAGATCATTGAATTAAAAAAAATCAACGCTTTGTAGAGTTAAAGTGAATGGAAATCTGGCATGTTGATGGCATGCTGTTAAAGTGTAATCTGACTATTTCTGGCGATAGAACTTGAGCATTGAATTAAAAAAATTGTCTTCGCTTTTTAAATTAAAAATGACTGGAAATCAGGCATGTTGGTGGTGTGCATTAATTGTGGTATCTAACAATTTATGAAGAGAGAATTACTTCTTTGAATAAAAAAAATATTTACGCTTTGTAGAGTTAAAGTGACTGGAAATGGTAGAGTGGTGTGCCTTTAAAGTTTTATCTGACAATTTCTGGCAATAGAACTTGAGCATTGAATTTAATAAAAATCTACGCTTTTTATAATAAAAATGAGGTTAAATCTGGCATGTTGCTGGCATGCATTTTAAGTGTTATCTGACAATTTCTGGCGATAGAACATGAGCATTAAATTTAAAAAAATCTACGCTTTTTATATTAAAAATGACTGGAAATCAGGCATGTTGGTGGCGTGCATTAGTTGTGGTAGCTCACAATTTATGGAGAGGGAATTACTTCTTTGAATAAAACAAAATTTCTACGCTTTGTAGAGTTAAAGTGACTGGAAATCAGGCATGGAGGTGGTGTGCATTTAAAGTGTTATCTGACTATTTCTGGCGATAGAACATGAGCATTGAATTTAAAGAATTGTCTACGCTTTTTATGTTAAAATTGACTGGAAATCTGGCATGTTAGTGGTATGCATTTTAAGTGTTATCTGAATATTTCTGGCGATAGAACATGAGCATCGATTTAAAAAATTGTCTACGATTTTTATATTAAAAATAACTGGAAATCTGGCATATTAGTGGCATGCATTTAATTGTTATCTGACTATTTCTGGCGATAGAAGTTGAGCATTGAATTAAAAAAATTGTCTACGCTCTTTATATTAAAATTGACTGAAAATCTGGCATGTTAGTGGCATGCATTTTAAGTTTTATCTGACTATTTCTGGAGATAGAACCCCTCAGGGGCTCACCTTCTTTAGGTGAGTACGGGTGTCCAATCCCGAGGAACCCAGGGATCTTTACTCTCCTTCAGTTTATTCTCCCCTGCGCCTTCTGCTGTCTCCTATTTCTTCTTTCCCTCGAGGGTAGGCGAGGGAGCTCTCCATGAGAAGCTGTCGCCGCTCTGTTTGCTTCTTGCTTCTCATGGATAGCAAATACCCCCACGTGTTTGCCGTGCATGGCGACCCATTAGACGGGTGGTGCACTGTGGTCCCCGATGTATCAATCGGCAGGTACCTAGTCACCTGAGTGGCTAGTCTGCTAGGGATCAAGCGAAGGGGTTACTCCTTGGGCTTGGCGTTAAGGGTGGTCACTGTCCCCGGGGATAACTCCCAGCGTATAGGCTCCGGCTAGCACTAAGTTGTATGCCGAGGCTGGAAAGGATCAGAGCCGGTAAATGCCTTCCCTTGTTGGACTCCATGGTGGGTGGTGCCGTCGGGCCCGAATTCTTTGCAATATCGTATGGGCTCCTCCAAACGTGGTCCCTTCAGTGGGCGTCGCATTATTCCTCAACCAGTTAATTTTGATTATCATTTCGACAATTTTTTCGTTATAAAACGTATTACAGAAAGTAATGAAACGTTTGAAACAGTTTCTCCATTTTTAGTGCAAAAGGCTATCGCTGCAACCGTCGGTGACATTACTTCTATTCG
>JAPMOQ010024500.1:143331-163223 GCA_026543055.1 Argiope trifasciata | reverse complement strand
TTAAGTCATACACACCGAATGTTCTCAATTCTCAACTCAATACAATTCTATTAAAACATACAATCTTATAATATGGTGTATAAATAATATTGATATAAAAATTATAAAATATTCTCTTTTCCAAGCAAATTCAAATTATGTCATTAAAAAAAATTCCATCTAAGCTACCAAAAACTTTTTCTGTCGACTGAACTGAAAAAATGTAGATAAAATTTTTAATCAATTCATTCCTGGAAGGCGAGCAAGCCTTCACACAATAAACCAATATTTCGCACTCTTGACACTTCACTCGCTTTTTATAGCAGGCCAAGGTCATGTCCTAAAGATGATGATGCTCTAGTTGTTCAGTTGTGTGTAGATAGACACTTTCTTTCCATCTCTCAAGAAAATATTCCCAGAGAACAACAATGTCGGTTCATTCTTGAGGATGCCTCCTTAAGTTATGACTGGGTCGGCCCTGACCAGAGAGTTGGATTGTATTGTGTGTAGATTTTTCCAAGCCTATCCAACGGAATCTGCGGTCATTGGAAATGAGGACGTCGCAGTGAAAGGAGGGGAGATGGAAAGCACTTGTTGAGAACTATCTTTAATTGGGACTAGAGGTCAATCAATTAAGTTTTACTGCGGATTTTAAATGCATTTTTTGTGATAGAATTTTTAATGACAGTTTTTCCCCAATTATATAAATATCTCTATTAATGGATGCCGAACACGCAAACATTCAGAGTTATATCTAATTAAAAGCATTGAAGATTTTCCTTTCAAAATTAAGAGTAACGAAAAAAAGTATTTATATTCATGTTTCTAATGTTAATTCCATCATGCATTACTGTTTTTGTCAAAACTATAGACCCTTTTTTATTTTAAAAAAATTACTTCTGAAGTGCAAAAATTTATATTTTAATTCATAAAGCAGGCTCTTTTTCTCTATAAGAAACCATCCAGCATTTTACAGATTTGATGTCCGAAATTGCAAACTATAAATAAATATATGAATTCTGTGAACTCGATGTGTCAAATGAGTTTTTATTATATTCAATACTATTATTTAATAATATCAGCTAAAACTAAAAAATGTATTTTGGAATTACTTTTTTTTATTTCATGACTTCATCGAAAAATATTAAATGAATAAACTTAATTTAAAATAACATATTAAATTTAACCCTAAGGGAAATTTCTACGGTTAGAATGTTATTTTATTAAAAAGATCCATCTTTCATGTTTTGAAGATTGGGAAAACGAATTGAAAAGATTATCACGCCGTTTTATTTATTGTTTTGTAACACACTTATTTAAAATTGCAACCTTGAGTTCAGGAGGAATTAGATTCTAATATACTTATTTTTGATCGATTATATTTTGTAAGGTGATTTCAAAGTTGAATTCTGAAAATTCTTTTTAAAGGAGTATCTGCTAGATGTTTCATAGAAATCAAAGGTTACTTCCAAGTCTATTTATTTAATTCTGATCTCATTATGGCTTAAAATGCTTCCTTGAGTGATTCTTTAACGTGTATTCTCTTAAACCTCTTTATCAAAACAAATTATCGTTTACTTTATTATCGTTGCCTTCTTTACTAAAACGTTAAGTGATTTTATAATGGAATTCTGAAAATCCTTTCTAAAGAGGCGCTTTCTGAATACTTTGCTTGAAATTTCATTACTCTTTTAAATGTGGTTTTTTTTTCACGGTTTCTCAACATCCGCTATCACTTAAATATTCTTTATCTAATCGAATCAAAAACGTTTCGTTAAACCAATTAGCTTTTATTCGAATCACTTAAAAGCCTTAATTATCAAGTTCATTCATTGAAAACTGTACTTAGGTTGTTTTAATTGTTATATTGTAACGCTTAAGAATATTGTAGAGATTCTGATGGATTTCGAATTGAATTACTTGTTTGAATTGATTTTTAGTGTATATATATATATATATATATATAATATAGGATGTCTCAAAAACCTTGACCGTGGTTTTATACCTCGAATATTGATCAGACATATACTATAAATTACAAAGTAGACATCCTCTAATAAGGTCATATACAAAATTTCAGAATTTTATCATGAAAACTCTCAAAGATATGTTAAAACAAAATGGGTTAAGGTTCAAATACAAATTAAAATGCAAATATTTATATCTTTAGTGTAGTATAAGCAAAGCAGGAATTCTTCGCAAGGAAATAAAATATGATTCATATCTTTAGCTTTAAATGCAAATTTTAAAAAAAAACTTTATATCATGAATTACAGAACATAACTTAAAAATATCTGTTATGTTATATTTCCTTTAAGTAATCCTTCCTTTATGTAATCTTTCCTTTAAATTATTATTTCTAGAAATTTTTTATACTTTTGAGCCTATAAATAGAAAATTATTATTTATTTATTCAATCATTACTTTCTTTCTTAATTTGTGTATAATCCCAAAACACGAACATTCGACATTAGTTTTTTTCTTTTTGAGAACTTATATCCAGGCATTGAAAAATGGTTTAAGCCAGCATTTATTTATTTTCATATCTTTGAGACTTTTTGTGATATAATTCTGAACTTTTATACATGACCTTATTAGAGAATGTTTAAATTTTACTTTTTTTTTGCATGGAGTCCATATAAAAATTTAAATTTTGTATTTTTTAAAGTTTAATCCCCTGAAAAGTTTAGTTGATTTCAAAGTATTTTGCACCTTTTTTTTTAAAGTGTACATCATTATGTGAATGAATGGTACTTTAATCTGAAGAGTCAAATTAATTTGGTTTCTGATATCTAGTTTGTTCAAAACCTGATTAAAAAACTAATAAATTCACGATGAAATCACTAATAACAAGTTTAAATTATAAGTTTCATAATTAAGTTGAAAATCAGAAACCAAAATCTGACTATGCATTGCAATGTATACTTCGAACAAAAATTATAACCTTATTTAAATTAAGAGCAATCTCTTTATCATTCTGAAGCGAACTAAATTTTATTCGGCGAATTCCATCTGACGGAAAAAAAAAGAAAGATAGATAAAAGTTTGAATTAATTCCAAAATATTAAGAATAATCCCGAAACCTAAATGGAATTTCGGAAACTCAATTTAGATATTTAACGAAAATAAAAATGATCCCTTTTCCGCCATTTAATTGTGCCTTCACGAGGTATTTATTTACGCTAGACTGCAGACGATATTGTCTCTGGCGTAAATTTGACGACTGCTGTAAGGGAATAACCGCTCAACTCAGCTCTCTTGCATTCTTTTTCGTTCGCTTTCTCATTGGAATAGGATAGTTAGTGAGTTTTAGATTGAAGGAAGTCACTGAATTATTCCCAGATTAATTTGTTTCTCGTAAAAGGAAAACTGGGCTTTCGAAAATGTACTTGTAATTACCTCGAACATTTTTAAGTACATTAATACCCACAATTTTCGGATTTTTAAAAGAAAATCACTATGTGGAGTTTCTGGCGATGTGTTTGGTTTTAAAGAATTGCTCCTCCTTTCTTTGTATGAAATCGATTTCGTCCTTTAAAAGTATTGGATTATGCATCTATTTATGATCATAATGACATTTTTTTTTGTATGAAATAAGAAATGAAAAGAAAAAAAAATGTGTTTATTTTATTTATGTAAAGAAGGACTTTAGTTCATTACGAATTAACAATGAGATAACATAGTTATTGGCTTGAATGACAGCGCATTTACAAAGTTATTAATTATATTAAGTTGATCAAATTTTAATTTCTGCAATATTTCCAATAAAATATATTACCACTTTTAGTTGTAAATAGAAACAGTTGTAATAGAATTTTCTATCTCAAGAAAGTGGTAGAAAACTTGATATTTGCCCTTATAATTTCTTTTAAAAAATAAAGTTCTAGTTTTAAATTCATTAACTTCTTTTTGGAAACATGATTGTTAAAATCTCCACCTTTATCTTTTACTTTATGATCAGTTATTTATTGTGTATGGACCTTTCATTAGATTTTTTTATAACTGTATTTTATGTTAATACTTTATTTACATTTATTTTTTAGCATATTGAAAGTAAAAATATATATTTATATTTTTATGCTATACAAATTTCGTATTTTTTTACTCAACTCTTTTATAGAATCTAAGATCCTTGACCTTAATTAATAATAACTGATTAATTTTTAATTTCTTACTATTTCGATAATTGGTGTATTCTCTGATTATTTTCGTTTAACCCTTATATGCAATGATTACTTGAAGTTTCCATTTTGGAAATTTACAAATTATATTTCTTTGTAAAAGAAATATGGAGTTTTTACGTTGATGCTGACAAACTTAGAAAATTAAAATAAAATTGCTGAATTTAGTAATTTTTAAAAGAAGGCAACTTAAAAACTTCTTTAGTCTTCTAATCTAATGCTTCCTTGATTTAAAAGCTATTGCATTCATATACTTAGATGTTTTAAAATCAAATGCTATAAAAAATTTAATTCCAATAATTATAAAAATTCTTATAGCCCATAATTAAATTATTTTCATGGGTCAATGTACGACGTAAATTCACCGAAATATTAAAGTACATTAAAACGACTATATTTTTCTGAAATATTTGAGATTTCGAGATCCTATGATATGAAAAGGACAAAAAAATACGTAAATCCTAAATACCGAAATACTATAAATTATTAAACAGTTCTAAAATGTGTATTTTGTTAAGTGAAAAAGTAGGCGCCATTTGACAAATTTTAAACATTATGGCTTTGAAGGGTATACGATAAAATACATAATAATTTAAAAATATTGTCAAATCTATGATATGAAATCAAATCATTCAATGAACCCCTGCAAAACAGGAGTGAAAAAAAATGCCAAGCAGAAGGCTGAAATTTGTCTCTCTAATTCATGTTATTCAATCGCGTCATGTTCCAATCCGCTAATTACCAGTAGGCGCATATTCAATCGATGCATTGTTTTTAAATTACTTTGCTGCTGTTTAGACGGTTGAAACTTCTTCACATATCCTCTCAATCAATAATACTTGAGAATATTAATTTCAGAATAGAATTTTCGAAAATATGCATTATAATAGCTCCCATTACAGAGATTATTCAATGCTTGTCTTAGTCTTTTTAATTAAAAATCTTTAACAACAATAATTATAATAATGACTTTTTGACTGATTGGCAAGTTTAATTGTCATCAAACTAAGCTTTTCAAACTGATATAATCACTGCAATCATTTCTGAATCGTCCATGTCCTGAGATTTCGACACGGATGCTCATCTATTTATATTTTGCAATCATTACTCGTTCAGGCAACAGCGCAAGCTAAATATTGACAAACAATTCCAGTTCCAGGCCATTAATGGGTATAAGGAAGAAAATTAGATTGAAATCCAGTGCCAACAGCGATACGAAAAGGGGTGGGTGTCTGTAGACGATAGCAGACAAACCTCCACCGTCGATTTTTCTCGGAATTCGAATGGTGTGGGAGGGGAGGGCCGAAAATAAAGGTTTCTAATGAGTTGTAAAAGGCTGGAGGGTTAATTACCCGTTAGATTGGGAAATCGATCTCTTTATGACGTCATATTAATGTCGATTTTTCTCAAAGCCCAGATAATTCTTCCGCAGATGAGACTCGTTCCAAAGCTTTCGAATAGAATTCGAGATGGGCATTCTTTGAGATTTTTTTTTTCTGCCCTCAAAATTTCTACGAAATGTGCAATTTTAAACATATTTATTCTAATTGCAACTAAGTTCAAGGCATACTTTCTAATGTGGAACAGTGAAGCATGGAACAAATTTTAATGGTATTAAAACAATTTAAAAGATAACAAAAGTGCATTCATCAAAGTTTTTCTACTCTGAGATTTGTGTTCCGATTGAGAATACCAACTGAAAGTGTGCATTGTGGTGACGCGAAACTTTCTAGTGATCGCCGGGTAACTTCACTTCCGTTTCATTGGAATTTATTTTACGTTGGCCACCATTGTGGTGGAATGTAGATTATTATGATCTGTGCAGGAAGCAACAAAACTTATGTTTTCAGGAATATTTCTTTAACAACCACATTCACACACTGAACAAACACAAAGACAAGACATTCACACGTGCAGCGTCACAGTACAGTACCATTCTGATTACACTCGCAGTGCATTATGGGATGACATGAGATAACCTATCAGACATCGCCATCTAGTATCCAGAAGAGAAAATTATGTATCGGTTATGTATCTGCTACAGCATGTTAATACTCTCCTTTAAATAAAAGCATTACTATTTGGTTATTTATTATTCTAGTATTTTTGTCAATTCTTTCAAGCTTTTTGTCTTTCGTATACAAACTTTCTCATTGCTTTGCATCTTTGAACACCGACGATATAATCATAAAAATGGTGCTAAAGAATAATAAAAAGTAGCTTCCTGAGGAATAATCTTGAGTTAACTTGCCTATGTGGAAAACTATGCGGGACACTAAAAAGTTGATTTACTAAGAAAAGAACCTTGTGTGCTGAAAAGCTGCAAATATATATAATTTATATGTAATTGTCATTCATTTATTTATTTGTGTTTTCCAAAGCTCTGATATCTGGCAGATTTTTGCATTCTTATTTTCTATTCCAATATTAATTGTTTGTGTCTCGTTTAATTTTCAAAATCAGCATTCTCATTCTTGACTTTTCCGCTAAAAGGCTATGAAATTTGTTCTATAAGATGTTGCAAGATCACTTTATTATATTTTGACGAGATTTTTATTATTCTTGTCATCGGCGTCTAAAAGTTAAAAAGATAATATAGTTTTCATTAAGGTTTTCTTTTGATATATATCTGAAAGCTGAAATCTTTATTAAAGTTGCTCCATAGATTTCTGATTACAGCATATTGAAACTATGCTACAGCTATTACGAAATGGAATTCGTAAATTCAAATCGACCTCAGATGCAGACGATGGCACTTAGGTTGCACTTCTATTGCTAATTTCATATTATACTAACAGAAGAATGTTTGAACTTGGCGAATTTAACATAAACTACTTCCGCATATGTTGTGAATCCACTGCACTTTCAATTCAACAATCATTTTTTTTCTATAGCGGAAGCTTCTTCAACATTGCCACAATCATTAACTACCGAACTAGTGTAATTTTTTTAGACAAAATGACTCGATAATAATTATTTTTTGTGGAATAATAGTTAGAACATCCGATAAATAAACTTAATTAATTAAAGCCTAACCTTTTATTATTTTTATTCAAAAAAACCATTTACGATTGCATCATTATAGCGAAGATCAAACAAACCTACATAGAGGCGATCTCCTTTAAATTCTGTCACTAAGTGGAAAACGAGACCATTTAATAATCTTGAAGGCATCAGTAATTACTCTTGAAGCCACGAGATAACAGCAGAAAATTAAGGCTTAATCGATTAGTGATGACCGTATAATTAATCATTAATAAAGAGTGTAATTGACCTACAAAGTGATGAGTGATGTCTTCGATGATGATGACGATGTGAAAAAGAGATAATAGTTCTCTAATTTCGATAAATGTTATCACTTCTCGAAATGATTCAACAAAGAATGAAATGTCGATAATTAATAACTTGAGATTTCGTGCTGTTTTTCAAAGTGGCTGTGTTAAAATTCATTAATATAACTTTAACGGAGAGACAGTGATAAATTGCCATTCATGCCGAGTCGCGAAAATTGCCTCCAGTAGAATATATCACATTACTCTTTAAAGGGGTGGTTATTTGTCACTATCTTATCTATGAGAAATTGCAATCAATTTCAAAATTGTTTAGTGTTTTAAATTCGATAAATACCATGCTTTTTTTTCTAGTCTCAGTTTCGCCTTCATTTTTGGAGCAGAAACTATTCTTAAAATTCTTTTCTGTTAAGAAATTTGCTTGATGTAATTTTGATACCTTTTAAAATTACGAATTGAAATTTTCAATCTACATATGAAAGTGCTATATTGCAGTTTTTTTTTTCCACATCAGTTTTAAATGCAAATTAAATTTGAAGCATCCTTCAGAATTTCATTGATAAGAGTTATTTATTCTTATGATAATTTCAATAAAAATTCAATTGAATTGCCTAAATGAAGAAATGGTTGTTGTTTTTTAAAGTATGATGAGTTATTTTTTAACTTTGAAAAGGGCATCCACATTTAACCGCGGCAAGTGCCATTTATCTGAGCGATTTAAAACTGTCTCTTTTTAAATTCAAGGATAGTAACCGATTATGAATGAAGGATAGAGTGGCCAAGATATGTTATTTTTTCACCGCTGATGAGGAAGTCATCACTTAGGGTCACTTAAAGAATAACGTGACGTGAAAGACATTCCAAACGATTACTTTAGAAGTTAAAAAAGCGGAGCATTGAATTCAAGTGGCTCTTTTCTTCACCGTTGTAATAACATACATCAGTGACCATGAAGGACTTAGACATAGATTTCTATAGAATGCCGCATGAAGCATTTGCCCAAGAATTTACATACAAAGAAATACAAAAGCGGATATTTATTTATTTATTTTAATTTCTACAATCAGTTCACACTCTCCCTATATATATTTATATATCTTGTTCAAAATTTTCAATCGTTAATAAAATACTTGTTATTCATCCTCTCAACTTCAAATACATTTTTTAAACTTGTTGTGGATGACACTCGATGCTTATGCATTTTTTTTTCAAATATTAATTCATTAACTAAATTTTTCCAGTAATTTATTTCTATTTGGTCACCAAATCCGTCGCAAATAGTCACCAAGTTTATCGCCAAGCTCTGAGATTACTGATGCAAAACCCGATCATAAATAATATAACATAAAATATATATAAATAATATAAGAAAATATGTAGAAACAGAATTTAAATTATATGTATATATAATATAATATGTGTGTGTGTTGTATAGGAATGTTTCCACAGTGTTTTTTACTTGATTTTATTCACTATAAAACTTTCCAGATTTACTTTTATTGTATAGTGAATTGGGAAAACCTACGCATTTTTTGGCGTTTACCTTTACAAAGATTGGATCAAATTATTTATATGTGTCAGTTAACAAAATAAATTAAAGTTATGTTTAACTTATTTGCTACGTCTTATGAAATCATAAAATGTACGTTGTTGAAAGTGCAATTTACTTCTAAGTTCTGTTTGCGTTTGATCCAATATGTCTTTCTTTTGATTATTTGTCATAGCCAAAGCAATATTCCAATTTCGCTACACTTGTTTAAGTTTTTATTTATTGAGCTTTGATGTTCTTATTGATTATCAACAAAACTAGAAACATTTTTTGTTGGCGAAACTAATACAAAAAATAAGTTATTGCCACGTCTGGCAGTTGACGACTTTCACAACTTCTTTGAAAATGTGTTGGAAGAAAAATATTTGCAGCACTCTGGCAAAATGGCAAAAAGCCTTATTGGCGGCACCAGCAGCTTTTCTTTGCTTTCAAGAAGAATATAGCCATGTTTGCCATAGAGATCTGCAGTATTTTTCCTCCATTTCCTTCGATGCCTTTCGTCTGTATGAAGTCATTAGTACTTTTGGTGAAGCCGGAGATAGAAAAATCAACTTTTGTTGTTTTTCTTTGCCAGGTTTCTTTCTTGGCTTTAATTGTGGTTCTTCTCCAACGATCCTTGTGTTTGTTATTGGAATTAAGGAGGCAAATTCGTTAGTTTCTTTCCTTTTCTTTCTTTCTTTCTCTCTCTCTTTTTTATAGACTCTGACTGAGATCGTGACTGTAGCCCTTCGTTTTGCTAACAATCACTTCCTGCTCCCCCCATACTCTAATGGTTTAACCAAGCGGAAGATGGTGACAATGCATCGCCTTGGTAAAGGTTTGTTACTGTTGAGTTTGGGTGTGTTGACTCAATGATAAATAAGGTCTTTAAGCCCTCCTCCCTCTTCGAATTCTTAGTTCCTGTTTAAATATTGGTATCAGTATACGTTATGTTCGTTAACTATTGTTCAAATTTTGATATGTAGGCATTTTAAATCATAGAGTTTCCTTTAGCAGATCGATGAAACTATTTAACTTATTGATATGCTACAGCTAATCATGAAATTTAAATTGATTGGGATATTGCTTAACTTATTTGAATGTAAAAATATTGAATGTATTTCACCTGATAATGAAATTTTATCTATTACATAAAATTAATTTGCTTATATTTTAAATTTATTATCCATTATTAATAATAAAAATGTTCAGCATTTGAATAAGAAATTTTATTATTGAGTGGAATTATTTTGAGAATTTTTACTGCAGAGAAACTAAAACTTAAGAACAACATTGAAAAACGATGAGATATTGTTGTATAAAATGTTTATTGTACAATGTGCTTTGCAGTATTTATTTACTTCACTTTCATGTCTCGCAGTATTTATGGATTTCTCTTTAATGCTTTGCAGTATTTATGTTCTTGAATATCATTATTATATTTAGAGCAAAGTTCCTGAGTTATAAAACAACTTTTAAATTATAAAGATACAACTAAATTAAAGAACTAGTTAAGCTAATAACCATTTTGGGAATAACAGTTCTTAAATGAACAACTACAGTAAAATGAGCTTCCATTTTGGAGATGATCAATTATTTCATTAGAAATATGCTTCAAAGTTAGTTTACTTATTAATGAACATTGAACATCTTATAACTAGATACGAAATTATGATGTATTGGTGCATCTTCCTAATGTCCGTCCCGATTATATTAATATCTTAAATTTAACATTTGGAATATGACATGTTTAATAAATGAGCAGAGAATTAGGAATGATTTAAGCATTGGATAAGGTTTGATGAGTTGACAGCTAATAGACCTTAACTTTGCACAATGGCGATTGTTTCAACAGCCTTTGGGCAATTACACCATTTTAGCGCTCTGACATTTGAAGCATTTATTTGATTTAAGTGATGGCTCGTATCTTGTGAGACAAATATATGATTGCTTTAAAACTTTGACGATGTGCTAATTTGCCCTTAGAGGTTAAGTGGACAAAATTTGTCTTAAGTATCGGTTGGAGGAATGTCCAAGAATTTTGTGGATTTAATTTCGTAGTTGACCAGAGTTTTGAAGCCTCATTTAAGAGAGGGTGACATTGTATGTATAGGGAAAGTTTGAAAGGGAAATTATCAGAATCTAAATTTTTAAAAAACAATTGTAATTGATCTTTTTTTGTTTTGGTTCGTATATAGTCAACTTTAATGAAACCACGAGGAGGAATTCTAGTAAAATTCAAGAAATCGGGAGTGATTTAGCTCATAAGGTACCTCTAACCACTTTATTAGTTTTTACAAATTAATGAATTCGTTGTAAAAACAATTGGTAATTGTTTGGTCTTATTTTTTAAATGTATTTAAAAACAATAAGAATTATTTTTAAAGCATTCATTTGTTTCTAGCAATACCATGAAACTGTCCAATTTCTTCTTTTAATTAGATTAGAGATTCATACAACGTGGAGTTCTAAACCCAAATTCAGAAATTCTCTTTGTTACGTTTCAATCTAAGACGAGATTAAAAATTTATTCTTTTTTAAAGCATAATCTGAATAATATTGATGATTTTATAAATTTTTTAAAAAGTCTAAATATTTGATGACGTTATTTTCGAAAATTTATTAGAAATTAACTATTCAAAGTAATAATTCAATTTCTTCACAGCTACTTATCGCGCATTGTCTGTAAATTAGATTAAAAGCGGAAAAGCATTTATCTTTGAAAAACAACAACAGGAGTTAAGAATCTATTCTTAATAGCTTATAATTATTTAAATTCTCTTCATAAAGCTTTTTTCCTTCTATTTTGAAATTTTAGCTTTATTCATGAGAAAAATATCTTGATCCCGAAAAGATTTCGTTGTTGAATGCATCAAAAAGTCTTCAGAAAATATCCATAACACTTATTTATAATTACAAGCGATGCTCTATAAATTAAAATGGGAATTAAAAGTAAACAAATGATTCCTGTATTAAAAGCTTTTCGAAATCATTTATAGGAGCATCGAATTTCGCAAAAATTAAATGATTATCATGAATAAGAAGCCATTTAATTCTGTTTATAAAAGAAATGCCTGGTTAGGCTTAGAATATTTATCTTATAATCATTGCTTGCATTTTAAGATATCTTGTTTACTAAAGTGTTTATTTTCTTTTTCTTTCAGGTAAGTCATACATTTAATTTTTCAATCCCCATTTTATGGAGCAGGTGAGAATTTCCACATTTTTTTTCTTTTGAAATTAAATCAAATAATTGAATTAGTAACATCTGGCTTAATTCCTCGGGATATTAAATTTTGAAGGATTAGACTTCATTTAAAGGCATTTCAAAAATCATTCTGCGTGTATTATTTTGCAATATTAAACCATGTTTAAGGTTTAAAGTTGCATTTTTTTCTAATTATTTCTTTAAAATGCTGGTTGATCTTTCTTATTTCAAAATTAGTTATTTGTTTATTTTGGTGAATTTCCTATGAAACAATTTATTAGAAGACGCATGGGGGATTAATGGCTGATAAATAGGAAAACAGGCTTATTATTCACTTTGTTGTTAAAATCAAATTACGATTTAAAAAATTATAAACTAATCTTTCTTTTTCAAATAAAAATTAATTTAAAAGTGATATCATTTTTGCATCTATTATGAATCAAAAGTTAATATTTTATTGCATACATATCATATATATATTTTCTATCATTTTAGTAAATATTTTTTCTTAAAAAAGTCAATCTTAAAAAGTTTTAAAAAACTAAGAGTTAGAATTATTTTCTGATATAAAGTTTTTTTTTCCGAATTTATAAAATGTATTGCACTAAATTTCATTTTATGCCTTTGTAGACTTTCATAGTTATAGTTTCTTTCCTTTTTTTTTCTTTTTCTTTTTTCTTTTTTTTCTATTCTTTTGAAAAAAAAAATTAATAATATTTGTCGTTATGACATGAAAAGTGCTAAAAAGCATAGCATTTGAAATAAAAGCATTAATATCGATAGCTCAAAGGTTAAAAGTTGTTTACTTAATTTCTGTAGATATTCCCTTCCTTTGGTAGCAAAAACTAGAAACCCTACAACTTAGTTTGAGTTTATAAAATGGCCCTTTGAATATTTCATTCGATTAAAATTATGTAGGTTAAAATTAAGACCTTTCGGGGAGGAAGATAAAGAGATAGTTTCGAATAACTATTAACCCATTCACTTCCACGAAAAATGTCTTTGATTCGGACAATTATCTAATAAGATGCTTACTTATCTGATATCTTTTATTTTTAGTAAAGAGAATATCTAATTATAAGTCTGAATCACAAGTGATTCACGTTGTGGATTATACGTTAAAACATGGAGACATATGCTAGACATAAATATGTTTTATTCGCTTGAAATTCTGTACTAAATGAGAACTTTTGCTGTCAATCGAATGTGCGTAATATGGCGCTCAACTTGTTTTAATAATGATGTATATTAAATTATAATTTATTTCAAAATTGTTAAAAACGTGCACACAAAAATTCTAAAATTTTGAAGACATCATGACTTGAAAATTGATTTTTTTTATCACAATTGGATGATCTGCGTTGTCTTTATCATTTATGACGACTTTTGTTCGTCCCGTAGAAATGCATCCGTAGATATATATTGAACCTATTGTTATTTATTCTCCTGCCCCGTCCATCTCGACTGCATTAGGTTCGTGTGACCACCCGATTTCTGTCGGAGCGAGCCATCCACTAAAATGAGCTTCCTTCTGCGAAATGGTGGCAAATGACTGACCATCTCACGGTAGGTGACAATGCATTAGTCGATGGTGGACTTTGGTAATAACCTGTCCGCTGCGTAACGACTTTTCCGTTCCGTACGGCCGCAGATAGAGCAGCCTAAACTTTTTGCAGGCTGCTTTTATTTCTTGGACGCTGGTTGTAACTCTTCCCCTAATGGACGGAGGGATAACGGGCCTTCGGATATAACTCTGGAAAAGAAAGGCTTTGATATACTTCCAGGGAAGCTACTTTCGCGAGTCCCATCGCAGGCGAGTTATGTCCACCGGTGATTCACGTCTGTGTGACCATATAGAAGTCACACTGAGAGTTATGAAATTCTTTGAAAATATTGAATATGGATTAAAGAAAAATGACAGAGATTCTTGCATTGGTAAAACTATACGAAAAAAATTAAAGTTGATTTTTCCATGAAAACTGTATTGTTTCTCAAAGAGAACTTTATCGTTTAGGAATTTCAATATAATTCTCGAATAATTGAAAAATTTTCGAAGTAAAGAATATTATTTCTGGAATAACGTGGGAATGTAGACATGT
Source organism: Argiope trifasciata (assembly GCA_026543055.1). NCBI lineage: Eukaryota > Metazoa > Arthropoda > Arachnida > Araneae > Araneidae > Argiope > Argiope trifasciata. The sequence goes on along the minus strand of JAPMOQ010024500.1, from coordinate 148,938 downwards.
TATTCAAAGACCAAATAATAGAAATAAATATGTAAAATAAAACAATAAATACAATAGTTCAATTATATCAATCGATCCATAATATTTGTATGATAACCATTTAATGATTCTCAGAAACATACTATAAACTCTACTTTTATGCATTTATTTTGACATGTAGAATCTTTCCAATTCCAAACATTTATATAAACACATTATACATAATACATTAATAAGTTATAAATACAGTAATAAGTTTTAGAATTTTGCAGAATATTTTTACTAACACCTTATGAAATTAATAATAATTTTCTTTGCTTTTTCTGTCTTTTACAAAACCATGTGTGATAAGCAAATTTTATTCTTTTGGTATATTCTGCTTTTTACTACAGATAATTTCCCTTTTAAAATAAAAGTTATTAATATTTCATCAACTAATTTATCGAAAAATCATCAGGTAATGGAAAGATGTACAGTATAAAATAAATGCATAAAAGTATAGTTTTTAGTATGTTTCTGTGTATCATTATATGGTTTTTATATATATATTATTATATAATATACACACACGACTGACATGTCTTTTGATGTTTATATTAAAAGTATTAATTTGATTAAACTTATTTATAAAGAGAAATTGCTTTTATTTTACCAAGCTTGTAATAATGGAACTAATGGCATCTTCATGTCCAAATTTGTTGCCTTAAAAAATTTGCTACGAAAAATCATCAAATGCAATGTTTCTTATATATGCTTCTTTATACTTTTTTAGTATTAATTTCACTGATAATTTTAGAAATTTTTGTTTGATTCCGTGGCTTTTGGCAGTAATATTTCAAAACTTTCTAGCTTCCCAACAAAGAAGACCGATAAAAATTCGCATTACTAGCAAAATATTCATAACTCCAATTTTTGTGGCAAAATAAAATGAATTCATAATATTCTTGCATTCTTTTTACTGAGCAAAATAAATTACACTGATCCGATAAAGCAAAGGAATGACATCTATGTATGCAATGCATCTTTCAGTGAAAGAAGAAATCTCTGAATGCAATTCAGATCGATAGAACCCTTTATCAGATCCGATTTCGGAAAAAGATATCCCCCTACCACGGAATGGAAGATGACAAGGCCATCCATTCTTTGAGACGCCTTTCAAGAATAAACCAGCAGGGCACTATCTTATTGGGACATGCTGTCCTATATTTATTGTCACACATGCTGCTACTGCTGTCGGCCATCGCTAAGTCCCTCTTTGCGCCTGCGCTGTTAACATTTATTGTGATAAACAGACATTCACCGGTTCAGATCCATTGGCAACTTCATTTAGCTGCTAGGACCAACACTTTCTTCTATGTTTGGTCGCCCACCCCCTTACGAACGTGGTAATACCATTAGTTGGCAGTCAGTTCTGTTCCGAAGTCCTCACAAATCACCTGTCCCCTGCATAACGACTTCACTTACGCCCCCTGCCCTTCTTCCTTTTGTCTGACCCCCTCTTCCCGAACGTCCGCACTGGACTGTCTCATTCGCTAATGGCCAATGGATGGACATTCGAAGTGGATAGAACAGAACAGAAGGAATGGATTGGATGAGGGGAAAAAAAGCAACTTCGCACAGGAATGGTGTCGATGTGTAGATTTCTTTTCCCTATTTTCTTTCTTTTCTTCTTCTTTAAATCTTGTTATGTGACAGCCATGGGAAAACAGTGCTTGCTTTTTGTTGCTTTTAATTTAAATAGTTCTTCTCTGTATTGCAAATATGACCAAATTGATATAAAATATTAATCTGTGCTTGTAATTCGGAATTGGAATTAAAATGTGCTTTTTAAATTAAATAATGAAAGTATGATCGTATGATTTTTTTTGTAGAAATAAAGCTAGAATTTACTGATTTAAGGCTCTTTTAATAACTGAAGGGTTTGCTGGAAAAAGGAGGTAGCTCTAACTATACAAATTTGCAGAAAGCCGTAAAAAATGTCTGAAAATATCTAAATTCCAGTGAGACAGATAGCTTCATCCCTTGAGTAAAGCGAGAATTAACAATTGGCACTATTTCTGTGGCACCAAATGAAAAAAGTACTTTAAATTTTCCAAAATATTTGAATGGAACATGAGAACGATGTTTAACAAACGGTAATCTTTGTTTTGATTTCTGAAAGTCATCGTAGTTTTTCCAATAGCTATTTGTAATTGTAATGGCAAAAAAATGCAGCTTGGGATTATTTAGGTTTCCTTACCAAATATTATTTTTTAATGTATATTAACCTTCTTTTGTATTTCGCGGGGTTTTTTTCTATCATATATATATATATCTTTTTTTTAAAAATGTATATTTATATGTCTTGTTGTGCATGTAAGAAAATTAGTATAGCTACATTAAAAACGAATTTTAATGTTTGACATTTCGTTTTAGTTCTGCATTCAAACTTATCTTTTTTTTTAATCGCAATTTCTAATACATTTATTTGTTGCCTTATTTTATGTTGAAATTATATTAATATATAAGTTAAGTTATGTCGATATTAATATCAGGCTGATCTGGAGATGATTACATTGAAATTCTATTTCCAGAATTAGCTTTTGGGCATATATAGCCTAAAATAAGTGAAAAAAAAAAGTGAATAAATTAAAGGAAAAAATGCATTTCAAAAATAATATTTAAGAAATGAAATGGTAATAATAATTGGGAAAAAACTAAATCCGAAAAAAAAAATTTTCAAATTTCCTACTGAATCTCATTTTGAGAGATTTTACGATCAATAGATATTTTTTCACACATCATACGTATTAGTAGAGTGAGCTGGATTTTTTTTATCATTAGTAATGCAATAAATGTAGTTTCAGTTTTAATCAATAAAAGAAAAAAAAAAAGACAGAAAGAAAGGAAGAAAAAAAACCTATCAACTTCTCTAAGGGAAAAAAACTAAAAGTAAAAAGACGAAAAAATAACTACAAAATATGAAAAACTGCAAAAAGTCAAGCTACTTCTAAGTTTCACACAAGACACTAATTTATTTTTTAAGTGCTCCACCCCTCACTTAAGGCTTAGTTTCTGTCTTCGAAGGGGCTAAGTCCATAATTTAATTTTTATCCGATCAGCCAAATGAATTTAACCCTATCAAAAAGGGACGAGTTTTTCCAACGAATAAAAATGAAATTTGTTTTCGAGACAGCGCTAATAAGATTAAGCAGTTTAAATAAATAAAAAACGCAGGGAACTTTATACACTTAAAGCTCTGCCGGGAATGTTTTTTAATTTTTTTTATTAGAGAGGTTTGTTTGATGTAAAAAAAAAAAAAAAATTACTAAGATAAAGAGCGAGGAACTTGGAAAAAAAAATAAAGTCCAGTCTTCAATCTTAAAAAAAAAAAAAGTCTTGAACTGTCCGTAAATTAAATTAAATTTATAAATGCATGGCTTAGAGCATTAGTTCAACATTTAACGATTTTAAAAATGAATACATTTCTTTGAATGGAAAAGTTTGATGCTGCTGAAATTTAATTCATATGTGAAAATAGCTTCAATCGAAGTAAAAAAAAATAATAAAAGAAAGAAAAAAAAATTCACAATTTATACATTTTTGATAAATTAATAAAAAAATTTAAAAATGAAAGAGATGCATTTTTAATACTTTTAAGACTCCTTCTGCTATTTCAATCCATATCTTTTTATTAACATTTAATTTTATTCTTTGCACAATAAACTAGCGAATGAGAACTTTATACAGAAGGAAACTTTTGTAAAGATTAAAAAATTTTTAGCACAAACCGTTTAGTTAAAAAACTATTTTAAAATGCCTGGGAGTTTGAAACATTTTTTTCAAATTCAAAATCTGAAATAAAATATGGATAATCATAACTTAACTAACTAAGCCAGAATGCCCGATCATTTTATGCATAAAGTCAAAGTTAAGAATTTAAAAAATACTTTTTTATAATATTCTACGAATTTAAATTTTATAAATGAGCAGATTACTAAATATAATACGGGTCATTTTTACAATCATATTAAGACGCCTTCATTATTTCAGCTAATTCGAAAGCTTAGCCACCTTAATATAATTGTTTACAGGATGGTCTGTATCGTTGAAAGGATGAATTTCAAATAGCCCCAGCAATTGGGTAATGACTTAAAATTGCTAAATCTATTGGTACGATAGTTATACAGTGTTTTAGAGAAGAGTTTCTAATGTACAGAAAGACTAGAATATCCTTCAAAATGGCCCATAATAACTTTTAGTAAGATTGAATTGCAGCAACAATATTATTATTATAGTAAATAATATCAACAATTTCAAAGAAATAAATCCATCCATCTAAATTTTCTAAGAGACATTTAATAATAATTGAATTATCCGACCTGGTTATTCTAATAATTGCAATAATAGGAAATGGCTTACGGGTGTTTCACATAATTTTATAGTAACTGAAATTTATCTAAAAAGATGGTTTCCAATGTGCAAAAACAGTAGAATGCCTCTCGTAAAGATCCATAAAAATATTAAGTAAGATTGAATTATAGCAACAATATCGTGTATATATCAACAACTTCAAATAAATAAATTAATCCATCGAAATTTTCTAAGAGGCATTTAATAATTGAATTATTAGACCTGGACATTCTAATGATTCCAATTATACTGAATTAAAGGTTTTTATCTAATGCTACATTAACTGTACTATTCTAAAAGAAGACTTTCCATTGAGCAAAAATAGTAAAATATCTCTCGCTATGGCTCATAAAAAATATTTGTTAAATTTGAAATGTCGCAACAATATCATGTAAAATATATCAACAGTTTCAAAGAAATAAAATAATGTATCTAACTTTCTAAGAGACATTTAATAATAATTGAATTATCAGACCAGGACATTAAAGCATCGAAGGACAATAAATGTCTACGTAAAAGGTAGGAAATCTAAGGCTTTTCCTACTTTATTTCCTCTTGGAAATAAAATAGACAAAGCTTCAGATTAAAGGAAATGACAAGGATAATAAAAATGTATTGGCATATGAGAACTGGAGGAGAGAGAAAAAAGTGTGGTTTGCCGAGCCACAATCTTATTTCTTCACTGCTGAGACTTTCTTCCATTGTGGCCCCGAAGGACCAAAGAGATTAGAGATTTTGTGACTCGAGAAATACGGTGTTTTGTCGTTTGTATGTTAGTTTAAGGGATACCTCTTTGAGTCCCACATATGCATCGTCATACTGAATAGCATAATTGGATGGCGTAAAGTTTTTTTGTTGAAATGTTATTTTTGTAACTGTGTAAAAGAAATTGCTCCCTTTTTATTTAGCTGCTTTATTTCGTAATGTATATTTCAAAAATGATTAAAGTACTCTTTCCTGAACTATAATGTCTTAAATATTGTTCAGCTTTTCTATATGGATATTTCTTATAATATATCCTGTATTCATATAATTGTGCTAAAGATATTATATCAAATCACGAAATTTACGATGGTAATACTGTAGCCATATTTTTATAAGCGAAATATAAGCGAAACAAAATTGAAAGATTATTGATTAGTCTTTAAAATGACATGGTGCTTAAATTTTAAGAAAGTATTGTATAAATTTTAAAGATTTTTATATCATGAAATGGTACCTAAACTTTAAGAAAGT
>JAPMOQ010024500.1:107835-143321 GCA_026543055.1 Argiope trifasciata | reverse complement strand
TTTAAAGATTTTTATATCATGAAATGGTACCTAAACTTTAAGAAAGTATTGTATAAATTTTAAAGATTTTTATTTCCATTTTTATATTTAACTCAACTATGTGTTGAAAATTCATAAAATAAAATAAAAATTTTATAGGATTTAAAGTAATTAAATTTTTCACCTGAAAAATTAATTCTTTTTGAATTTTTGCACTACATTCGAGGATTCATCAATATGTCATATTGACAATAAATATATCATGATACTCTTAAGGTGTTATTTGAAAGTTTGGAAAATTAATTTGTATTGCATTTTCAAAGGCTTGTTATTTCGTTTTACTGATAATATTTCATGAATACGTTATAAAATTCAGTATGATTTCAAAAAAAGGAATCAAAAAAGATTTTTTTATAAAAGATTAAAGGCGGTATTATTAGCTTTCAATAAAATAGCCTAAATTAATTATGGAAAATGTCATTTTATGATTATAGATTATTCTAAAATTTTAGAAATATTTTAAAGTTTTATTTATTCCTTTTTTGTAATTTCTGTAAAACGATATGTTTGAATTGTTTTAACCTTAATTTAAACGTATGCTTTTCTTTTTGATTTGAATTTATTTGTTATTTACGATATTTCTTGCATTTATTGCATTTCGTTTTCAAATTAATATATTCATACTACTTGCTTTTGTGGACCAGTTTGTTCATCTAGATTATTAATATTTTAGTGTCAATATTATTAATGTTATTAGTTAGTATCAATTAGTAATAAATTATTAATATGGGTTGCAACGTTTTTGAAAAAAATTACCTCATTTGACTGGACAGAAAAACGGGAATTCATTTAAATCAGTGTAGGTATAAAATCAAAAATGTATATTTTATGAAATAAAAGTAGGAATGAAAACCCGACTTCAGAATTGGAAAAAAATTCAAGGAGAGTTATTTTATTTATTTATTTGATATGTCTTGTTGTGCCTACAAGAATATTCGTCGTAATTCATTAAATATTATTTTTAATGTTTGATAATTTAGTTCTTACTGATTTGCACTTCTAATTTAGTTTTTCAAATTTGATTTTGACAGAAACACTCAATTGAATATTTTGATGAATCTTTTTGAATTTTTATTGTAATGTTACTAGCATCGTAACATTAGATTATATATCAAATTGAATTTTTAAAAATTGCTTAAAATAAAGACAATGTTTACACAGAAATGGAATTCATATCATTTAAAAAGGGCAATTTTTTTAGTTTTAATATAATAAATTTTTTCCCTAATATAAGTCGTAGTGATTCTCTGTTTGGTTAAGTTTATTTTTTATTCGATTAAAGCCTCTATTTGGTGCTTACTAAATTGAGTTTCGGAGATGTAGCGACCCTTCCTTTTAGTATTTCTAATAATATTTTGTAGTCCGTTTTGCTAGCTAAGAGGAACACTATATTATTTGGTGTGAAAAGGTTGAATAAAGTAGCTGGAAGCGTTCGTATGATGATTTTGACCAATAAGTAATAGGAATAACTTTTGTGCCACGTATGTTAGCATTATTTAGAGATAGGTAGATAAATATTTTAAAGCATTTTATTATTTCGATAAAGGACGAAAAATATGGTATCTCCAAGAAATACGGTTGAATTTTTTTAGCGTGTAGTTCACGGCTTTCTGTAGAATCTAATTTTTCTCCCAAAATTCTTTATCTTCAACAAACATTTATGAATACATTTTCATAAATTTCTGGGAAAAAGGGTTTTCCCCAGCCGCCTTTACATTGTATCTATGTTCCACCATCAATACATGAAGGTATCTGAGTGCTGCAGATAAGATTTCGGGGATTCTTTTTGGCCATCGCACAGTGTGCCTTTGGCGTCTCATTTTACAATGCACCGGCAAGCGAGATCTGACATCGCCCGCAGCTTTCTTTATCGATTTCGTCATCCTTCAAACTTAAGCGACAAAAGAAGAATGAATACAAGGTGCAACAGCAACAGCAGCAAAAGAAGATGAAGAAGAAGGAGAGGGAAGAAAGAAAAAAAAATAAAGAAGTAAGAAGTAAAAATAATTTTTCTTGAAAATTCTCCTGCTAAGATCTCGCTTTGCGGTCATGGAATGAAGGGTACTTCGCTGCAGCAGAACTAAGGAAAGAATGAAAAAAAGAGGACATCTTGTAATTACTGTAAAAGTTCGTTAACTAGACTAACCTTTGAAGGAGGCAAGGACTGGAAAAAAAATAGCAGGGAAGAAAAATTCTTCAAAGTTTGTTTCCTCTAATTAACGATTCGCATCATTATTTTCTAATACTTTGGGAAAAATTATTTTGCCTTCATTCTTATAAAGATTTGCTGAGAGTTGTTTCCATGTACTTTCGAGCTGTAGCATGTATTTGATCGTTAAGTTACAATTCCCCAGGCGTCGTCTTGTGTTAGTTAATCCCGAGCCATTTTTTTGCTAGCACTTTATAAAATATTCCCTCATAAATTGTAAAAATTGGTGAATTTTTAAGTTTCCTGAGATTTTTCCAGAAGACATTTTCCCATTCGGTGTAAAAAACATGTTTTAAAATAATTATTACGAACAGTTTTCAAATTATTTATGGAAAAATTGCTACAAAAAAATCGCTCATATTGCTTAGAAGTTCTTCGGATTTATTGAAAAGTTTCTGTTCTAAAGAAAAGTTTTTTAATACTTTGTACTATTCTTACACTTCAAACATTTGAGTATTTTTAATATTTATTATTTTCTTTAAACGGATCAATTTTCCTTCAGTGATTATTTTCTCTGAGATGTTTTATGTTCTCAAGCTTAAAGTATCTGACTGTCATTTTATTTTATATTGCATTGTCTTTCTTTAAATTAACTGTACTGTTCGTTTCAGTATCTTGAGATGACCACTTTTCGATGATCCTATCTCATTGATGGGACGCTATTTCTGGAATTTACTTTATTGTTAAAAGTAAACATTATCTCATTTCCTCTTTTCTCTCACTCCTATGTTGCCGAATTAAACCATTCCCAATGCATGCGCAAAAATGTTGTGGATTTTAGAGTCCATTGGCAAACAATAGCTATTAAGCAAAGAAAAAATTCACGCTGGCCTTAAAAATGACTTTAAAAATATAATTAAAAGGAAGTATGAGCTGCTGAAATAATATTGGCTATTCAATTAAAAACAATTTTTTGAGTGTTTATAATATCACCAAATCTGTTTCTCCAACATACACAAAATACTTAATAAAACTAACATAATTTGAATTAAATGGAGTTTTATGGATTTTCTAATAACACGAAGTGCCTAACAATATTGCAGTTATATTTCCTTGATATTGTATGACATTTAGAATATTGTTGAACATCATGGAAATATTATACAATATATTAAGCTGATAGAGATATTAATACTTTTAATATATCTTTAAGAGCACAAAAATAATGATGTCAAAACTTTAAATAAATAAATAAGAAAGCCATTATTTATTTGCAACGCTTCTTGATGCAAAAACAATTTTATAAATTTCTATTACTTTTTAATTTCTTGTTTTTTTACTTTTAGTCCTTTTTTAACAACCGCAACAATACAATTTCTCAAAAAATGCATTAATCATTTACATCCTGTCATTAACATTAGCATGACAACACTTCATGATATCATTCTTGGGAAATATTCCAAGAATGTGTTCTTATTCGAAATGAAAAAGACATCAACTTGACAGCGTATCATAATAGCACTTCCCAAAAATGTCCGTGGGATATAATTTTTACTTATTATGAATTAATCCAGATAATTACAAAGCCAAGATAATTACTAATTTTTGAACAGAAAAAAATAAATAAATTTTATGGTTATTAACAGATTTTTATAATTTCATTCTTAATTTTAAAATTGTGAAAAAAGGAAACATTGAAGATAGAATTTTTGTATAATTCGATGTCGAGTTTTATTGAGTAATCTTTCTAGATTCTATTTAATTAAGAGTAATCTTTCTAGATTCTATTTAATTAATTTTATATTACTTTCAAATATCTTATTGTTTCATTTGAAATTATTTCTGCCGATTATTTATAGGAATATAGTGCTTTTCTTCGGTCATAAATAAAACTAAATTGAATAGGCTTAACTGAAAAGGATGATATTCATGATCGTTTATTTCATCCATTTTATAAAACCATGCTGCACTTATCTCAAATCTTTGCAGGTATTTATAGCTTATAATGAAAAAAAAAAGGATTTAAAAAAATTAAGAAAATATTTTTGAGCTCTTTTATTTAATCTTTTGTTGGAAATAGCCATTCCTATTAAAATGTGAAATTTTCCATGTAATGACTTACAGTGAATATTTGAGCATTTTATTGTCTACAATTTCCTAAGAGATCGTATAACCCTTTTCATTTTCAAAGAGAAGGGGCTCTGTTCCATTCCAAGTTTACATAGCAAATGCACATTGAAGCCCCATTCTCTTGGTTCCCGTCATTCTCCAAAAAACAAAATCTCTTCCCTAAACATAACGATAGCTGGGTATAAAGAAAAAAAAAGGAATGTGAGGGGAGGGATGTCTTTTGTTGATGGAAAACGATTCCTTGCTTCCATGATCCTTTTCACTCTTAGCACCCCCTCATCTTTTAACTTTTTCGGAAGTGAAAAGCATTGAAACAATAGCCTTTAGTTCCCGCCAACCCACCCGGCCTCTTATATTTCACGTCGCCATTTTGGCTGCTTTTGTTCGAAAGCGTGCGCCGGCGACAAGTGCTCTGGCGATAAATCCAAATGGCGGTCCTGCCAAACAAAAGCACAACCGCTCCCTCTTCTGCGAACTTTGTTTCCTTTTTTTGTTTAAGTTTTCACACACACAGAGCCCGGGCCATTCCATTTTATATATACACACAATGAAAACGCATGGAGGCTGGGTATTTACGAGCGATTTATAGCTAGAATAATAAAGCAATGTGTGCCGGGAGAATTGTTTATACAATATATCGTTTTTTTTTTATTTTCATTTCATTTTTTTATGAAAGAGCGGCAGCTGTGGGAATATGGCGTAACATGTGGCGATGCCGTATACAACCATGTGCCGTATGATTTAGCGATAACACTGTTAATCAGAACTTTTCCTCTGTGATGGTCGGATATTGGAACCGTATGTGGAATTCAGTCGTTTGCGGCTCTTTCTGCTAAAGTTATTTTATAGAGTCTATAAAAAATGGCTAAATGAGAAGCCCGGGGAACTTTTGGCACCTAAAAATATGATCCAAGGCAGTTTGGTCGTGTTGGGTGAAAATTAAATTTTGGTATGATGTTTTTGGTCGCAAAGACTTTGAAAAGATTGACTAAAACTGTATTAAAACCTTAGGGTAATCGTGTAGGCACATGTATTTCGTTGAAGTTACACTTATGCGAATGCATATAGTTGTTTATTTGACGTAAGCTTACTTTGTTATTAATTTCTTTTGGGGATGTTTCTATTAATAGAAGTTATCCACAAATAGAATTTGCGGTCTTCTGAAACTATATAAACGAATCAAATTTAATAAAATAACAGTTAGTTCATAACTTACTTGAGTGTTATTGTTGAATGCATTCCTTAATTTTGAAATGTGATAATTAATGAGAACACCAGATCAGTCGCTCCATTTTCTTTCATACCGCAGTATGGTTCGTCATCAAAGGATTTAATGCTTTTATAAGTGTTTTAACCCAATTATCTTTTGTTTTTAACCTATAATTCAAACTTCAACTCTTTAAGTCACGCTAATAACATTTTATAATATTCAAGATTTATTTAGATGTTTTATTATATAATTTACGTGATAAATGAAAATATATACCATGGGATTGTTAACCCTCAACAATCTTGTATATTTTTATAATAGGCCTTTTTTTGTGGGTTTAGATCTTCTTCGTATTTTGATGAAAATTAAGTTTGCTTCTTATATTAACAGAATGATTAAAAAATTTGAAATCAATGTGTCATTTTGGTACTCTAACCTCATGTTAATTTTTTAAACACGTTGCGTTTTTATTATTATTATTATTATTTTGCCATGCACACATGAATATGGAGGCCGTTATACTGTTTAGTCATTGATGGATTGAGGATTATAATGCAATGAATGAGGTGCAAAAAGGAGTGGACTGCTACCTCCATCATTATGAAAATCAACGTGCAATGAACAAACAAAGCCATCGACAAATTTGTGATTTAGTTTCAAAAACATATAATTTGTATAAAGAAAATATTTTCTCTGATGAAATAAATGCTGTTTAGTCATTGATGGATTAAGTTTTCTTCATATGCATTGAGGTGTACTGATTATTTTGTTCATAATGTCGTTCAAAATTGTGATGCAATTATCGATAAAAAAAACTTTGTTTAACAATGTCATGTATAAGAACAAAAATATTTAATTCATTTTTTTAAATTTAATCTGACAATTTAATGACGATTGTGTGATTGGCAATTTAATAACGATTGCCAATATATATATATATATATATATATATATATATATATATATATATATATAATTATACTTCTTAGACGAGAATATTTAATTTTTATTATCTTTAGACATTCATTCTTCTTGCATTATCAATGATAGTTAAATTAAAAGCTTTTTACATTTCTGCAAAAATCTGTATGCATTCCCCACAAAATTCTGCTAAAGGCAGAAATATTGAATTACTTTACTCTTTTTTTTAACAGATCACGAGTGCTCTTGAAATAAGATCATGAAAATATCCAGGTCAAACGTGTGTCCGTCCCTACAGGCACGCGCCAAAAACACACACTCTCTTTGTTGTGAAACTACAACAATGAGAAACAATCTGACAAAATACAAATAATAAAAAAAAGACAACAATGCTTTATGTTGAACAACACAGAAAAAAAAATACATTAGTTGTCTACAAAAAAAAGTACTTTCCCCCACGCGATAGGTTAAGTAAGAGCAGCAGAAAATTGCATGCAAAACCCTCCCTTCTCTGATTGCACCAACAAAAGAACCCTGATTGACTGGAGATCAGTCATTCTGATAAGCAGTATTGACTTGACATCGTTTTTCCCTTTTTTTATGGGTTTATAGACGTAATATAAATTGAGGTAATTTAGGATGAATATATCTAAGAGATCGTTTGGCAGATTAATTTCAGATCATTTCCAAAAAATATCAGGGACAGTTGTAAAATGTATTTATCTATGACGTTTTAATGTTTATTCACCTTAAATATTTATCGATCTTTTTGTACTAAATTTTTCCCCCTTTTTTTTTATCGGGTTTGTTTCAGTGATGTTTTAATTTTTGTTGTTGTTGTGAAGAAGTTAATTCGAAAAATCATCTGGAATGATTTGATTAAAATTTCATTTCAGCTTGATTTTGATTTTTAACTTTACATTAATCCGTATTTTTTTTAGAAATAAAGAAATTTCTATTTATTTTAAGGTTTTTAAAGCATATTTAAATGTATAATTTAAATTAACAATGGATTCTGATTAAATCGTATTGATTTTTTTTCTGCATTTCTAATACATATTTTTTTTAAATTTCATGTTAACAAAATATTTTTAACAAAAATAAACTAAGCTATTTTTTTATTGAAAAATATTGAAAAAATTTCCACCAAACGATTCAAAATATATTTTCCTTCTTTATTTTTTATTCTAATAAGTTGATTTTTTTTCATTGTTTTAACTGAGGATGTTGCTTTAATTTTATCAGAGAAAATATTTTCTTTATGCATATTATATATTTTTGAAACTAAGTCACAGCTTTGTCGATGGCTTTGCTTGTTCATTTCACGTTGATTTTCATAATGATGGAGGTAGCTGTCCTCTCTTTTTCACGCCTTATTCATTGCATTGCTTATTCATTGTACCGTATTATAGCCTTATTACTATTCCAATATTATTATTATGGCACTCTACGTACTTCAGATGCTGCACTTGTTATATTTATCCATCCCTTATTGGCTGCATCCCATGAACTGAATTAATATTTGGATTCCGATTTGTTTATATCATATTGTTAATGTGAAGATACAAAAAAAATTTATTATTTATATTTTTTTTCATCGCTTCCTTCACAAATAAAATACAATTGTTGTATTATTAATTAATTTATAAAAAAATTACACAATCATGTAATAGTAAATAAATAAATACTCTAAACTAAAAATATCATCCAAGTAAATTAAGCAATCGGTTCTCATTCTGCACAAAACTTGTTTGGGGATTACTGATAATGATATCCAGAAAGAACTGATTCGATTGAGTTTAGAATGGGAGTTAATTCTGTTGACAACTTAGATAGGAAGGTATCTTAATTTAGTTGACATAAGTAAATGATCCCCCTCGAAGTTGCTGGTGATCCCTGTTAGGGGAGACGCAAGGTAGATGGAGTGGGGAAAAAAACATCTCAAATAAAGCATTCCACAATCAGATCTCTCAGTCTACGGCAACCTAATTCATCGTTTTAAAGGTTAAATTAGGGTTGACTGGGAAAGAAGTGGAAAAGGTTCATCTTGCTACCGGAAAAAAAAGGAGATTGAAAACGGAGAAACGTCACAGAAAGAAGAGAAAAGATAAATAGATCTCCTAGAAAGAGAGGGTGGTTGGAGGGGAAGTAAAAAAAAAAGGAAAGGGGTGGAAATAGAAGAAGAATTTCGAACTTTTGTCGGCTGCTGCATACACCAAGTTCCTAATACAGCAGGTCCCTAGGAAACGCAACCGTTTTAGGATTCGATTAAGGCAGGAATACATCTACTTTGGAAAGTAGTTGGGGTAAGACGGCGCATCCATTTGTTGATTGAGAGACTCAGAGGGGTGGGTCGGGACGTGCTGAAGTAAAATCGCGCGTCAGGGGGCGTAATGGAAATTTTAAGCGATGGAGGAATGTGGTGGGGCTTTGTTCCGTCGCCCTATTGCCCAGCCGTTGCTTTGTGAGATGAGCGTCATCGGTCAACTGTCGATTTGTTGCAGTTCTTTAAAAAAACAAAGGAGTCCCTCTTCTATTTTAAGGTTGTCTCGTTACTCGCATCAGAGGCGGTTGAGTCAGATAGGGTTGATGTACTCTTCAATTATTTACCCTATTTTTTTTTATCCTTCTAGATTCCTTTCCCGGGTAGATTAGAAATTCACCATCGTCCATGGAAAGCTTCTCTTGCGTTTAGGGGATGTTGATGTCGTAAAATCTAAATGATGAATGCCGTTGATGTTTTGTGATGCTGACCGTGAAATTAGGATGGAGTGAATTCCTTTTTGTGGATCATTACCTCTTATGTTGTAATTCATTTGGATTCACTCCTTATCTTAACCAGACGAAGATATTTATATCGTATTCGTTTTTTAAAAAAATATATATATAAAAAAATTGTCTTATTATGAAATCTGATTTGATCCCATTGGCATAATGAAATCAAAAGGTACCTGGTAAATAGCATGTGTTTTTTTCACCACACCTTGATTTTATTTGGCGATTTTTTGGCTTTTAAAACACGTACGCACGCACGCACGCACTCACACACACACAAGTATTGCTTTCACGGCTCTCTGAAACTGAAGCCTCCAGCTCATTCTCACCCACTCTTTGCTACGTCACTGCTTTATTTATTTTCTTTAACATAAAATGCAACGCTAATATTCAAGTTTAAATGGAAATCTCTCAAATGAATATCTGTTTCAGACTTCAATACTATTAACTGAATTAATCAAATAATTTGTTTAATATAGATAATAATCATCAAACAGTAATTAATGTTAAAAATCCTTCTTAAAAATCCAGCTTCAATTTTTTCTAAAAATATATCTGATTAGGTTAACTATTTCACTAATTAAATTCATGTGACAATGCACAGCTGTTAAAAACTCTTATAAAATTTTACTTGATGGAATATTTTATTAAGAGATGACGTAACTTTTTTATTCACTTAAATATATGAATAGACTTTCCTCCGCAATACATTTTTAGACAAAATTGTGATTTTCTGAATAAAATGATAAATGTCATCACCACTAAAATATAAATGATTATGAAACTTAACAAATGAATTATTAAACAATTCAATAATTAAACTCTGGAATTTCCCTTTACATGAAAGTTACTCATCTGAAACAGTAAAATAAGTTTGTTCAAAACTCCAAGGCTGAAATTACTTTTTTAAAATAAAAGCTGTGTGGTGAACAATTTAATGCTACGGAAATTTAAGCCACAAAGTGATGAAATGGAGGTGAAATAAACTATGATTTATAGGCCATGGATTTTCTAACAAAAGTACTGTTGTATTCTTAAATACACTTCATCCCTTCTGTAGAAATGTGCAGAAATATTTCATTTACCACCTGCTGAGCTTTTGCTAAAGTTTCCTGCGATCCTCATTTCACACAACCACTATCAAGACACAAATGGAAAATCCATTCCCTTGGCATACTCGAAATTCTTTCTTAGTTTCAAATCCATCTTGCCCCAGTTAAGAACCCTCAGTCAGAGTTTCGTGGCGACGTTTCCTCATTTTTAGTCCCAAATATAACGAGAGACATTAAAACAGAGCGCCATTTCTATTAACAGATGCACTGTAATTAAGACAATTGCTTAAGAACTGGAGAGAACCCAACGCCGCATGTGGCGGCTGACTTCTACCATTGTCGTGTTCTTGCAATCCAAACTCTCTCGCTACTGTAGTAGTATTTCGCCAGAATCAGATATTTCTACCTACGTTGTAATATCTACTTAAGCTGCTTTACTTTAATTTTGATAAAATGAGTTACTTTTGTTGCGGAGTTTACGCCTTAATTTAATATTCCACTTGCACGCTAGCATTTGGCCGCGCTGCTGCCAGAATGTTAAATCGGAGGCGGTGGGTTTAGCCTGCGTTTCTGTGGTTAAACGTCGTTACTGAAACCTGCAGCCAACCTTTTCCATTTTGAAAATCAAACCAACCATTTTGATAATTGATCCTTTTACTGGTTCAGCTGGTGTTATTATGTAAAATGCTGGTAGTTGCAAGGAATTTCAACTTGTCTTTCTGTATATTGGATTCGATTACCATTGTGGATTTGCTGGAGTATTTCAGTATGAAAGGAGCTTTTTGCTTCTTTCCAAATTGCTTCAATGCCTAGATCGTTTAGAGAATTTAATTTGGCTAAATTAGTTTGAAAAGTTCAAGACAGATGTAGGGAAATATTGCATAATTTAATTTTCTTTCTAAAATTTTCTTTATATTATAGTGTCAGAGATATTTATTGTATAGATTGAAGTATTGAATTGCATAATTGAAATGTAAATGTCAAAGGGGAAAAAATGTTATCTTTACTGATGCAAAGTTTTCTTCCTCCATACACTAATTAAATAGATTGTAATAACATGAATATTTTCAGGAAGGGATTAACAAATCTTCATTATTCGATATTGGTCGTGTAATGACTTGTTCTACATTGATCAAATACGAGAATAGAATTTCAGACAAATATTTTATTTACAGCCGTGTATATATACTGAAGAACAATTTGTTCTAATCTAGGTCAAATATTTGCAATTTACACAACAGACGAAGTTTGAAGGTCTATAGTGAAAAAAGTTAATGGAAAGAGTTCTCGATTAATTCGGAGAAAAACATCACAAGACACTAACAGGGTGTTAGCCAGAACCGCTACTCCAGGTTGGAGCATAAATAATACTGCAGTCCACATTTCAAAAAAATCTCTTCGTATCAAGATCCATTCTTGATTTTTGTCCAAACTCCGCCTCCTAAATCTCCATTCGTTCACATTAGTTCTCCATTGACCAATCACTCAGCCAAAATTCACTCAATAGGGCCACCAGTCTTTCGTGGCGTGGGACTGTGCATCAATGACGCGTCCTAGCAATTGATCACTCTGTAATACATGTCAATAATATTCCTTCACAAAGGAACCACCCGGCATCCACATGTTGGACACTTCTTTCCTTTGAAGATGCGACAGGTTTCTCTCCCACAATGACACCATGTGTGATCTTTCTGCTAAATTACTAATGACTAAGGAACACCACCAATCAGCGAGAGAAGACCACTCATCCTTCAATCTGGGGGCTTTTATCAATGGAGGTTGTTAACAGATTGTAAACATCTGTCTGGAAGTACTGCTTCTTGTGAATGGGACGGGGAAACTTTACAGTCGACTGAGGCAATTTTCTTGTTCGCAGAGAATATTAGTTATATTTGATTTTAGATAAATCGCTGAGATGTAACTTCTTGTCCGTGATTCCGCTAACTTGTCTGATATTAAATCAAAGGTAATGTAATTGTCTTGTCTAAGTTCCGCTTATTGCGTGTACATGAACTCCTAAATTAAGACGGTTCCATAACATCCATGAAAAATGTCACTATTCAGTTGCTCTATTCTTTTACATTGCGCAGTATAATAATTTATTTTATTTGTTATGGAAATTACACATATAATAAATAAAATTGTACTTCTTTTTTAACAATGATGGAATTTTAAGAGATTAAATATGTGATGAAGAAATGCAAATTATTAATTTTAAAAGAAAAAAATTTTTTTTTTTTTTTTTTTTTTTTTTTTTTTTTTGAAAATTAAACAATAGATAACATTTTTAAAATAGACAAAACTCAGCAAAAATTCGTTCACGTAATAAATTGGTATCGTTCAAAAGATTTTATTTTTATTTTGAAAAGCTGTAAAATATTTATTATTCTGTTATATGTTTAGAAATATTATTAAAAAATGCATCAATATCCAACTTGATTTTTAATTAATTAAAATTTCAAAAAATATAGTATATGGTAGCTTCAGGTCAAATGGTCTGACTTGTAGAACGGGAAAGCACATACACACATTCAAGCATTTTTTTCCTTCTTATTACTACTTCGAGACGTAAAACAGTAATAAACAAATATTTTAAAAAGTAATTTTCTCTCTTAAGAGTGAAAAAAAAATGTATGATTTGATCTTGAACAAGTCCGTCTGACTTAATATAAATTTGGTGCAATATACATCGAAGGACTGAATGTGTGCACTTTTGAATTAACTTATAATTTTAATTAATTGCAAAAATTCTAATTAAAATTCAAATATTATTTTGGCGATTTTCCTAAATTATTACTATAATAAAATAATTCTTAAGTCATTTCAAAATTTAAAGAAACACTAGTTTTGGTCAATAGATTTCATTGTTTCAATGAAATTGAAAATGTTTCCATTGTTTCATCATAGGTTTGATATTCCATCATTGAGAGAAGAATGGGAAATGTTTCTATTTATAACTTCTCACTTTACTTGAGAAATTGGAAAATGAATTCATAAGTATCACGAATATATATGAGTAATAAAGGAATTAATCATTGTATTACAGTTCTAATGACACTGAGATGACATTGAGTTCGATTGTTCTAGAACATGCTCATGTACATAATAAACAGTAAAAATGCAAAGCTGTTAAAGTAACGTGACTATAAAATGTATCACAACTGAAACTTAAAAATACCTTGTTGATGGAGTTAAGAGCATCAAACTGATCAGAAGAAATTTAAAGGAAATTGAACACAACCGATACTTCAGCCAAAATATCTAGCCTCTAAAGATGGCTGGTAAATAAATAAAGGTGGTAGTAATAAGGCATACAGTTTTCAAGGGCGTTTTCATTAGCAGATACTTTTGGGATTCATTGTTTGAAGTAATAACTATAATAATAAACGTCAATTGTTAGTATTATGCTTGGAAAGCGGTCCGCTATTGTATTTTTTACGTATGCAATTTTCAAATGACGAATGGTTTCTAATAATATGTTTTAAATAGAAATTTTATCAAAAGTTTAAATAGAAATTTTATGCTAACAAGCAAACCTAATTTCTAAATAATAATTAATAATAATCAGAATAAGTATAGAGAATAAAATATTCATAAGTCACATCAAAACTTTTGAAATGTTTTAATCAGTGCGATAATCAAAATTGCTCTTGATGTTCCCATTGAGGAATGATTGAATTGATATTTCAATTCCAAAGTTAACCAGGGATATGCAACGCAAATTTCTCTAAACTATGATCACCGCAATTGATTATGAGATTAAAGCGGATCTGAATTTCAGAAGGTACAATAAAATATTCTCACAATTCGCGCAATCGTACTAACTTCGATAAAACTTGTTTAATCATCCTGAAAACCGCATTTAAAAAACAAACTTTAGTAGGTCACATGGAAAACTAAACCCTATTCAACCTCTTGCTTCTAAAAGGATCATAAAAACTCATTCTTTTTCACAACTATCATACCCAGAAATGAAACATATATGTATCGCCAAAAACTAAAGAAAAGAAAAAGGGAAGCTGCTTTTTTTTTGTCCTGCCATCTACACAGCTAGCTTCGAGGCAACCATTGATCCGACACTCCCTTCCTTGCCATTCAGGCAAGATGATTAGGGGATGTGACCCACCCTCCTACCCTAAATATCCCGACTCAGACAAGCCGGGCTTGTTAAAAGCGCCTCAGAGGGGCGAAGACTTGTTGCGGACGGCTCATCCTATTACAATGTGAGAACCCGCCATGCGGTGTCATACGTTGTTGTCATCGCATCAAGGCAAAGGGTTAGGGTCCCATTCCTCCCCTTTCTGGTGCTGCTTTATTTTTATGTTTTCCCCCTCCCACTCTTTTCTCTGTGAGCAGTTTTGTGATCCCCTCGCACTCGAGCGCTGCTGCCTGGAGGTGAGAAAAGTGGGTCCCAGGATCGGACGGCGAATCAATGAAGCGAGAAATTGCTGGGATCTAACTGCTCGGATCCCTTTTGATGTGCCCTCCCAGTTCGCCAGTCCACCCGCCACCTTGCCTCTTTCTTTCTATCCGTCTGTATCTGTCTCTTTTTTTTTCCCCTTTTCTCCGATAGGGAAAGGTCTGGCTCATCAAAATAAAAGAGAGACGCTTGTAAGTGAAAGGTTAAGATTTGGTGTCAAGAATTGTTCTGTACTAGACAAAGAAACTTTTGAGAAGGTGGGTGGATTTATCGTTAGTCATAAAAATCTTCCATAATGTCTTAAGTTGAATTGATTGTTTGGCTTTCTTTTTTGTTTCGGGATTTTGATTTTATGTGCAAAAATCCCATTCTGTTTCGAAGTTTCTGAAATTCTGATTTAGTGAAATATTAGCTGAGTCGTCAACTTCTCGCCAAACCTTATCTTCTCGCAACCACTGACACCGTGATTAGTATTTTGTCATTTCTTAATTGGATTCATTAAGAAATGCAAATAACTCTTTTTATTTCTGCATATTCAGTTGCTGTAAAATAAATACAAATCAACACTATTTACAAAAATAAAAATTGTCATAGCTGTAAATACTTCTTTTGTATTAAATGTATGCTATATTTAACGGATATATGCCAAAAAAAACTATTAAGACACTAATGCATAATAACAAGAATAAACAAAATCGCAGATTTCATTCTCATGTGGCAATCCTTTAGTTTGCTGTTCTTGCATCTGGTAAAGATGTGACTCTTGAAATCTTCTATGAGACCGCCATGAAACAAGTTTTAAAAAAAGTGGTATGTGACGAATTTTTACGAAACCTTCACACAAAGAAAAGGTCTTTCGATGTTAAAAATAGTGGCAATTAACACTAATATCTCAAGAAACTGGCGACACGTAACGAGCACCAAAACAAACACTTTGACAAAAGTAATTAGACTACTTCAGGGGATCTGTTGTTTCTTTCTTAGAAAAACAAGCCAAAGAAAGAATTCTGCATTCAGTTTTAAGTGACACTATAATGTAATATCATTTGCATTTTGCAAAACTAAATTCATTATTGTTCGAAATTGTTAAAAGACTGTTACGTATGCAATAAAAGTCAATTGCTTATTTTGAATACTTAATAGTAGTATGGTAAAAAATATTATTTCTTTATCATAAAATGACAGTAAAATATTATTTTGATAAAATGATGAATTAGTTTGTATTTTCTTATCAAATAATTTTAAATTTCGGTTATTTGCGAAGACTATGGCAATCATAAATCCCTTTTCTGTGAAGTTTATAACTTTTTTTTAAGCAAAAACCCTTTCTTTTAATCGCTATAGCTTTGATATGTCTTCAGGTCTTTGCCTACAGTAACGCCTTTCATAGCCGTCCATCTAGAAGTTTTATACTTCCCGATTTAGGAATTAAATTTTTCTTGCAAATCTCGGCATTATAAGAGATTCTTTTTAATTCTTCATTTTAGTTTAATAATACTAAAGTCCCATTTTGTAGCAACTTTGGGGCTATATTAGAACAAATTTTGTAATTTCGAACTATAAGCAGTTTAAGAAGTTGTATCAGCTATTTATTAAGAATTGTAGTAAAGCGTTAACTTAAAATTTTCCTCTAAAAATCCATATTTTCATTAACGATTATAAGGTTTTCACCGATTTTTCTGTTTTAATAGTAACTTTTGAAAATTCGACGTGTATTCCCAATAGCGTTAGTAGGTTGTAACGCAACTCATGCACATGTACTTTCTCTGCATTAGTTGTGATTGTATGGCTTGTGTTTGGAACCTTTTTTTTGCCTACAAGAAAAGACATGCTAAAAATAAGCAGAAAAAGAAATTAAAAACTCTTTTACAATTAACAGTTTTCATGACTTTTGAAATCTTAATTCTCATTTCGCTTCTTGCCCAGTCAGCTAAAGAGTAAAATATCGTCTTCCCTTTTTTGTTTAGCGCCATGAAGAAAATATTTAGTCAGTTCTTAAAAGCTATTAATCTAAATTAAGGAGATTTTTTTTTATTTTGATATTGTTTGAAATCGGGTAGAAATATTTGATTTATTCGATTAAAAAATTGAAATATTCATAATTTTTCATTTCTTAATTCTTTTGAAAAAAAAAATGGCTACATTCAAATATTTTTCACAAAATAGGGTAAAACTCAAAACATGAGGTCATTGAAACCTTTTTTTCCCTTACATTGTTATAGTTTTTTTTTCTCAACCTTCGTCTAAAATGGTGCTCCTCTCGAAGATCTCCCAAAACATTAGACAATATTAATCTAAGGAATTTCTGTATTAAATTTTAAAATTCTTATTCCGCGGTACATCGAGCCACCATTACGACTACTTGTGTGTCAAATTTATAGGCTGCAAGTGTGATAAATTTGTCTGAATACCTCAGACACACAAAAACTTTCTTCCACAACTACAGATATTATTCAAAGTGATAAGAAATATTATTACCACAAAATGAAATGACTCGTTGCATATTTTTCAAGAAGTTTTCTAACTCGTCGTACAAGCCCCATTCATCATTTTCGAGAACAAATGTTTGCATAAAAAGCGTTTTCTTTCCGAAGATTGTTTTAGAAAAGAATAAACTCCCGATAATGTTCCCCTTCCACCAGAACTTTCCGTCACGATATTAGGAGCTTTATAACACCTTTCCGTATGTTTGTTATCGTGACGCATAGTTCTCCCCATCTCGAGAGGGTGCCATCAATTACGTAAATTTTCACACCCCTCTTATTATTTCTGCATTTGTCAGAAAGCAGGGAATTGCTCGCCTATTCTGAACTTTTCACGACTGGGCTGTATATTATCATGTTTGAGACCTCTTCTGTAGATTGGAACGGCCTAAAGTGGGAGGTCTACACCCCATGTTAGGCTCTGATGGAAATGAAGAAACTTACATGCTGATTAATCTTCGTGGTGAAAGAGATTTTTTGGGGACTTGGCATAACATCACGCTTTTGTAAATCTGAAATATTTTATACAAGTCAGAAACTAATTGCAATGAAATAAAACCAACAATTAAATATAATTGAAATAGTAATTTAGCTTGAAAAATTGAAATTTCAACTTAGTAGCAGTAGGAAGCTCCTCTTTGAATTGTTTCTTAAATATATACATGCCTTGTGTAAATTTTCATATCAATACATTCATTATAAAATTTAATTTAAGTGTGAGTGAAATGAGATCTCATAGACCGCGCCTCCCTAGTTGAGTCCTAAAATTTCATCCTTCAAGTTAAAGGTTAAAGCCAAATATAATGAGGTAATGAAAAAAAATTATGTTATGGGTACCATTTAAACCAATAGGAAAATATCAGACTATAAAAAAAAACATTAGATTATACTTATTGCACCACGTCAACTTTGTAAAAAATCCATGTTTTATTTGTTGGAAACGATCGATGTTAAGTCGAACCTTGTCTTGACCTTACTTTTGTAACAGTAATCTAACGTAGATAACTTAAAGTTCTGCTTCTTTACTTTTCAAGAAACTGCGTTCTGCTAAGATAATTATTTTCTAAATAAGTAGACTTGATCTACTATGTCTTAATTAATTCCTAAAATTGGAAGAAAAAGCATCTGAGTTAATTTGAAAGTGGCAGGAAAAGTTTTTTTGAAATACAAGACATCCTACTTGTGAATTCTGAAATAATACGATGTGTTTGTTTAAGTAGTAATTCCTTATTATTAAAGCAACAGAAAAAATATATTTTATTCGAACATCCAAGCTCTGCTCTGATGGAAATAAAGAAACTTACATTTTGATTAATCTTTATGTGAAAGTAAGATTTTTTGGGACTTGGCATGTTATCGCACCTTCGTAAATATAAAATGCTGCATTATTCGGAATATTTTATACAAGTCATAAACTGATTACAATGAATTAAATCGGCAATTAAATATAATTGAAATAGTAATTTAGCTTTAAAAATTGAAATTTCAACCTAGTAATCGTTGTACAGCTCTGCTTTCAATTGTTTCTTAAATGTATGCACGCATTGAGTGTAAATGCACTGAGATATTAGCTTCGGAGTATAATGAAGACTTTCAACTATACAGTTTAAAACGTTATCCTTTTATTGATGAAGTCGCAATTTTTTTTATTAAGATTTCAGTACGGCGGAGTTACAAAAATGTTTTTAAAAAATATCTTCATTGCCGTTTCCTCGATTTGCATGCATATACAATTTATAACAAAGTTTGATTTTAAGTTTTACTTATTGGAAAATTACGAATATCTTTTAGATCTTTATCCTATTATTTTTGTAATCAAAAATTTTATACATACGTAAATTTTTTGTTTCTATCCTTTTTTTTAGATATTTATAAATAAAGTTATTATATCATACAGTTTTTCCCCCCCCAAACATAAGCACAACATGAATCGGAAGTAAATTAACGTTTTTAATGTTTACACTAAAGTTCATTTATCAAGCACTTTTGAAGTATCGCATTCACGGACAAACCGTCGACAATCAATCTGTGTATGAATTTGATCTAAGATTTGAATCAGATTCGCAATTTCAATAATAAAGTCCTACTTAAAATCTTATCTAGTTGTTTGTGATTTCATATGTTCACATTTTCATATTTGAAATCCATACTATTGGTTAGATTTCATTCATGTTCGGATGGATTTCTACAAAACTTGAAAGAGGGCTACAGTTTTTGGGTTTAAGGACCACACATCATAATCCATTAACGTATCATATTGTCCACAGTAATGGTTTCAAAAATATTTCTTTTTTATCATTGGTGATATTCACTTGAAGATTCATTAAATTTTCAAGATCGAATTTTTCGAGCATAGGAATACTTATTTAAGGAAGTGAAAAACCAGTCAGTTCTTAAATAATTACACCATTCTTAATAGCTTCTCACATAAGAAACCATGCTGTATTTCTAAATATAAATTACATATTTTTGTCCTATATCTACATCAAACTCCACGAACGTGCCTCTCCCAAACTATGAACTTCCAAAACAAATTTCCCATCACCAAATTGTCTCATTTTATACAGAACTTGGAAGATATGATTAAAATCGATTTTCTATCATTCCAGTTAGACCATTCCACATACACTTATGAACAGAAACAGGAATTTAGTTAAAAACTCTTCCCCACTGCTTCCATTTATCTATCCATCCATAGCACTTAGATCAGAGAATAGCGTGCTTAGCGCCTGTGCAGCACACTCACGTCAAAAGCACATCATTGCATGACCCGTTAAATATCCCCTATACCTGCTAGATCCACGGGGACGCTTAAAGACATCCACGAAACTGTGGAACCCCCCTATCCCCAGAGTTGCTTCCCACCTTCGTCCGTAAAGGTGTCTTCGAAAAATACCTAGTACCACGAACAGTCATTATTAGGGAAGCAGCATGCGTGACACGAAACGGTTATTAAACTGTGGTGGAGAAGACAACAGTATTTTTTTTTTTTCATTCCGCCTCTGTCCGCGCAGATCTTAAATAAAACGAAGAGAAATGGTGTGCAAGAAAAAATGGCGGAGCATTTCTTAGACGAGTGCTGTGTTCAGTGGTTGGTTTCTGACTCGCCAAATAGACCTCCTAGAGGGATTGGATGAGGAATGTCACTGGTATGCCAGTAAAATAATGCTACTAATCTAGTTGTTAAATAAATTGATAAGAAATTTTGAGCTCTGTAAGAAATTATGACTATATTTTAGTATTTTTATGACTGTATCTTTATAAATTTGTAAGAAATTATGGCTATAATTCGCATTTGCATTGAATTATTAAATAAACTATAATTAATTATTTATTTATAAAATATTTCAATATTTATTATTTATTTTTGTAACTATATTATGTTCCACTTGACAGACTGTGTAAAATATTTATTTTAGTATTGTAGTCGTTTCAAACTGATAATTTCCCAATAAACTGTGATATGCTTCATTTTTATTAACAAGCAAATTATGAATTTATAATCATGGTTAATTGTTCATTAATTTTATTATTTTGGCATTTTTTGTTATTATTACATAATATTTTTAAAAAATATATTCATGGTTAGTGAAACAGAAAATAAATTCACATTCAAAAATAAATAAGAGTATAAATATCAATAACTATAAATTAATTAATTTAACAAATTGATAGCAAATAGCATAGATTCATTTATTGATATTATTAAAAAAGGGCTTCAAGCCATGCATTGCCTACGCTCTCAAAATGCTGAAATGCGCCACTATAAGGGATTTAATTTCAAATACTAATAATGAAGATATTTTGGTAAGATGGTTGGAATTGATTCCGAGACTGAAATTTAAAAAAAAAATGAAGGATTCTAGAGATTTTTAGCTATGAATATTAATAGATCAAATGAAATATCTGCCGTTGGGGAAGTCAGGCTGGATTAGGATTGGGCAGGCTGGATTTTTCAACAAAGAAAAAATAGGACTGAAGTCATTGACCTCTTGGAACCGAATCTCAGCATGTTAACAAATTTTCGAAAATCCTCTTTGGGGGTCGAACGCAAACAAATCAGGTCCCTTTGTTTGAGATTTCTGCATGGTGGATGGCAAGAAGAAATGCTCGTCCGCTTGATCCAGACATCACAGCCCATCCTAACTTGATTCTGGTAATCCGGAAATTATCCCTTTTCGTCCAGTATTCATTGATGCGGATGAAAATGTAACTGGGATTACAATCAGCGTGCCTTGAAGGCAAACTCGTCCAAATTTACCAACTGGGCCTCGGGGAGAGGAACCGTCCTCCTACATCCCCTGGAGGCAACTTATGTGGTGCGTTTGCCTCCCTCCAACCACGGTTAAGATAATTGTGGGAGTGCATCCCCCGGTGCACGCCAATCCGATAAGTGTCCTAAAATGATTGGGACTGATGAAATAATTGACTCAGGGAACGTTGTGCCGAATGACAATGAGAGACGACGGTTGCGGGTAAGTGATGCTGTTTTCCGGAAGAAAAATGGCTCGGGATTCGCTGCTTTTCAGGAGGGGTTCCTCGGAAGGGATCTGGAATGTCTTGGATTTTTTTGGCGAAAGGTGGCCATAATAATACTTGTGATAGATTCAGAAATCATTAAAGCAAATACATTGGCCGACATCGTTATTGCTAAATAGGCTGTTTTGATTTTAACCATAAGATGCAATTCTGTTGGACTTACGATAACAGTAAATGGGTTGGTATTAATGTAGTAATACGGCAGCATTGGGAAAGAAGTTGTAGATGCCCAGAGTAGTGCTACCCGTGGTATAGCATACAAGAAGAAAAATTGGCTTCAAACTTAAATCTAGCCTAAACTCGATATGACATGGCCATGTTAGGGAACGTCAAACAAACATAAAATATATTTAGAAATTATCAAAGATAGCTACAAAGCATTTTTTGTAGAACACATTCAGGAATATTTAGCCTGTTAAAAAAAGTAAAAATATATGTGCGTAGACAAAACAATCCACTAAAAATGTACGATAGAAAAGCTGTTTTAAAATGTATGTTCTTTTTTCACTTCTTTCCTCTGTCTCAAATTTAAATGCCTTTTTCTGTCAGCAGACATGCAATCATTTCACTTCTCAGGCGCTTATAATTCAGATACCTTCTGTCGCCGCAATTCAGTTCCAATGCGATTTAAAGAAAGACGGTTATTTCGCTCATCAAAAGACTCTAAGTGTGGACTTTCTTTCTCTGATATTCGCTATCCGAACGTTTCTTTTCTCTTCATTTTCATTATCGCGGAGCAAATGAAATTTTTTGATATTTAAGGCCTTCCATCCAAAGTTGGATTTCCTTTTTTCGAGCACAATGAGATTTCAATCACTGTTTGAAACCAGACGTGAACAAAGAAACGCATCGATTATGCATACCACAGATCTTGCAATTCGCACATGCGCGGTTTGAGGTTTTCGTGCATGCGAGGAATAATTAAAATCGCAATTTTAAAACTCCTTTTTTAAAATTCTGACATGACTTTAACGTACTAAAACTTTTCCCAATAAATGCTTTACAAAATGGCATAAATATTTCCAATATCCGTTTACTATTTCTCGAGTTTTTGTGGTTCAGATAAACAGACGCTTTCCGGAAATTTCATTTTATACTATGTATAGATGTCAAAAGTTAAAATGATTGATGTTATATGACATTTAAGACTAACAATTTGATATATATCTGCGATATGTAAAGTCTTGTGGCATTAAGTCCATGTTTAGATACATGAGTTAGCTATTTTTTCTCCTTTACAAATTCTTTCTTATCGTACGGAATAATACGTAATAATTATTTATATTTATGTACATTGTTTCTGTTTCTATAATTAGAGGAAAGAAAATAAAAATAGCTATTGGTTTTTTTTATTAGAAAAATTTCAAAGACTTTCTTGTTGATAAAGAACCTTGTTCTAAAAACGCGAACAACAAATTGAATATTGAGACCTAATGTACTGCTTTCAATCAGGAAACGCAGCATTGAACATACATGTGTTAAAAAATGCATGGCCCACTGCCTGAACCTAATTTCCTCGAACTTCACTTCGTCTTTCTCTTATTTTGGAGGGCCGCGGTGGCCTGGTGGTAAGGTCTCGGCTTTGGAACCGTAGGGTTTCAGGTTCGAGACTCAATTCCACCGAAGAACCATTGTGTGAGGGGGTCTCTTGCACATTAAATCTGTCTGGCCAAACATCCTCCCGCTGGTGTGGCGTGGTGTGGAGAGGGTGGTGCCACTTCTGGTGTCGTCCTCGTCATCTGACCGTGGTTCAAAATGACGAGGTCCGTCCCAAAAATGTCCTCGTGTAGCTTTAAAACGGGACTTGATATAACCAAACTAAACTTATTTTGGAGGCCCAGGTTAGACGGAAGGAATCAAGTAGCATGTTAAATCGTAAAAACTATATGCTACAAATTAATTTGATAATGTTCAATTTTTTAAAAAAATTTCTAGTCATTATTGATTTGAAATATGCCGTTATTAATATTTATAACCATATTCAAGATATTCGGATGAACTTATTTGATTTTTTAAAGTCCATTGAAAAAGACAATACATATCAGCTCTTTTTGTTCGTCTATCTTTCTCTATTTACTCTGTTGAGCCCATTTTAACATTATTGTATAGATTTTGCTCTAAGTCTACTGGCAATCAGCGCATTAAAACTAAGTAGGCTTCCACTATTGATGCACATCTTCCGCTGCCGACTCCGCCTACATCTCCCAATTACAAGCTCTCTTCGCATTTAATAGCTGGAATACACACCACCGAGTAATATGCATATTACCCAAAGAAAGGGAAGCTATTATATCCCGTGGCACCACTAAACATAACGCTTTCTCGCATTCGCTGAAGTAATGGGCCGTAATGGGATCCGTCATTAGATCTTTTGTAGTGTGTGCTTACTTAGTGCGTATATCATCTCTCCTTTTTCAAAAAACAAAGAAAGTAGAGACTCTCTCTCTTTTTTTTACTGGCGAATCGGAATAAAAACACCACTTTTCATAATTCCCTACACCTAGTGTATTTATACTTTGAAGATATAGCAGTAAAGGAGATTAGGAAAGAAGAAATTAGTAAAGAAGGAAATACGTAAAAAATTTATAAGAAATGGGAGATGGAAAAAAATGGTAATAAGTAGAGACGGATAGTAGGGGATAGGCGGTTTGGACTGAGAAATAATCCAGTAGAAACATTTATTGTCATTATGAAGAATATGGATGAAAAGGAAGATACAAAGATTTTTTTTCCTTCCCCTTTCTACTTCTTTTCGTTTGTTGTGGTGAGGTATTTAGATATTTTGTTTAAAGACTTAAATGCGTTTGCGTGCATTTTTTCTTTCTGTTTTCTACCCATTTTTTTTATCAATAAAAGATTCAACGTGTTAAGTTCAAAGAATAGTTGAATAGTTATTTTGAAAATAGCCTGATTAGTATTATTAAAAAAAGTGAAAAGAGTTTAAAGGTTTCCAAAGTATCTCACATTAGATAAACAATCATTAAGTTATGCTTTTGTAACACATAGTTTTGAGTGCTTTCATCCTTTCTTAACTACTTTAATGACTGTTAAATACCAGAATAGTTTAATATTTATATGTAATTTTAGCTGAATAGTAATGATGCTAGATTATCACTGTTAGTGAACAGTTTTATGATTACGTTGAATATATTATATTTATCAAATTTCTGATTGCTAATGGTGCATTTTATCTCAACGGTTTTGTTTTATCTTATTAAAGCATGATTATGTAGGCACCGATAATTTTATTTGCGAAATTTTTCAAAAATGATTGACATTTCTAACGTATTCTCGAACTTAATGCAGCTTTATATGGTTTAATTTACTTTTAATATTTATAAATATCGACAATTAAAGTTGAATTTCATGACGCATTAATTCAATTAAAGGATTAGTTGCCATTGTAGGGTTTTGTGATTATATTTTTCAGAATATCTAAATAATAATGAATATTAAAAAGAAGATTTATTCTTAAAGAATACATCATGTATCTTTAATGAAGTTGTAATTTTAAGCCAGAAAGGTTTAAATTTTACATGTAGATTTCATAGCAAATAGTGATACATCATACCTTAAATTAAAGCGATTATTTAATTGAATGATTTGAAAATTTATAAAATGAAGCGAATCGGGAGACCCAACTTCAATTTGCCTGAGAGAAGGAATATTTAGACAATGTTCTTAACTTATCATACTCTTTAAATATGTAATGACACACTAAATTTGATTTAAATTCTAATTAATTTCCTAATTTTTATCTTAATTTAACCTATATTAATTTCATTCTTAAATGTTTCATTTCCTGATCCAATTCCAACTTATGAATGCTACATAAAAAAACAAAACTGCTTTAGTTAGCGTTTTTACACACTCCGAGTGGAGGGATGAAAATCCGACATGCTAAGCAAACTCTTTTAAAAGATGCCTATTTCTCCCTGACCAAAATTGACAGGTGTCAACGAACCCTTATCTGAATGACATTATATAAAATCACTGGAGAAAAACATTTTGGTTTCTTTTTTCTCATTTGCTCTTCTCTTGTGTTGTGGACTGATGTATTTCGTCGCTTCTTGTTAGAACATAAATTATGCCTCCCGGGAGGTTTAACTAAAGAATCGAAATGTAACAATTCATGAGCACCTTTTTTCTCTTCGGCCATGAAGCTGCTTTAGAAATGCGTTTATGTATACATATAATATTTCCAAATAAAAATCTTCAATATTAAAAAAATATCTGTTTTCCACGATGATTTGAAATGTTTCGTCAAAATGTAGAATCCGTTATTCCTATGAGTATTATATGGCCGTATTTGACCTTTCATAATGAATAAATTGTTTGCCGTTCATAGATTTTTGATTGTCTTCTTCAGGATTGAGGATTTCAGGTTCGTAACCCGATCCTTTTAAAACTGCGTTGTATCTTTGGGCCAGATGCTTTTTTAATTTGTCTTTTGCCAGTGATGAGAAATTGTGGATGTCACTTTAAAAGCTACTTCTGCCATGAGATCAAAGCGCAAAACAACGATGTTCGTTTCAAAATAGAGCATCATGAAACATCAAGCAAAATTCTGATTGCGATAATGAGGATTACAGGATACAAAATTCATGATACTGAGTATTTTGTATTCTAAAGTCTACAAAATAAATGTATTGGTTGAGGAACTGAAAGGAATCTTCAATTCCTTGTGGAATTTAAAGGAAGTTAAAAAGGAATCCAAATAAATTGAGGGATCTAAAGGAAGTTAAAAAGGAATCCAAATAAACTGAGGGATCTAAAGAAAGTTAAAAAGGAATCCAAAGGAATTGAGGAATCTAAAGGAAATTAAAAAGAAATCCAAAGGAATTGAGGAATCTAAAGGAAATTAAAAAGGAATCCAAAGGAATTGAGGAATCTAAAGGAAATTAAAAAGAAATCCAAAGGAATTGAGGAATCTAAAGGAAGTTAAAAAGGAATCCAAAGGGTTTGAAGAATCTGAATGAAGTTAAAAAGGAAGCCAAAGGGTTTAAAGAATCTGAATGAAGTTAAAAAGGAATCCAACGGAATTGAGGAATCTAAAGGTAGTTAAAAAGGAATCCAGAGGAATTGAGGAATCTAAAGAAAGTTCTTGAGGAAGTTAAAAACTGAAATAAATGCTTAAGAGGAGTCTTGGTAGTATTTTTTTATGTTGTAGGGTTATGAATTGTGTTCTTAACTCTAACAAACCTTTACATATCTTAACTGAATTCTTCTTTTCATTTATAAACAGTGACCTTCAATATCTATAAAACATCACTCTTTTTTACAGAGATATTGTCTTTCTAAGAGTGCTATAGGGTTACAAAATCAAATTTAACATGTTGCGCAAAGTAATGCGCTCGGTTTCTGATTTGATCTAAAAATATGCCATAAAAACCATATATCATTTATCAGTATTAAATTTCTGTTAATATTCTCCTTTTAAACCATAAAATTTTAAAATGCTATATAAAAGCACTAAGTGTACAGCTTTTACGTCCCACAAAAGCATTCTCCAAGCTCCACAACATACACATCACTGCCATTTTACAGATATTTTCCGATGTAATAAAGCCGTAGCGTGCTGAACCTTCTTAATTTTAGACTTCCAAAAAATATAGTTCGATCGTAACGTTCATAATCACCATAAAAGTTGGTAGGCTGTAAAATTCCACACAATCTGCAAAGTGAACACTTAAGCGATTGCCCCTTTAAAAGGGGGGATATTTCATTACCAAATAGTCCCGATAAAGTTACACTATCGGTCTTAAGGACGTTTTATCTCTCGCAGTTTTTCCTGTCTGCTTCAGTTTAATAGAAGCGTAATTAAGTTTGCATACATGTGAAGGCTGATTTGTCAGAAATGATACTCCTCCAAGTCAAAACAGTAGTGATAAATTGGAATTTGTTTTGGCTATGTGGCATACGTCCAAATAAATTTTGAGCTAGGCGCAACTGTTGATGTGAATGTCAATAGAATAAAGTATAATAAATTATTTGTTTAAGTCATTAATTTGACGAATTATTCATTAGTAAGTTGATATGGAAATTGGTTTGCAGTGAATGAAAAGGCATTGAGATGGATATAACTAAATGCTATCTATTAATTAATTATACTGTGAATTTCGATTGAGAGTGAGCAAATATGGTAGATAATGTTTCAGTTTCATTTAATTTAGCTGTACATTTGTGAAAATTATTTATCAGGTTCAGAATTATGTTCTTACTGATATTCTGATTAATCAAATTTCATTTGCTCGAAACAAAGGGTTCTGTGTGATATTCTACAATATTATATTGCCTCTGTTCAACATTTTAAAAGTTACTGTGATTGATTGTTATTCAATATTTCTGTGCTACTGGAAGTTTGTATATTAGTATAAAATACAGAATAATTTTGGAATATCATGAGAAATATTTCAAATTTAATTACATGAAAGATTTACTCCAGATTTTTAATATTTTCTACATTCTAATATCCAATCAAAAGCATTTTTCTCAATTTCCTTTTCTTTAAAAAAATTTTTTTTTAAATTTTTATTTTAAAATATATTTTACGATTTGCCATCATATTTATTATCAATCTTGACAGTATATTTTTTTCTTAAACTCGTAACCAAATGACGTTTTTCATACGGATATCCAATTTAATTGAAATGAATCAATTAATACAGGTGTGATGGGGTTTTATTGAATTGCATGGGTTTTATTGCATCAGTAAACTTGAAAAGTTTAATCTTTTTATTTCTTGATTAACATGAGTGATTTTGATGATTTTTCCAAACGAGAATTCAATGATGAAGATGGAATTTTTATTACATGAAGATGGGCAGTTAATGTGGTTTAAATGCTCTTTCCCAGCTACATGTGGTAATCAGACATTTTTAGAGGATTTCTCCTAAGCAGAAGTTCCGGTTTCTGTCTTTTCGAAGGATTATCTCTTTCCTAGCTGCAGTCAACCTTTCTTGGTTGTTTTTCTTTTTCTTATTTTTATCCGTCTTATTTTTTTATTTTATTTTTGTCATGGAACTAACCCTGGTTGGTAATTATCATCAGAAGAATCTAGAACACCCACTCGTGAAGTCAAATTAGCATATTAATTTATAATTAGATCAAGCAAATATAATATAAACAAGAAAATGAATAAACATAAATAAATATAAATGAAATAGTATAATATAAACAAAATAGTATTATGTAAAAGAAAACAAAACAAAAAAAGAATCTTAGAACTTTAATTCATCAAAAAATGAAAGTTACATAAATTGCCAAATTTTATAATATTAAATTAATTAATTTAAATAAAAATATGCCAGATAGCATGTCAATGCTTATATAATATTATTTCGTCACATTTTACTTTCCTGCCATCGGAGTGTAATAAAATGTCCTGTATTACGCGGTCACCATATAAAACAGTGCAAAAATTGAGACAATCCTTCTGTTACGCTTCATTGTGACAATATGGTGTAAAATTAGTGGCATTATTTATGTGGAAATTAAACTTTTAGCAACCCACAGCTTGGCTTTCTAAAACGTGTTATAGAAGCCATACGAATTTATATAACCTCTTAATTACATGACATATCTTGTTTGGGACAACAGTTGTTATTTAATTGTCTATTGTACATAAAGGGCATCTAATGAGCTGAAGCATTTCAAAGTGTTTTTCCTTCTAAATTACTTAATGCTTCCTTTTAATATCCGATTTCTTACTGAAAATTCAGTAATTTCACGCATATTATTTTAATCGGAGTTACAGAATAAATTATAAAATAATGTTTTCGTCTATTTGGTGGGGTGAATTTAATTCTTTTGAAACATGGTGAGGGGAAACGTATCTCAACTGAAATTTCCAGCGATACAATCCCAAAGAGGAAAATATATATAGGTTCTCGTTTGCTAATTCAATTTTTGTAATGGCCCTGGTGTTGAAAGGAGAACATAAATTATGCCAAAATAAATGATATTAACTAAAATATTTAACTGTAGCTAGGGGGGAATATTTACTTAGTAATTTATCGTATTAGCATATTTACTTTTTAAATTCGTCCTCACTTCCAACTTTATAAATGATTTAAGGAGTGTAGTCCTGTGAGAGGAAGGTCCTGCCAAAGAGGAAATGAAGAAAAAAAGGCTCTTATCAAGATGTAGTTAAACAAAGCGTTTCGCAAAACTCTTAATTTTTTTTTGTCCACTTAAAGAAGGTACTTAGTACACTGCCAGAGTTAACATAAATGCAGAAACAGAAAGTTCTTATCATATTACCCAAAAAATAACTGTTTTAGTTTGGCATCCACTTATATTCTAGTTATTTTTTTCCCCTTCCTTGCGTATTTTTTGATGAAGACTCGAAAAAAAATAACTCGCAATTATTTCCTTCCGGACCAAAACTAAATTTTTGGATACTAACTTTCTCTTCGTAAGAAAACCAGAGAAAAAAATTCCTTTTACTTTTATTTCTTATTGTTCTTCTTGCGTTTAATACTTTTTTTTTCTCGTTGAGGCTCTGCGTGTTGCACGCACATGCAGAGAACGAGCCGAAAATTTTCCCTTGGGGGAATTTTCAGGGAATCGCCATCTGGCCGTATTGACGGTTCGTAGTGAAACCGTCAATAACCGGAAGGATTTCAACTTCCCCAAAGCTACTTCGTAAGTGGAAATTGTTTTACTGTAAGGAAAGTCCCATATTGAAGTATTGAAAATAACCAGTGGCGCGAATTTTCCTTTTCAATTATTTTGCTTATATTTTCCTTGTCAATCTCGCGATTGATTTTGTTTTTCTTTTGGCTTGGAATGTCATTCAACTCAATATCCAGAATGAAATTTATCAAATACTTTTACTAGAAGCTTTTGATAGATAGCTATTACCTACTGAACGAGGATGCTTGTCCTGCCTGTAAAAACACACACACAAAACATTTTTTGGAAGGATGTGTCCTGGACTTTTTCATATTAGTGATTGCTGTTGTTTTCATATTCTCGTATATTTCTTGTGTACAAGTATATTTTTGTATATATGTATTGACTTTCAAGAAATAAATTCTTTGAGATTCTGAAACTTTCTCGCTTCAAATCGGAAGGAAGTTGAATATTTATTTCTGTCTATTTACAAATATTGTTACAGATTTCACCCGGGTTCGTTTATGTATTGGGTGTATGGTGTGAGAACACTATTAGCAGGCCTTAGTAAGAAGCAACGACGATGTTTATTTACACGAAGAAAGAAATATGCACAGTCGAGACGAACACATAGCAGCACACAACAACAGTAGCCCACAAGTAGTAATTGTCCTCAGCACACAAAGCGGCCACACAGAATTCAAAAGGAGAGGAGATCTTCAGAGCTTCGCTCTAAGGTCTCTCCAGACGGCTAAAACTCTCCTCTGCTTCTTTTCGCTTTAACTGCCGACTCGAAACTTTACACAACTGGCTACTACACACGACACGACGCTACCTCCACTGTAGACTCGGTGGTCATAGCTCAGTTCAGTGAAAGCTCCACACAGTGCTGGTACTCAGCCGATGCTTTGCCATCCTCTCGAAGATTCGTTACTTATCGGTGACTCCGATAGTAACGAAATTGTAGCCAAATTTTACAATTCACCACGTCTCAGCTTGTGACTGCCGACCTTTTGAAGTTCCCGGGAGGCATGGCCTAGAAGCTTCTAGACCAATCAGGCGTATCATGGTTTCTAATGGATGAATCTTTAAAATTTCAAAATTTAGAGCATTATTCATTTTGTCGCCAAATTTTTTGCCAAGCTCCGAGATCGCTGATATGACACTTGATCAGCACTCACAGGTTTGATTGTAAAACGATTCGTGCTGAGAAGGAAAATTTCCCGGTTTGTAACTATATAACGAAAACGTGTGTAACTATATAACGAAAATGTTAGTAACTATATAACGAAAACGTGTGTAACTATATAACGAAAATGTTAGTAACTATATAATGAAAACGTGTGTAACTATATAACGAAAATGTTAGTAACTATATAACGAAAATATTAGTAACTATATAACGAAAATGTTAGTAACTATATAACGAAAATATTAGTAACTATATAACGAAAATGTTAGTAACTATATAACGAAAATGTTAGTAACTATATAACGAAAATATTAGTAACTATATAACGATCCATATGAGCAAAATTACGAATGTTGATTTAAAGCTAGATTTAGATTGCTCTTAACTGAAATGTTTGATTTTTGTTAAATGACATCCTTCAATGGTTCGTTATGTATCTGAATCCGGTACGGGGAGTTAATTTGTGAATTTATATCTATCTATTTAAAATATGATAAATAAAAAAAAGAAACAGATAGATCTAAACAAATAAAATTATGTTTGTTCTTTAAGGCTAGGTTTACATCTTTCTTAAATGAAATTTTAGATTTCTTCTTGAGGTAAATCCTGAATGGTTCATGTGTTAGGATAACATAACGCTTCTAGCAAGATGATTTAAATTTGGCTTGTTATTTTATCTTCATAATTACAGGTGCGTATCAAATTTAAAATTCAATTAATCAAAGAAAACGTGTCGAAAGAGTTAAGGTTTGTTCTTTTCACCGAATGACGAAGTTAAGCATAAAGATAGTCGTATTATTTAAATATTTTAGTGATTCTAGGTGAGAACACTAGTACCGAATAGTTTCATGAAATTCTTCAATATTCAATGGCCTTTTTTAATCTTAAGCAAAATGATGTATGATTTTTTTATGACAACAGTAGACTTTGGGCATTGTTTCAAAAGATACACATCAACAGTAGTTTAATTCTAGCGAGAAAAAAATGTAGATTTAATATGATTTTATAAACTTAATTTTCAAAATATTAGCTTTTTAACATTTTCTTGGGAGAAATAAAGATGCGACCATAAACAAAAATATTCTTGCATTAAAACTGATATTTTGCCGATGAAATATACTGTGAAATCGTGTACCGTTTATTACAAAGGTACTTCCATAGTTATTTATTTTTGGATAAAATTATTTACGCAACCTTATCATCTTTTGCTATGTATCGAAATTCATATATTAGGGCCATCTAAAATGAAATCCTGTCACATTTCTAACAACCAACAAAGTTCTGATCAAACTATTTCTGTCATATAGTCCTCTTTAATCAGAAACATGCAAACAAGTACAGAAAACCTTTGCAGAGTTCCGCAAAGTTTTCATAAGACGCCGGCCATGAACCTTGCTTGCCACCTTTCCATCGAAGCGTTTCTTGTAATTGACTTTTTATGTCGATGGGCATTGACGAATGGAAAAAAGGACGTGGTAAATAATGATCCTGCAGCCTCTACCACTGGTAAACAACACTTTATTCGTGTTGATCACAGATCCCGAAAGATTTATTGGCCTATGCTATGTTTTTATTTTCCTCTCTTCCTGGCTCCTTGCTGCATTGAAGGTCTGTGTATAGATCCTGGATAAGATCTCGGGATTGGGTCCCTTTTATTTTTTTGATTTATTTTGCGTTTTTATCAGTACTCTGAGGAGAAGAAAAATGAATGGGCCACATTGCATGAATGGAGATCTATCTCACCTCAAATGAAATTTCTTTTCCCTGGCTTTGATCCCTTTCCTGGAAATGATGACTAATGTGAAAGGAGAGAAATATATCACATAACACTTTGTCAATAAGAGAGATGTTTTCCTTTCCAATCTGGGAAGAAATTTTTATGACTTCTTATTGCCCAGGAAGATATGAAGAATTAATTTTGTTTTTTCTGCCGCAGGTCTTTTTGAAGTCAATTATGGATTGGAAAAAAAGCGAAATTTGATGTTCACATTGGAAGCCTTATAAAGACGGTTAAATAAAAAAATCGAGTAGGGAAAGCTCTTTAAAAAAACCCATTACACTTTCAGCAAATATTTTCGAAACATGCTTAGAAATATCATACCTCTTTTTATATATATATATAATAATAATAATTTTTAAAATCTAATTTCAATGCGAATTTGTTTCTAAAGTTTTATCATAATTTTGCCCATATTAAATTAATTCTAAAATATTATCTTATTTCCTTCATTTCCATCTTTTATTTATTTAAATAATTCAACACGAGCTTTAAAAATGTTTAAATCTACACTTACACACGCTCCGATTGAAGGGATAAAAATTGTCAACTTAAGCTGATTCTTTTTAAAAGATCCCTTTAATTCCCTTCACCTCGTGTAAAAAAATCCCTTACAAAATCTCATAGTATATATAACTCGGGAATTATTTTTCTCTTTTCTCTTTCCTGCTTTTGTACTGCGCTGTGAACGGACATATTTTGTCCACGCTTCTTGTACATAGATTATGACTCCCTTCATAGAATAAAGAGAAGTTTAAAATTAAGAACTGTCTTCGCTCTCTTCGATCTCTGTTTTTAAAAAAATTATATATATATATATATGCGTGTGTGTGCGTGTGCGTGCATGTGTGTTTATTGATATATCTTAATTAATTTAGCCCATACTACTTCATTTTAAAATGACCTCTTATTTCCTGATCCAATAACACCTTTTTTATTAAATTAATGCTATATGAGTTCTGTAAAAATGCTTGCATGTGCAAGTTTTCACGTCCAACTGAAGGAATAAAT
This sequence comes from Argiope trifasciata, assembly GCA_026543055.1. NCBI lineage: Eukaryota > Metazoa > Arthropoda > Arachnida > Araneae > Araneidae > Argiope > Argiope trifasciata. The sequence continues at coordinate 109,007 of JAPMOQ010024500.1, read as the reverse complement.
ATTCTTAATGCTTGCAACATACCTATAAAGATATCTAAAATTCCCTAATCTAAATCGACACGTGGCGAAAAAATCTCATTAAAAAATCACTGAACGAAAAGTTTCATCCCTTTTTACTCTTTTTTCTCTTCCGCTTTTGTGTCGGAACGTAGACTGATGTATTCCTTACTACTCTTCCTTGTACATATTATGCCACCCGGGATAGAAAAAAATGGAAGTTAAAAATTCAAAAATGTCTTCTCTTCGGCAGCGCAACTGCTAATATATATATATATATATATATATATATATAATATATATATATATATATATATATATATATATATATATATATAATTTGTAATGTTTTATTATTTGAATATAGAATTTATTACACATATAACAGACATATAAGAACTAGATGGTCATTTTAATTTAATTTAATTAATTTATTTTTTGTATAAAACAGTAATTTAGTCTAAGTGACGCATATTTTAAAAGGCGAAAGTTTTTCGGATTCTTATAATTATTTCATGAAAGAATATTTGCTTTTTATCCTGTTTGAATAAGTATCTCAAATAAAATGCTTCAGCACATTAAGGATTTCAAAAATTCGTAGATAAAAGCACAAGAACATTAATGATGATTCATATATTATTAATGATTCGAATTATTTTTATATTGTCTGTATGCATATGTTATTTGCGTACATTATTTTTACAAATAATATTTTTAAAGCACTTTATGGAAACTATACATAATCCTTTTTAATCGGAGAATTTTGGAAAAGAAACTTGCAAAAATATAAATTTGTATTTCAACAAATAAAAATACGCACATTTTCTTAAAACAGAAAGAAAGACTAGTTCTATTAATAGTCCTAAAATTTGAAAAATCCATCAGGATACTTTTAAGTAATTTCACCCTAAAGTTCTTTTAATGTCTTCGTTTAGTACTGTTTATACGCTGCAGTGATATTATTTTATTAAAATGAATCGATAAGTATGAAACTTTTATTTCTGTGTTCGATTATTTTATTAAAATAAACAGACATGTGCACAGCTTTTACTTCTGTATTCGAATTTACAAGTACTTAAAAGATCTTCGCATACATTAAAAAACGTTTTAAAACGGATTTGCGCTACTCTTGAGTTGTTATATATATATATATATATATATATATATATATATAT
>JAPMOQ010024500.1:75433-105560 GCA_026543055.1 Argiope trifasciata | reverse complement strand
ATATATATATATATATACACCTTAAATTGTCTTAGAAGTTGATTGTGCCGGAAATGATTTTTAAAAAAAATGATATATAACTTCTCCACTCATGAATGATATAAAAATAAAATTATTTTTTGTTCTAAATTTTAATGTGTTAAAAAAAAAATAACTTTATGTCATTAGAATTTTCAGAAGTATAATTTGAAAAAATAAAAAAAAATAAAAATCAGATTAAGAAAAGGTTGTTATATGCTTTAAAAAATTATTTCCCTTTGACAAAAACCAGGAATGCATATAAAACTCACGATTTCATCGTATTGTATGAAATATCGTCTTTTTATACTTATGTATTACTTCAAACTTGGAGTCTTAAAATGCTAGTGAATTTATACACAGTGCATCAAAAAGATTTTCTCACACGAAGAATGATAAAAGAATCGTAAAAGCAAATGATTTTCTGAACGTGATAGAATTCTTAATTCGTGCACGATCTACAGGGTAATAATCCATAAACTCTTAATCTATACAATTCTTATCTTTTTTTAAAGTTGTTTTTCCTTTTTGAAAATGTTTTAAACTCAAACTTAACTCTGATCCTTCTCTACAATTTATTTTTGAATTTCATTACTCAAAAATGATAACACTTGTTGAACGTAATATTAAAAATATAGTGTATGATAATGCCATATTTAAATAAATAAATAACTTTTTTTGCATTTGATTTATCTTTGTCTTCAGTTATTATTTCACAATTTTGCATTTTATTTTCTCTCCGTGTTTATTATTTAAATGCCTCGGAAAATTTTCATAATCTAAAATGTTTTTTAGAAATTAAAAAAGCTTAAATATTTTTGTCGTTTTAAGAGAATTTAGTTGATTTTTGCTAAGAATTTCTGCGTTGAAGTTATGAAATAACTAACATGCATTATTTTCTAACTTCATATTGTGCTTTTTGCCATAAGATTTTTCAAAATTTTGCTTTAATGCTTTTGACTATTTATTTCATTTGACATCTGTATCCATAGCTGTTTTGTTGAAATAATAGGACTTTGTCTATCCAATAGAATAATGTATACCCAATAGAATATTGATCTTCTAAATACTGACACAGTGAATTATGTGTTAATATATAGAATAGAACTATGAAATAATTATTATGATTATGGCCTGTGCTTGTTATGTGTTGATACATAAAATAGCACTATAAAATGTGCTGTGCTTACTGATACGTCCTAAATGTGGCTCTTTTCTTAGTTCACTTCTATTCAGACCATTTACATTAACATTCGTTCTTAAAGGAATTCGAGGATTATTTTGGGACGGGCCTCGTACTTTTGAATCATGGTCAGATGATGAAGTCAACTCTTGAGCTTGTTCTATCCGAAATGCCATTAGTGTAAAACTGACTACGTCTTTTCCTGTTGATTTAATTAATAAATTTTTAAGGTTTTTTTGATCCTTAGAGATGGTTTAGCGAAGCTCCATCATTTTGGATTAGTAATAAAAATAATAGCAAGAGCATAATAATCAGATGTGTTATATAAATCAACTTGCTGGTACTGAAACGATTGTGTGACGAAGACCGCCCATGTTTAAAAACGAATTGAAGTGAAAGGACTGCTCATGTGCCTGCGAAACCTTGTTCAAAATAAAAATTTTCGGTTCTGATTGTATAGATAAGCATTGTACATAGCCGTGTTTTGAGTGTGAATTGATAGAAATATGTACCATCTAAATTAAATAAATATTTTAAAATGCAAGTGACTACAATTGCTGCTGGATTTTATCATCTTTTTGAATTATTCACAGAATTAAAAAAATTGGGTAGATTTAAAGGCATGATATATCGAAACAATTCTGAAGCAAAATTAGATGTAACACAGTGTATTATAAAACAAACTCCTGAACAGTTTCTACCTAGACTACCTCATTTAAAATGTGCAGCCCCACACTTAAGAACCAATTTGTACTTCATCGTGATCCAGGAATTCCGATTATATGATATTTTGGAGCTCATCTAGGAGGAAACTGTGATTCTGCGGTGATCCAAGATGCTCACTTTGGGATCCATTGTTATAGAGTCAGTTCTGAAATATAAAACATGGACGAAATTAATTTTTAAAAATCAAACGCAAACGCATTCATACTGCAATTTTAATTCATTTTCTGATTATAAACGGAAGATATTACATAGGAAAAACATAAAAGTAGATATTCCGTTTAACTAGCTTATTGTTTGATTAATGTTTTTTTTTTTTTTCCTTATTTTCACCCGATATTCGTTAATAAGATATCATAGATGGTAATAGAAGTGCTAAAAGTAGCTGAAAAGCATTGTTTATATCTGATTCAAGATTTTTGAAAAAGGTTTCTGAACATTGATACGTAATAACTGATGCCTTAAAAAAAGCAAACTTTATCAAAAACAAAAAAGCAACAGCGTGAAAAGCCATGACAGCGTAAAGTGGCTCAATTCTTTTCTCGAAAGTAATTTGACACTTGACAAGTAGTTTCCAAATTATTTTAAGTAACCATGCATAAATCTAGGTATTTCTGATAATAAACGAAATATATTACATAAGAAAAGCATAAACGTAGATATAATGTTTAACTAGCTGATTCATTGTTTGATTAAGGTGTTTTTTTTCCCTTACTTTCACACGATATTTGTTAGTAAGATATAATAGATGGTAATAGAAGTGCTAAAAGTAGTAGAAACATTGTTTATATCTGATTCAAAATTTTTTAAAAGGGTTTCTGAACATTGATACGTAATAACTGATGACTTGAAAACCGCTAACTTTATCAAAAACAAAAAAGCAACAGCGTGAAAAGCCATGGCAGTGTAAAGTGGCCCAATTCCTTTCACGAGTGTAATTTGACACTTAAAGAGTAGTTTCCAAATTATTTTAAGTAACCATGAATAAATTTAGATATTTCTGATAATAAACGAAATATATTATATAGGAAAAACATAAAACTAGATATTATGTTTAACTAGCTGATTCATTGTTTGATTAATGTTTTTTGTCCCTTACTTTCACACGATATACGTTAGTAAGATATAATAGATGGTAATAGAAGTGCTAAAAGTCGCTGAAAAACATTGTTTATATCTGATTCAAAACTTTTGAAAAGGGTTTCTGAACATTGCGTTTTTTTAAGGCATCAGTTATTACGTATCAAACTTTATCAAAAACAAAAACGCAATAGCGTGAAAAGCCATGACAGCGTAAAGTGGCCCAATTCTTTTCACGAGAGTAATTTGACACTTGACGAGTAGTTTCCAAATTATTTTAAGTAGCCATGAATAAATCTAGATATTTCTGATAAAAAGCAGATCGACGATAATTTCAAGGCAGACGGCGGAAAGAAAATAAAAATGAGACCAAAACAAACGAGCCTCTCGGTTTAGAATTGATGAGTGCGCAGCGAGCAGCAAATCTTGGAGCTTCCCGAGGCACAGAAGACAATAAAATCTCCTCTTCTGGAAATACTTATCAACGAGCACTTTACTCTGCATGGCCTACAAGCTCTCTTGATTTAGTTCGTTTTTCGGGCCATTGCAGCGTGAAATATGAAATATTATCTTTCTCCCAAAAGACGTAAAGCCCTTCGGCCAAATTATTGGATTTGGAATTCTTTCATTATCGTTCGTAGAATGGTGTCTTCGTTCGACGGGTGGTCAAGTGTCAAAAGTAGTTATCTCCTGCGGCTACGGGGAGATGGGAGTTCTGTGCAAATCCTCCTGCCATTTATTTTTTTATTCCTCCAATCTAAATCCGTGGAACAAAGACTTTCGAAATTTATTCATAATAATTCTTTTTTTGGTTGTTTGGTTTCTTCCTTTTATAAAAGATATCTAGATGAGTTTTTAGTTGCGGGAAACAGCATCCAATAAACCAATATGCATGCGCGTTTCTCTTTCGTATTTAGGGAATAGGGATTTTATTATTTTGGCTGTCAAAATTGGTGCGAAGGATTTAAAATTGTCTGCTGTAGAAATGTAGGTGTGAACTTTGTTTAGTTGGAATGTAAGTGTATTTAGTTAGTAAAAATATTTCTTGCGAGTATACAAAACACCAAAAAAACAACAGCAACCAATATTGCTATATTTCTTTGCAAAGTATTTGAGAAACTTTTGAATTTGTGATCAGAACTGTAACTTTATTTTCACTCTATTGTTGTTGGAATTTAATTTTGGAGTCATGAAGCGCGCATCAGATGAAAATAATAAATTGTTTGCGCTTGCTTCTTTAATATGCCTTAGTATCAAAACTCCCTTGTACATTCTGTAGAAGAGTGTGGACTTTAAATTATTCAGAATAGTTGTTTGCCATTGGATTTGAAGTTCATGAAAATTCTTCCCGTGTATTTCCAAGATTTAAAAATTCTCCTTATTTATTTCGATATGGCATAGATTTTTTTTTAAACCAAAGATTCTGTTTACATGTTACGTTCTTTACCAATGGCTGTAGAATTCTTTGAAATCTCGCTGAGAATTTTTATTTATAACATTTCATTTTCAAAATATTTGTTTTGGAATAAATACGAATAAATATGAAATATCCTGAAAAAACTTGTTTGTTTTTATAAAATAAATCAGTGTCTAATTCGGCGTTTGTCTGATAATGAAAAATTCTGAAATCTGATTCATAGTTGCTCTACTCTTTGCTTTAAAAAAAAATAAACGTAGTGCAGCCTTTTGATCCTGTATATGGTTTTATTGTTGGAAGCAGTTATTATTATCTGTTTTACTACATAGAGATTTTATATTAAGCGAGAAATTGTAACAATATTTTAAGAATTGAACATATCTAAAATATTGCAACTTCCCTGTTCCTTTACCAAGAGCTTTGGTGGTCTCTTGTTAAGATTTCGACTTTGAAGTCTCAGAGTTTTAGGTTCGAGACCCGATTTCATCGAAAAACCTTCGTGTAAGTGAGTCTGAGGAGCATTAAATGTATCGGAACCAAATATCTTTCAGCTGGTATGGTGTGGAAATTTCGCAAGAATTAATGCTAGCTCAGATATCATCCTCGTCATATGGCTATCGCTCAAAATTACGTGGTCCGTCCCAAAATAGCCCTAGTGTTGTTATGAAACGAGACGTTAATATAACAACAAAACAATGAAATCTTAATGTCCCAAATTCCTTTTCTTTACAAAGTCCGAATTTTGTAAAGAATATCGATCTTGTAAATAAATGTATAATAAATATTATTCATTTATGTGTATGTATAATAAATATTACCTTTAACTTGTATAAAGTCTTTTCACTTTCTCATACATTAAGCATATAGACAGTGTTTCAATCGAGAAAAAAGTTCAAAATCAAGATTTTGGCAAATCTCCACCTTCTTCAGTTCGAAAAACACATTTTTAAAGAACGTCCGTCCGTCTGGCTGTCATTGGCAAAGATAAATCAAGAATGTTTTGAGATAGATGAATGAAATTTGGTATACAATCTTAACAAGACATTTTATGATTCATATCCCATTTTGAACTAAACCGTTCAGAGGAGGTCTACCGGACCGGCTGCTCAAATACACGCAAACACTATAACTAGAAAACAAATAGAGCTAAATAGATAAAATACGGTATACAGATTTAACATCCACTGATTAGACACATACAGAAGTTTGTGCCAAACCCTACAAAAGGTTGACTGTCTGACTGTCTTAATGTCAGAAACATAGTTCAGTTAGTTGCGAATTACGCCTCTAAAACACAAATTTGATTTTCGGAGATATTTATTCGTATGCCGGGGATTGATCGCAAATAAACAAATAAAAGGAAAAATTATACAATAGATTCATTAAAAAGCAGCGCAATTTACACAAAATATTAATATTTTGTAGCTATTTCACATCGATCCCATGCTGAACTTACACTGCGATAATACCTCTATTAAAGAATATGCGAAAAAGTTTTAGAAAGATCACTTAAGCTGTCAAAATTATAAATTTAATAAGTTTAGTGAATTTCCAAAATTGAAGCTATTATTTAATAAATTTACCTTTGAACACTTTATAAAGAAGCATGCAGTACATAATATTAATCGAGCTCCCAAACATGCTCCCAAGCACTTAATATTAATCGATTCTCTTAAAATCAAAGATCAGGTTTAAACTGTCAAGATATACACTTTTATGTATTTGATTATTACAAGATATACAGTTTGATGTATTTGATTTAGATCAACTTCTGATTCGTGCCAGGCATTTCCAGTTGATTAGCACTGTGACAATTTTGGAATTATTTTTCACCAAACAATCGTAGGTATTATGTCAAAACATTTGGGTGATAGAACGAACGGAAATTGAACTGTTGTATTTTACAGTCAGTAAATGATCTTGTTTAACGGCTTGGAAATTCCATATTTCAGAAACTTCTTTTTCCCATTTCCAGCCTGTAATAGCCTATCTCCTGAACTTGGCCTGTTAATCAGGGTTTGTAGTTGAATTTTTTTTACAACATTGGCTTTATTTCTCTTATTATTTTAGAAAAATCTTGAAAGAAAAAAAAAGTTATAATTATTGGAGTTGCTTGACCAGTCAACAGCTAACCATGCACCTCATGCTTTAGAACACAAACTATTGCTTAGTATATGTTATTATAATATATATTATTACCATAACCATTTTATTAGTAGTGTTTAATATATATATATATATATATATATATATATATAATATAAAATTTGCCTGTCGGTATATATATCATATAAATAAAAATTTAATTTAAAAAGAAAGCCCCTTTTGTTTTAATTTCTACTCTTAGTTCACATTCTTGTTTAAATTTTCAATCGTTTATAAAATATTCATCCACTCAAGTTCGAATACATTTTTTCAAGCTTGAAGTGGATAGCACTTGTTTTTAATGCAGGTGTTTTTTTCAAATATCAATTTATTAATTAAAATTTTCCAGTAATTTATATTTGGTCGCCAAAGTCGCCAAATCTTTTACAAGTTTACCGCCAAAGTTGCTAAATCCGTCACAATGTCGCCAAATCGTCGCCAAGTTTTGAAATTATTGATGCGATACCCGATTATAAATAATATACGATATATACAACTAGTGTAAGAAAATATGTAGGAATTGAATTTTTTTAAAAAATTATGTATTATTTGTTTTACTTTAAACATGTTGTAACATAAAATTGTAATTTTTAATTTACTGATTCCGTTTCTTAATGTTGATTAAGTAGTTGACGAGGATATCGATGTTAGAATCCCTTGATCGCATAAATATCTGATTCGCATAATCGCACAGTCTTTAATAGCAGTGTATAGTTTCGAATACTTCTTTGAATTAATCATATCTTTAAAACGTTATCCTTCAATTTCTTCTACCCTTGATCGTGTACAGAATGTATTTTTCTGAAAGACATGAAAGATATACAAGAGTAGTTATAATTAAAGTGCAAATAGTTGAAGAATTGTAAGAGAAGTACTTGGAATATGTTGAAGAAATTTTGTATATATTATATTTACAACATGGGGAAATGAATTACACAATTAAAAAAGTCTAGTTCCTGTTTTGCAATAGATGGCGCTGTAGATTATAAAAACATTGTTTTGTTTTGTACAAAGTCAAAATGGATATCACTTCAATTTTTAAATCATTATGAGGATAATAGTCATGTATTTTTAAGCTATAGCTATGATTTTGTCAAAAGTAGAACGTGTTCTATGAGTAAAATATTATTACTACGAGTATAGTAGTTGCTTCTTTGAAAGAAAATCATCACCTTAAAGGTTTGAGAAAAAGAACGATGTCTGTGAATGGTTTGATGAAAATGATTAATAATTTAAAGCTACAGGGCAATTCTGGGTGCTCCTTGGAATTAGAGGAAGAATATCTGTGAATCAGGAAGTTACGGAAGAGATTAGGGAAGCAACCAAAAAAGCAACCTGTAAATCTGATGTAAGACAAGCCTCTGTTGTTGCTTTAAAATGCAGCATTACTAGGCATGTCCCAGAAATTTAATAGGAAACGTTAGGTGGTACTGTGGTGGACCACGCTGTGTTGCATCTATAGCATATGATAGGACTTGAAGGATCACATATTGAACAAATATTAGAATGCATAATGCATTTCATATTTTAACAAAGAAAAATTGTTATAACTACAATGCATAAAACAGATTAAAAAGCTCCACCTATGACAAAAAGTTGGACTAATTTTTTTTTGTGTGTGTGATTTAATTCCTCATATTATAAATAAAACAAACACTAAATTTCTTCAACATACTCTTAGTATTTTTTCTTTTACAGTCCTTCAAACGCAGTTTAATATTATACAGATATTGTAATAATATTAATGCATTTAAATGTCGGTATATGATAATATACAAATTGTGTTTCATTACTAAAAATATACGAATTTTGTCGTTATTTTAAATTGGTTATAACTTCAAAATTTCATGTCTTATTGAAGTACGAAAACCACTGCTCAGGAAAAATCTAGGAGATAGCAAATCTTCTAAATGGAGCGTGATTCACCTATAAATCAAATCTCACCATTTCACCGTGAACTTGAGAAGTTAAGTCTGCACAAATTAACCAAGCCATTACATTCTTTTAATTCGGCTTCCATCAAAATGCCATTAATCCAACTAAAAGTCGAATCAAAACAGCATCAATACACGCTGTCACTTTCCACTTGCTCTCATTAAAACTGCAGAATCTTTCATACTTGAAACGCCACGCGCAAAAGGTAAAGAGATGTGGGGGAGGGGGAGCATTAGTTGGAAGGTGTTATGGCGTAATTTATGCGCAACCCCCTACCCCCCTGGTACTGCGCGCACTGTCGCGTTTTCTAATCGAATTCCGAAGGGGTCTCTTTGGGCCTGATATTGAATATCGCTTTTCTCGGGGCGCCAACCGACGCTATTAAAAAGATTGGCTAAAGGGAGGGACTCGGGTATGTGGGTGGTAGGGAGTTTGAATTAAAAGTATTTCTGGAATATTTATATATTTTTTCATTTTATTTTTCGTCGTCTCTTCCGAAACTTTTTCTTCCTCTCTTGGCCCTTTTGTTAGGGATGGCAGCGCACTCCCTTCTCAGAACTCTTTTCATTTCCATAGAGAACGCGCAAGGGGACCTTATTTTGTTTATTTATTCCCTCTTTTTCCCTCTGTAGTTTCTGCTGGGTCCTGTGTGGGTATTGGTTTGTTAGAGTCACAGGAAAAGGCGTCGTCTAAAGATGAGCGAATGCTTCGTTGTGGTACTTTTTTTTCGCTCGTTTATTTCAACCCCTTAAAGTAATTTCTTTTCGTGTTTTTTTTTATGTGTGTTTACATTTTTGATGCGTATTTATTTATCTTTCTTCGAAGAAGTTGAAATCTTCTCGAATATCTATCAGTTTAAGTGGATTCCTTGGATACAGTTAACGATTGATGATATTAAGTGAATGAATTTGTATTATTCAGGAATTTAAATGATCAGAAGAAGAAGAAAATTGAAAAGATAACCAATAGTACCTTTAGATGGAAGGAAGAAAACTATTTAAACCTTTTCCATTATAAGGATCAGCAAATGCAGCATGATAGTATTAAATTTTATAAAAAATATAAAAGTGAAATTTATGTTATCGGATATGCATTGCTTTATCAAATTTTTGCTAATGATGCAAGCGTTCTTTTATTTTATAATTACTGATATTTTGATTTCTCTCCCATCCCCGAGGAAATACCTCGAGTACGTAAATGAGAAGTCTTCAATGGGTCTTAATTGGTGATGTAGCGATAAGTTGATAATAAATGCAACATGACAAAGCATACTTCTTACGGAAGAATTTAACCACGACGCAAAAGGTATTTGGCCCTTAGTTTCAGCTAATAGTCCCTTTGATCATCGTTCACTTCACTTTTGATACTTGATGAGAAAATTGATCTTTTTAAAATAAGATTTAAAACTTTTTATTTGCTAACTATATCAAAATCTCCCTCATGCTCTTGTGTGTAGATTTTACCTTTAATCATATTTTTATTGAATACCCATCGTTTAATTCCTATCTTTTAAAGTCATCGTCATTAACTTTACAGGACGTGGTTGGTGAGAAAACATTTTAAAATTTTTAAAAACCATTGGCTTTTGTAATTATATTTAGTTCTTTTTTACTTCTGTTCATGTTTGACCTTCATTGTAATGCTTTACGCATCTTTGTTTCATTTACATTTTTTTAAAATTTCATTTTCTGGCATTGTCATTTTTTTGCATTTTTATATTGATACCTTTTGCTTTTATATTTTAACATGTCTGTTTTTATAATTTGTTGGTCTATGATTTCACCATCCGCTTGGTGCAACATGGTCAGATATGGCTCTTGCACCCACTCCCCAAAAACAAACAACATAAAAATTGAACTAACCAATTAAAACGAGTGCTCTTGTATAATCTTCCCTTGTTGGCCTATGATTTCACCATCCACTTGGTGCAACATGGCCAAATATGGTTCTTGCGCCCTCTCCCCAAAAACAAAAAAATAAAAATAAAAATCGAACTAACCTATTAAAACGAGTGCTCTTGTATAATCTTCCCATGTACCTAAACAACCCAAGCTTTAAAAGTTTACTTTGTCATACTCTACAATTCTTCTGAATACTGAACACGATGATCAATGTTTATTTTATTCAAGTATTATCATTTAAAAAATGTGCAAATAATGGCTGTGTAAAAATCATCAAACCCTATGTATTGCACAAATTATTGTACCCCTAAAAAATTATTTAATTAAGTCTGTTTAACTAAAAATGGGTATTGTAACTATCTGCATAAGATATTCAAATAGCAATTTCTATCAAGTATAATCAGAGCAAAATTTTTTCCCCCTGCCTAAAAATTGAAGATTTACTCAGCCTGCTAATTAAAGACGATTTTATTTTAGTGAACATTTAAAAGCACTTAGGAATATTGTGCGAGACTTAAGCGCTGAAAGGGCGGAAATTTGCGGCTTTAATAAGGCCTTATCTCTTATCTTGGAAAAAGGTGCGTGTTCAAGTGTTTGCCGATCGTAATTAAACCTTTATGAGGCAGGTAAATTGAGTATTATGTTTGTCTTTCGCCGTGCGTGTTATTGAAAGGATTGGAAGATTTAGCGGTTACTGCCAACAAATGCGTGCAGATTTTTAGATTGATGATCAGATTTTGGGCGATTTTTAACAGAGATGGGTTTCTCAATTTCAATAAACTGGAATGCATTTTTGCATGTAATTATGCTTAGTAGTTTTTTTTTCCTTCTCTTCTTTTTTGAAAGGGAATAAGTTATTCTACTAAAAGAAAAGCCCATTTTAATATTCACTGTTTTCAGTTTATTAGGTCGACAATTTAATTAATTGTGTGGTTTTTTTAGGAATATTTATCAGTAAGTTCAGTTTATTAATTTTTTTTTGTTTATTTTAACTGTAATCTCGTTTTGGAGCAAAATGAGAGCTGTTTTAGCAAGGTTCTCGTAATTTTGAATCATGTGAATATTGTAGAGAAGAAAGGGATTTTCTAACACTTTCATCACTTCTATACAAAATGTTGTTTGGACATGCTGGCTCATGGGAAACAAATTATTAATTCATGCCAGTACGTGAAGTATGTACGATTCTTATGTTTTGAAAAAATTCATTACCTGTTGGGACACATTTTCATCCCGTGACGATTAGCGTGTCATTGATAAATAGGGCTAAATTTAATAGAGAATTGTCATTGATATTTCAAATTTTTTCCATTAGAATTAGATGTACTTGGTTTCCCATCTAAGAAAGAATAAGAGTTTAAAAAAAAATAAGATCTTTCATTTCGAGAAATCGTATACCTGCCGTTACGAAAGCATTGCTTCACAATGTTGGAGCTGGTTGCTAGAGATTTTTCATATTTTACTCTTTGTCAAACATAAATTGGTTCAGTTTTTTTAAATCAACTTATCTTCGTATTTGAAAAATATTCGTGCTCTCGTTTTAAGGTTAAAAGTACGATAAGCTCGTTGATGAATAACAACGTTTTATTCATCAGAAAACTTGGTACAAGTAGCAATAAATAGCCGTAATAGACACAAAGACATATACACTCGTAATAACCCCCCGAATAAAGTGCATTAGAGATCTCAATCCGTAATCACTCCAAATAGATAATTTATTAGAACAACTGAGAGTCTCCTCTTAAACGGTATCTGGCGTATCCAATTTTCTAGACGAATCTATAGATCTAATATTATAATATATATCACCATAATTATTGTATTTTCTTGAAACCTCAGTTTTGCAGCCAAATAATTACGGTCAGAGGTCATGAAACTAGGTTAGGTCTTTAAGGTTTTGAGACGATAATTGTCCTTGAAACAACAGAAAACATCTTATTTATCTTATCATGAATACCTTTGCATATAGATTTGATTATGTATGCAGCATTAAGTATATAGATATGAAACTGTTTTAGATTAGCGATATTATAAGCATTCCAGAGTTTTTACTGGCATAGTTTTCAGCACAATTTTACTATTTATTTCGTATGTATTTATTGTAGAATAAATAGGGTTATATTTTTTGGTCGAAAGTGAAAATGAGTTGAAGATATCATCTATTTCTACCTCTATCCTCCTCATCGGAAGATTATTCCAAAGCCTTTTTAACAAAATTTTGTTTGAATAAATGTAAACAATCTTAATTAAATTTATCTTTACTATTTGGGAAATTGCGTAATAACTGGGGCTTCAATAAGTAGACATAATATTATTGTTATTTATTTATATTTCCGCGGTATGAGGAAGAATGTCATGTTTGCTACCATTTATAAACTTTAATTTAATTCATAAATATTTGAAAAATTATCTTCGAAAATCCATGGAAAGACCATATTCCCCTTTCACAGAGTTTATGCCTTATATTTTAAACTTATTTTGTTTAAGAAGGATTTTTGCATTAATTTTTTCTTAAAATTCTAATTTAATGATTTAAAAATTGATGATTAATTTGAGTATGCAGATCTCTTGTAGCTTAGTTGTATTATATTTGAATTTAATACTAAAGCGGACATCCAAAGTAAATTCCATCAAAATGGCTGAAAAATTCTTGAAATTTTGTATCCCGCTTCTTTTTGTGATCTAAATTTCTTGTGTATAAAATCTGTTAGTAATGATCATATATCATATTGAGGAATAGTACGAAATATTGGACTATTCTACTGTACGAATGCAATAGAATAGTTTTCATAGCAGAATGCTGGCAAAATTATTATTTATATTTGATTTGAATAGACCCCCATTTAACTTTAGCAAGGAATATACAATTTTTGCCAATAAATTAATTTTCAAAGTCTGTATGTGTTTTCATCAAAAGTCCGCAGTTATAACTGCATAAAAAATGCTCAACTGAAATTCTTTTAAAATTAATTTTGACAAAGCCTTTAATTTATAGTGCATAGTTAGGATGGATATTATAAAAGCAATGGGAAACTTCAAAAAAATTAAATTGAAAAAATACACGGAATTCTATATTTTATGAAGAAAACTCAAATTTTCTAAAATGATATATGATGAATGATGTGTATTTTATTTGTTATTTGTTAATTTTGTTATTAGGAGTTTATATGATTTATTGATTTTTTTCTCCTCTTTTCTAGGTAAGTGAAAATCTTTTTTTGTTGCAAGCTTCATTCTGGGTAAGGATTCTTTACTGTCCCTTTGTTAAACAAGAATACGTATGTTAATCTCCACTATTTTTAAATATTTAGCATGAATAAAATTTAATTACAATAATTACTTTTAAAATATCACAAAAATGCATTATGTTACTCTACAAAGCTAAGAATGTATTTCAAGTAAAAACTTCTTTCACAGTTAAATTGGCTTTACAATTATAGCTTCTGCATATGTATATTAAAAAAAAAAAAAATTCTGACTAAACATTAAAGATGAAATGAAACCTCTGGTCAGAAATATATTATATTTACGTTTAAAATCAAAATTATTCACCTTAAGTATTTTTTTTTTAATAATTAGTTATTGCCAAAACCGCATATATACACACGGACAAACATGAAATTTATTTCAAATGCTACCGAAAAAAGTGAAAGGCGACTGCCTTAATTAAAATAAGAAAAAAAAGTATTGTAGTAAAATATGTGTAAAAATATTTTTTTAAGTTATTAATATTAAAAAAGTCACAGATAAATAAAACTGATATTGTTAAAGAAATTTAATATTACATTTATATAAAAAATGATTTTTATACAATAATTTTCAAATTTATGTCAGAAAACTAAAAAACGTTGATGAATTTATGGAAATTTTTGAATAATCCATTTTTAACCAGCACCTACTTTCGAAGAAAAAACTATCTGCTGAAATCGAATTCGACGTTCTTGTAGAATATTTTGCCCTGTTTTTATTTCATACGCCTCGTATCAAATTCAGAGGTACCATTCAACTTTAAAAAATATATATATTATTGTTAATTTATGGAAGGTAATTTGTTTAATTCAATTATTAATTTGAAGACTGAATTTTTAAATTTTTTAAATTATTAATTACATCGTTTGCTCTAAAACTGACAATTTCTGTTATGAAATAGCGAATGCATATGAATAATTTTTTACCAGTTTTTATACAAAAAAATTCTTATATGCAAAATCTATGAATAATTTCATCTGACTACTTACATTCATTACTTTTTAATTGTAAAGTTAATCCAGATCAAAAGCTAGATGAACTACCAGATGATTTAAACTAATCAATATAATTTTCTATAACTGTATCGTTTAATAATAATTAGCGCTAAATATTTTCAGAAAATTTCTCACGTTCCATCAAAACTCGTAAGTCACGAAGAGAAGTAATTCTCAATAGGATAACAAAGTACTTGAGAGGAAGAAAAAATTCTGTTTGGAATCCTTAAGTTGTTGGATACTCGGTGTTCGTTTTTTATGCCATTTACTACCTGCAACCAGTGGAGTAGAAAGTATCTTTTTTCCCTCTTCACTTCATTTGTTTTTCTTCGCTAATTTTTTTTTATAGTTATTTTATTTGGCTGGTAGTGGAAAAGACACGAATTCGATTGAGTTGATTGCTTAAACGTGTCGAAACATCTGCGTCTCAAGTAGCATAGATAACGCGGCGAATTTATAGGGCACGTGGACATCAATCAAGGCTTTTTTTTCGATGAAAGTGCGAGAAATAGAGAATTAAAAGTGGACCTTCAAGAAAAAGAGACACATAATGAATTAGAATCATTATTTAGAATTGTGTATGCTAGATAGTGTTTGGAAGAATGTATTCAAGTTATCAGAATATTTAATGTCGGTCGTTCTGTTAAGGCTTATGTTAAGGAATTTATTCAAATTTTCATGTCATTAGAGAATTTGATCAGTTCAGCTTTTATAAACTTAAGCCAATTCGGAGAATTTCATTCAAATTTTGGACAAAAAGTTAAAAAGCGGGACGTTTCCTCTTAATAAAGAGGTCCGTTTACTTTACCTGAAATAAAAACATTCACTATTTTCATTTCCTCTTCAATTTAGTGCTGATTATCCATTACTTACTTTAGAAGATAGTATTTGACTTATTACATTTATATACTATTTTGTTCTATCCTCTCACGAATAAAATTACATCTTTTTCATTATCATTCCAGAAGTGGTATGAAATGAGCCGTTCTTTGCTTTAAAACCGTTTAAAGGCAATTGGATATGTAGATTATACCGATAATTAACGTTGGAGGTGATAGATTAGCCAACATTCTAATTCACGTTACACAAAATTTCAAAATGAAATGTAATCCTGAAGATCTGAGTATAAATTTCAACGAGCTAAAAGATTCACTTTCTTGGAAACAGCATTTTCAAGTCATTCTTCAATACATTATTAGCTTAATAGGCCGTCCTCTTAAAAAGAGAGCATTTCTCATGTCTTGCTGCATAATTTTTCTCATCTAAAATAATTGCTTAAGAAAAATTCATGATAAAGAAGATTTGCTTTGTTTTAATGCCATACTTCCTTCCAGTATTGATTGATAGCGAGTTTGAGGTTTCTCTTGCTGATATTTTGATTTCTCATTGGTTTTAATGCATATTAAATTGCTTTTGTGGATCAATAATAATGTTTTAATAAAGTTTTGGATTCTCTTTGAGATGTCACTCTTTATAAGACCATGGCTTAAAAGTATGTTCCATTTCACGCTATTCTCATGCAGCTTCATTTCAGGACATTAAGGCTTGTTTCATCTTAAGTACGTGCTCTGGATCAAATTTTCCCTCACTGGTACCAACAGCTTATCTTTTGTTATTTTCTACAATTTGTTTCTCTACAAACTACAATCGTGTCTGTTCGAATTAATTAGTTAATTACTCAAATAAAGGAAATTTACGAAAGAATTATATCATTCTGAAAACTGAGCTTTTTCGGTAAAAATGTCTAATCATCTTCATCATCAAGGGTATATTTATTATCGCATGAAAGGAAATAGGAAATACTTTCCAAATAGATAAATATATATACCCCTTTTTCACGCTCGGAAGGTCCCATTATCCTGATGATGTGTGTAGGCATATATTTGCGCGAGCAAATGCATTCATACCATGTGAGTCAGCGTGCAAGAGCCACATTAAATCAATCATCTCTTGCAGTTAATCCTTCAACGATCCTCTGCCGTAACAAAGCGCACGCCGTCCTCCAAAAAGACAGTCCGTCTTATGCCCTGATGAATAAGGAACCTATTCAATGAATGATTAAATGAAAGCAGATAAGGGATTAAGCGAAATAAACCATGGGGGGGGGGACCACAGATTCCTGAAATGAATGAATATAAGCGTCCAGATTAAATTGCTTTAGATTATACTTTGCACGCATTCGGTTTTTATAATCTCCCATCCAACATCCGCTGGAATGAGGGCTGCTTAATTTATGAGAGTGTATTAATAAGTGTTTTTAATGCTTTTTCTTTCTTTTTTCAAGCGAGGAAAAACTAACTGTAAGGGGGGGGGGCATTGATGTGGTTTATGGGAGCAGTTTTTTTTTTATCCCATTAAGAGGAAAGTTGGATGCATATATGTATATGCACATTTTTTAACTTTGATGTTTTGTCATTTTATAATGGAGAGTCTGAGTTTATGACCCGTGAACTTGTGTAATAAGACCATTATTTAAGACAAAGTAAATTAACAATTTTTGGGATTGTAATGAGTATTTTTTCCCCTGGCTTGACTTCTTCAAATGGAACTAATTAATTGTTCCCTTTTGGTGAAAAATTATTTTCTACGGTACAATAAATTATAGAGCATTGGGAAGTATTTTTTTTTAAATTGCTGATAAAACTAATTTAAAGAATGTATTAAAGTTATTGAATTTCCGTTACCGAAGTTTATCATTTTTGCTTTTTCATATATTTCAGAAACTTAGATTTTTCATTAAGTGTTTTGGGGAATCATTGAATAATATAAAATATAAATCTATTCAAACTCATGTAATTGAAAAATATAAAAGGGGGAAATAATACAATTTCATTATTTGTGTGTGTATGTGTGTGGAAATTCCTGTCAGTTACTAAAAATGGCATTTTGAATCGAGTTTAAAAATTTTTAAGTAATAATGTTCAGCTTAAAGAAATAAGAAAATATCGAAATAAACATAATGTTTTGATAACAAAATCGTCCCTCTCTTGTTTCAAATTCTCTGTTCAAATATCTAAATTTTGTAGATGATATTTTTATGAAATTATTGCTTGTATTAATGAAATTACTAACATGATATTTAAAAAATATTAAATACCCTTAAAAACAATAGAAATAAAAATTCATCTCTACTTCTGCCACAAATTTCCTATTTTATACTTTAGTCTATTGAGAAATCTAGTTGTAAGTAGTAACACTTCAATTAATCATATTATTTGCAGTGCAACTGTTACATTTATTACCTCTTATTTCTGAAGATTAATTAGGAAAGAAGCTTATATAAACTCAACTAACGGGAGTGAGCTTGAGTTTTCTTCAACATTCTTGTCCGTTAGCTCAACATTGAACATTATGTGCTAGATTTCATAAATGGTAGATTTGTAACATGGTAACCAATTAGTTAACGCACTTCAATTTTGATAATAAAATTCCACTTCAATTACATTTTCTTTCCAGAATTGGGGTCAATGCATCACCACATATAGATGAACTGACACGCTGTCGTCAATTATTTGGTGGATTTTTCTATATCTGCAAGTCTAGATAGTCTTAATAGATCTATAAGTTTAGTGATCAATCACATTCAAATGCATATGAACGGGCAATGAGACAAAATTTTCGCAGGAAGATTTTGTAAAAATATGATAGCTTTATAGTAGAGACCACGTACTAAATTTTATCCTTCTAATCGGCTAATTGTGTTGATAGGGTCAAGCAATTGTATGTTATCTCAAAAATGCTTTCTTTTTTTTTCTCCACATCTAGCGAGATTGAAAAGTGTGAATTCACCAAAATCTATATACTATTTGAAAATCGGAACTTTTTAATTATAACAATCTGATATGAGACTTCAGGTACTAAAAAGTAAAATTGGTTACAGGGCCAATTTTGTTTTCTCTTGGGTACAATATCATTCAAGAAATTAGCAATTCTTTTAAAGCAATGGATTAATTATTATTTGCTTTTCTAAATTTAAGGTCAAACATTTTAAAATAGTAATTTTAAGGGTAAACTATTTACTGTAATATTACAATTCCAACTCCCTTTCGCCAAAAGCAAAATAAAAACTTAATATCCATGTATTTACTGTCTTATCGCTGAAAAGGTCACAATTCATTTCCATCAATTCTTCTATCTCGATTCCTTACACCCCCCTAGAATAAAGAATAGATCCGTCTTCGTCTCAAAGAGCCAACCTTCAC
Source organism: Argiope trifasciata (assembly GCA_026543055.1). Lineage (NCBI taxonomy): Eukaryota > Metazoa > Arthropoda > Arachnida > Araneae > Araneidae > Argiope > Argiope trifasciata. The sequence goes on along the minus strand of JAPMOQ010024500.1, from coordinate 86,715 downwards.
GTGGGGCATCCGATAAAAGGAGACGAGGGGAAGGGCTAAGAGAAGCGAGAAAAATATCTTATCCTGAAGGTCGAGATAGCCGTCATGCTAACGACATTTTAATGAGCACGAATGAGCGCCCGTTATTCATTTGGTTTTGGGGACAAAGAATCTGAAAATGGGGCGCCCCTAATAACACGAATGGAAAGCCTTAAGATGGGTGAGGGTTTGGGGCTAAAACCAATTGCTCTTGTGGTGAAGATGATCCTTAATATGGTAATGTGAGGAATATTTAAATTATCCCAATTAGGGGTTTGCATTTCCGGTAATTACGCTCAAACTACACTTGTTGTCGAGCGCGGAATACCACACTCTCTGCCTGCGACCCTCAAGGTATGGGATGATGATTGGCCACACAGAATGGATTTTCTTTGGAGGTTATTCGATTATGATTACGATGATTCCTAGGGGATAAATCTTGGTGGTGGTAACCTTAATACGTTCCGTGTCGGAATTCTATAAATTCATAGTTGGGCGTTGAGAACATTCCAAAGGAAATGGGGTTTCCGACAATGAGATAGCAAAATTATAGAGGAGGTGCGATTGTTCTAAATTTTATTGGATAACTATTGAGATGCCGTGGAGGTGTTAGTGGCTATTGATAGATTTTATAAATAGTTTTGCATATGTTATTGATTAAAATGGGATTTGTAGAGAATAAATACAAAATTCGAATGGAATAAATTGGTCGCGGATTACTTTGAAATGATTTATATTCAAAGGCTGTGAGAAAGTATTGATATCCATTTTTTTAGCTATGCAATCATACTGTAGAAGTTTGCAAATTTATTTGTTTAGGTTCCGAATAATAAGATTATGGATAATACTTTTTGTACTCTAACATTATATACTTTATTTGTTTTTATATGCACAATTAGACAATTTTTCAAAAACAGTACAATCGCGAGAATCCGACTATTCGATTTTCCTTATAGTCCAGCCTAATTTTGTTTCACCGTAATTAAATGAAGAAGGCTACTCTGCCAAGGCATTAAAACGGCCATTTGCTACGACTCTCTTACGTATCATGAGCAAAATACAAATTGTAACAGGAAAAGAGCAGCATTAATTCATTGTTTAGTCAGTGTGTAAGGTATCTCTGTTGTTACGGTTATTCCTGACTATTAATTGCACAATACGCGCAGTAATTGTTAATTCCCATTCTACAAGGTTTAAGATAAATAGACGTAGTACTCAGTAAGGGTATAAGACTGAGTAAATACGTATTATATCAATGAATTTGGATATAAAAATTGTATCTCCTAGTAATTGTGGGCAAAGAAATTCCACAAAATTCTGCCCTACACGAATTTTTTGTGAGATTTCTTGCCCTTCTGCAACATTAGGCCGAATACTTAGGAGTGTACTTTAATATAAATCCATTATCATTTTTAATTTCTTAAGTATTGCAAACTATTTATATTATATTTAGTCAATAGTAAATTATGCTATAGATATTTTAGGGCAATAGATCACTAATTATTTCATTGGAATGAAATCAATCTTCTGTTGTTAAATTAAGAATAGCATAAGTCCTGCGTTAAGTATTTTCTTTGAAGATTGTCCTTCAAATATACAAGGAATATAACAATTGCTATTAATTTTGATTGATTTTACTGAGTTTAGACTCTAAAATGTCTAGAGTATATTTTCTACATACAGATTTCAGTGTTAATATATTCTATAAGTTTATTTTCGAAATATGAAAAAATCGATGCAAATAAAATTTTTCTTTTACTTTCAAAAACAAAATGAACTCATTTATTTTTAGTACTTAAAGTTTTTAATTCAAGCATAAACGCATTCTTTCATTGTAATTTTTCGCGGAAATATATATATAACAACTTTCTCTAAATTTGTACTATAGTTATTATTCGCATCGTAAATTTCTAACACGTTTGTGTCCATATGTTCCTTTAAACTTTTATGTTATGTTGAATAAATGGAAGAATATTAACAAATAACTTATTGTTTTTGAACCGAAACAAAAGCAGACAATCCCTCCATGAAAAAAGAAAGTAAAAGAAGATGGAAACTCATTTCGTGAGAACTAAATGTCTTTTGCAAATCTCGGAGCTGAACCGACGAGGGGGTGTGAAAACGAAACAGCTTTCAGAATGTCTCTCTATACAACAATAAGAAGCAACAAAAACTCGATAGCATGGGCAAAAAAACTGCTTTTTTGTCGCTTTTTCGAACGCCATTATGATCTCGTCTGCATTATTTATGCATTCGAAAGACCATAAAGAGACGGGGGTCGGGGGACAAAAGGGCATCGTCTGTAAAACCGGAAGACTTCCGCCCCCAATCCGGGCACTCTGCCGCCACTTGTATTTGCCATTGTTCCATTTTTATTTAGTGTCAGCCACTCGCCCGTAAACAGTCTTCCGGGAGCCACAACTCCAGTTTTGTCCCGATTCTGCAATAGGAAACAGTTTCCACTGTTTTCCGCGACCTCCCCCATCGAATGACGGGAAAACATTGCTTGTAACTGTTTATGATCGCTCTGATATTAATGATGTTCGACATAAGTGCTTTTTGGAAAGCATTTCCTATTCTAGCTCAATTATATTGAATTCCCTACGATAGGGGACAAAAAGTAAAAAGGGAAAAACTGACTGATATGTTTAAACATTGTATGACAGATAATAATACTGATAATAATTCGAAATAGAATCGCAATGATCTTTTTAATCTTTTTTATATGAAGAATATAAGAAGAATTTATTATAATAATTAGAAAATTCAATCACCTGAATCCGAAGACGTATTTCAAGAAATTATTACACTTGCTCTGTTTATGTTTGTTTCGATTGTTTGACAACGGATTCTAAAACTCTCCGCGCTTTTGCGCATGCGTTAGGATCGGTTTAATTTGTCAAAATAGGGATGAGAGGAGATATGAAAAGATGATACTTTTAGATTTAATAGCAAAAATGAAATCAGATCACTCGCGGAATGAATTAAAATGATACGGTTCGAAACAACACAATACTCTCATACATTTGAAAAAAAAATCGAAGAAAAAAAGTACATAATAGGGCAAAAATCAAGGTCAAAGAATTACGAAGAATTCCGGAAATGCAGTCATCCTTCTACGTCTATTCTCTGAGATAGAATCGTCGAAAAGTGGTCGCCTCAGAGTACTGAAACATACAGTATGGGAATACTATTTCTTGAAAAAGAGACGAGCTATACTTGCAAAATTTAGTATATGGTATTTAAACGGAGGTATTTATCAAATTTTAGATGAAATGCGTCAAGTCCACTACTACTAATAATAATAGGTGAAAATAAAATTTGCGATCGTATATTTTAAGTTATCATGTGGGAACATTATTTTGTAAACCATTGTTTGTCTTAATTAATTTAAGTCATTAACCAGTTTAAACCGGTTTGAAACAATCACGAGATTTCTCTATCGGTCTCTCTCTCTCTCTCTCTCTCAACAATATTTTCGTAAACCAAAATTGCTGTTTTCCTGTTCCTGAGATCATAAAACAGTTTCATAATGGATTAATCTTAGAACAAGACGGAAATCCTTCAATGTTTCCTACTCAAGAGTGAATGCATTGATATTTCCTCCCTGGGTGAAAAATAAAATACTTTTAAAGATTGTTATTAAATGTGAGCGAAGTTTTACTGAACATATTATAAAAATTAAATAATTTAAGTACTTCCGAAAGGAAAATTGCACTCCATGGAAATAATAGCTATAATGCCATAGTTCTACGCCAATCTTTTAAAAACTCATTTACTTTCAAAGAAGCAAAATAATACGAATGCAGTGCTCGTAAAAGCAGACAAAAAATATATGCTATTAAAAGATGTTGATGAATATTTCCATTTATGCTTTATTCGTTGCCTACGTGATTTCGAGCTTCAATTGTTTGTTGCCTTCAATTGTTCAAAACCAACTAACGAAACAGGATCATGTTCTCACATGATGATAACACCGAAACATAAAGCATATTACATGAAATTTAAAGATTTTATCACCAAAATAGTAGATTTGTTTAAATTATCGACTTCAAATTGGAATTTCTGTCATTAACAAGAGATCCAATGGCATACTTCACTTCTTCCTTTCATTATGCTTTGAGGCTGGAACCAAAATTGTGTTATTGTTACATTATTGATCAAATTAAACACGATAATTCAACCAAGTGATTTTAGAGTTCAATTTCGTACTCTTGACAAAAACTAAAATCAAAATCAACTGTTGCTTGATGCATGTAGGAATACAATTAAGATTTTAATAAAAGCTATTAAATATGCAAAGCAGTCGATCACTTTTACTAAAAAACGAACTTTTCGATGATGCCGCTGAAACGAGGTTTCCAAATGTTTCAAAGAAAAAAAAAGCCTTAAGTGCTTTATTAGAACTGAAACACATTAGGAGTGAAATTCAATTATCGATTTTTGCATTAGAGATGAAATGGTAATACAATTTATGAGGGCATCTATGTGTATTTGAAAGAGTTGTACCTAATTGTTACTTTTCAAAGATATTTCCGTGGTCGTTTGAATCTACTGCTTTTTGATATATTTATGGATGTAGTTGTCCCTTGTTTTGATTAAAATACACAGTTTTTTTTAATAAATTAAAAGTTTTTGATAGAATTCAAAAGAATTTGTCAAAGAAAAAATTAAGCATTTTAGAATTAAAATAAAATTTTCCTTCAAACCTGATTATAACATTTTTTAAGAACTAGCCGCCTTTGGCGACCAGCTGGTTCGCCATGAGTAATGCGTTCTAAAATTTTCAATTAAATCACATATTCATTAGCCTAGAAGTAATTCCGGGAATTGATTGGCCTGAAAGCAATATTTTCTTTAAGATGATGGACGAAAAGTTCTAAAAGAACACCTTTTCCTAATAGTATTCTTTAATTTTATAAATCAATCAGTTTTAACTATCGGTTATGCTTCCAAAATATTAAAAATGTTTTTTTCGATGATGTTGCCAAAATATGAAATATGTTTTTTTTTCAAAGAAAGCGAGAAAGGGAAAAAAGTATTGAATTAATGATACAGATATTGCAAACGATTACATAAATATGCCATTAAGTCCGGACTTCAATGCATATCCTGTCTAAATTCAATCAGGTTTACTGTAAATAAAGATAATTTATGGAATTAATGATACAGATATTGCAAACGATCTTAGAATCCTTTGCTTTGCATTTATTTTTTAAAGAAAATATCACATTTTATATTTCTTTTATTTTATCCTGTCACGTGCTGAAAGTTGCATTTCTGTAGATTTATTTTGCGATGATAATTTTTTTTTATTTGAACTCCCGGCATTCTTTTATTTTATCCAGTCACGTGATAAAAACATGGTTAAAATATTTCTTTAAAAATTCGTTAAAAATAGAAGCTTACGTTATAAATTAAAAAAACTGATAACGTTAGAAAGCTAATTTTTTAATCTTTAAATTGATGTAAAAATCATGTTTGTGCAATAATATTTTCGGAAGTTATAACGGAAAAACGTCGAAATTTCGCTTAAGTTTTAATTCATTCAAATTCTAATTAAAAATTCGAAAAAAGGGCTCCGAGGTGCACATTCCGGACCTCCAAGGTATGCATGTACCAAATTTGGTAGCTGTAGGTCCAACGGTCTGGCCTGTAGAGCGCCAACACACACACACACACACACACGCACACACACACACACATTGAGCTTTATTATAAGTATAGATAAACCATAACATATTACGAAACATATTCGTAGCATATTACGGATACTTCTTACTCTTTACATTTATTAAAAATAAACCAGAAATTTAGATTTCTTTTTTCATCTCTAAAGACAGAGTCATATAAAAAAATAGCCGTAAGATTAGCATTTTGTTTCTAATATTATCAATGTAAAAAATAGTATCTGAAATAACAAAAAGTAACACATATCCTTTTTTTTCTTACATTTTGAAACTTTTTTTTCTGTAATTAAATATTTATAATTGATACGAAATTTGAGGTGTAATTTATAAAAAGGAACAGTTTTTTTTAAATGGCATTAGATACTTTACTTTATAAAAAATGGTGGAAAAAATTAATGATAGAAAGTTGGTTTTTGTATTTATTTCTTTTGCTCAAAGAAGTGCCAGTTAAATAAAGCCTATGAGAAAAAGTACTGTTTTTTTTATAGTTAAGAGACGTTTCATTTAAATGAATAAAAAACAGCAGACGTGATAAGATGCTAATGCGATCTTAAAGTAAAGGGAGGGAGGGGAAATCGATTTTTTTCCCTTACACATGCTCAAACGAGACCAACATTCAGAAAAGTTGTGAGCAAAATAATAGTAATAATAATAAACCTTAAATTTCTATGAAGAGCGTATTTTAAGAGAATTCATTTATTCGTGTAGAAGATCTGAGTGCAATATTCCTTGTAATTCTTAATCATCTAGCCTTTACTTAAATTTCGAAACGAATTAAAAAAACACACTATCGTTTAAAGAGACGGTCCAAATTTATGTATAGTTTTAGAGCACGTGATATATTCAGCAGTTGGAGCCAGCATTTAGCCAGGAACTGGATTTTCAAATTCAAAAGATTAAAATTCTCGTTCCGAATTTTATTTTTGAAAATGAATTTTGTTTCTTGAGACGAATACATAAATTACGAGACTTTTACGGGCTAAAAAAACATAAAAAATACACTCAGAGTGAATTAAAATTAATATTAGTACAAATGAAAATGGACGACATCAAAATCAATGCCCAAGTAATGTGAATTAAAAGTCCGTAGCGAAAAAGAGTCGTTAATAGATGAGTTAGTTTGAAGTATCACGAGTATCTTGTTTGCATATTGCGCTTTTATTTTTTATTACTACAATATATTTGATGAAGATTTTAAGGCCACACTATACAAATTATCTTGATTCAAACCGAAAAATGACTTGTGGCTCAGTATTAGATTCCTGCTCTTGTTTGGAATTCCTTGTCTGACATATTGCTATTCTTCCACATCTGAAGTCTAATATTTTTTTATGGTTACAATGTTACAACATCGATGTTATGTGTTGCAACGAATCACATTCAGGTAATTTTATTTGAAAAGTAAATCGCCATTTTTAATATGAACATTAAAAGAAATCAAACATTCAGCTTTTTTTAATACATTTAAATGAGTGTGAAAAAGAATATGGATTCAGCAGTTATACTCCAACTTTTCATCTGGAGCAACCATGGATCCAACTTATTTCGGAAAGAAAAAATTCATTTTGAGAAAAGACCACTCCTCCTCATCCGATTTCTTTCCAAAAAATACAAAAAAAAAAAAAAAAAATGAAATAAATAAATAACCGAAAGGAACAAATAACCAAATAAAACAAACGCTTCTTCACTTTTCTTCAAGGCAAACCAAATATAACCAAAATAAGAAGGAAACAGTTCGGCTGAAAGGAAGAAGCGATGCAAAGCAGTCATAAAAGCTATATTAAAAAGTATTCTTAGGAGGATTAAGGAAAGGAAAGGAATTTTTTTTCCTTTTATTTATAATTTATTTTATTTTTCATTATACATCTTTTAAACGAAACTTTTTGAAAGAGTAATTTTTCCCCCTTTTACTTCCCTTTTTCCCCCACATCCCTCGAGTCCAGGTAAAAATATCGGTTGTGTAAGAAAATGAAAGGAAGAATATCGGCGTTGGGAGGGTCCTGTGTGGGTGCTTAAACTTTCTTTCTCCCGAAACTTTTTTTTTTATCATTTTACTCGAAAGTTATTTATATTCTTTTAGGGGGAGAAAAAAAAAAGGAACGTTCGATAAATGTGTGAGTTACTAATTTTCGGGCTGGGATAACACGATATTTCTCTTCATTTTTGGAGGAATTCAAATAGAGAAGGGAGTTTTATCCCCATTTTAGTAGGAAAATAAATTCATATTATTGAATTTCCGACGAGAGACACAAATTACATTTTTGGGTCCCAATGAATGGAAGCAAACAATGGCAGGACTTTGCTTTCGTGTGATTATGAGATTTCACAACTATACATTTATTGAGCTGGAATATTCGAATAAACCCCATTGTTGTACTTAAAGGTAATTCAGAATTGCACTCCTTTCATTTGTGGCTTCTTTATGGGAATGTAGCTGATGTGAGAACTTGTTTATATTCTTAGTAGTTAGAATTTTATATATCTGTCGCTTTGCATCATTGTTTCTTGTTATAACTGAAGATATTTATTTGAATCTCCGTCTTTGATTTCTGATTTTTTTTTGTAAGTCCTGTTTCTTTTATGCCCCAGTTAATTGGAATTTTATCAATGAATTAACTATTTTATATACATTATTCAATTTATTGACTTTTGTGTGTGTGTGTGTGTGAAATTTAAAGTGAAATGTGTGTAGAGGAGGAAAAATCTAAAGAGAAGAACTGGCCTCAGAGAAAGAAAAAGATTCTAATAAATACTGTTGTGACTTGTGATGAGCTAGGTACTGACCTCTCTCTCTCTCTTTAGTATATATAATTTATTAATCATTTGTTAGTTTTTCGAACTTTGTACAATTCCGCATTCCTTTGCAAATTGGTACAAAATTCTGCGATTAAAAGGTTCTAATTTTTGTCTTATCCACCTGAATGATTGATTTTATATCAGTGATTCTCAACCTGTGGGGCGCGCCCCCCTAGGGGGGCGCGAGAACTCTAGTGGGGGGGCGCGAGCATATCCAAGAGAAAATGTTATTTAAAAAAATTGATTGACTGAAAGGAAAGAACAAACACACATACAAATAACAAAATACATTTCGACATATTTAATAATTAACTTATTAAATTAAAACAACTCACTAAATTAAAAACAAATTTAATAATTATTATTGACTTCCTTGAGCCTGTCTTGCAGAGAAAAGTTTTTCGAAGGAGGGTTTAATATTAGAAATACACTCTCAGTTCTTTTTCTATATTTAGTTGAGATCTATATTTTGTCTTCAAAGAAGCCACCACAGAAAATCCAGTTTCACAAAGATAAGATGTTGAAAATGGTTGTAGTGCAGAAAACTCATCATCCACACCTGCCTAAAATACAAAGAGTGATTTATCACAAAAATGTCTTTTGGTTTCCCCGCTTGCCATGAAGTCTATGAAGGTTTCTTCCTAATCAATTGAGAGTCCTTCGGTAGCATTTTAAAATGGATCTCTCACCCGCTTGTAACTTGTTATCAGTTTGTCGTCAGCAAGAAAGTTCTTTTTAAAATTCTTTGCTAGCATTGCTAAATGATTTTCAATGGTTACAAAAAACAACTTTTACCTGTTGTTCTTCAGCCTTGTAAGTTTTAATGCAATCATTCAAATGTACAAGCATTGTTAAGTTTTATTGCTTTAAATTTCTGATCCACAACTCCAATTTCCTACAAAAAGCATTAACTTTATCACTCGTATCCAATATATGTGTATTTGCTCCTGGCAGTTGAAAATTCAAGCTATTTAATTTCCCGAATATGTCTACCCTGTAGCTCAATTTCATCAAAAATAAACTATTGCGAAAATTCTCAGCTTCCGGTCTATTTTCCTCTTCTAGGAAAACGGCGATTTCTTCTCTTAATTCATAAACATGTTGCAAAAATTTCCATCGTGATAACCATCTTGCCTCGCAATAAAATAGTAAAGCTGAATATACTGCACCCATGTCTTTACAAAGTGCGGAAAAGATTCTTGATTTCAGGGATCTCATTTTTATATAATTTACTACGGTTACAACCGTAGTTAACACAATATTCAAACCAGGACTCATTTCTTTGGAAGCCAAAGCTTCTCTGTGGATCATGCAATGTGTCCAGACGCACTCTGGTGATTTTTGTTTCACAAGTGCTTGAATACTTTGGAATCTTCCGGAAATAGAACGAGCACCATCGGTGCATATTCCGACGCAATTTTTCCATTTTATGTTTGCCTCGTTCATAAAATCATTTAAGATAGCAAATAATGCGAATGCTGTTGCTTTGAATGCTATTGGTTCGCTGAAAAATAATTCTTCTACTACTCACAAATCATCACAAAATCTAACATAGGCAATGAAATGAGGATCTTTATTACTATCTGGTACCTCATCGAGTTGTATTGAAAAAAAAATTGTCACGTAACATCGACAAAGCTGACACTCTACACCTTCAGCTATATCCGCAATTCGACAGACAAAAGTATCATTTGAAAGAGGTATTGACTGCAACTGTTTTGCAAAATTATCTGCAAACATAATTTCTACAATCTCAATTGCGGCTGGCAAAATAAGCTCTTCACCAATGGTGTGAGACGTTTTACATCTGGCTATTTAATATGAAACTTTGTAAGAGGCAATTAAAGCTTTTTCATTCACAGACACAGTTTTTTTTAACAATGATTTTTGCTTTTCATATGATTTTAATTTTAATTCAAAGAATTCTCTGGGTTTGTTTACGTACTCACTATGAAGCGTTTCCAAATGTCGTTTAAGTTTATTAGGTTTCATGTTGTCTGCCGCCAACATTTTTGAGCAAATGATGCACAGGGGCCTTTCTTCTTCATTTACTTCAGTACTTGTGAACCCAAAATTTAAGTATTCTTGAGAATATTTTCTTGATTTTATTTTCGGAATCACGCTCGTCTGTGTACTTGTTGATGCTTGTCTATCGTCTAATGCTCGCTTACGCCCGCTTAAAACTTTATCCATGATTCTGCATAACTCTGCTGCCGTGAATATTTAACACGGTGAATTTCAATTACACGAAAATATATATAACATACACATTCAGAATAGATTTAATTTCGATAGAAGGATCGACTCGAATGAGATTGTCTGGGATTGAAATTGGCGTCATAGAACTTTCTCCTTCTCCCTATGAGAAAACATTTGTTCACATCTGCGCTCGCTTCTAACTTAACTTTTAAGCTGAATAGGCAAATTCCAGACAAACCGAAATCTTGCGAAACCGTGAGAATGCCCATGGCGCAATGAAAGAGCACTAAAAAGGCATAGGATTCTTGTTTTTTCGATGCTGAGGATCGGTGTTGCAAAATGTCAATAAACTTCCGTGTTCTTGGTAATTTGTAAAGTTTGAAATTAAGGTTGTAGTGTAAATTTAGCGCCAAAATACTCAAAATACATTATTATTGTATTCATTTTATTGTATACGGTGGGGAAGGGGGGGGCGCGATGAAAATTATGAGTGAAAATTGGGTCGTGAATACTAAAAGGTTGAGAAACACTGCCTTAATATGTCCCTTCCCAGGCCAAAGGTGTCGCCAATCAAAATGG
>JAPMOQ010024500.1:53981-70433 GCA_026543055.1 Argiope trifasciata | reverse complement strand
TTTAATAAAATTAAAACAATTTGTAATAACAAAATTTCTTTTATAAAAGCAACAAATAGTTTTATTAAAAATTTAAACAATAATGATTTTCCCAAAAACTACTGTAATATCAATATTTTAATAAAAAAAGAAATAATGAAATATTAATGAAATAGATGGCGCTAAAAATCACCTTTATGTTTAGTTTCACGGTGTTGTTGTTTTTTGTTGGCGGAGAAGAATGGAGGATAACTAGCGAACAGGTCAGGGAACTGATTTTTCTTAATTTTGTCATTAATTATGATCTTTCTTATATGGTTTTACCTTTTGTATATATATTTGTTTCATTTGTTGATGTTTTGATTTGTTTTTGTCTTTTACTGTTGGAATTGGTATGTCTCTTTTGCTTTCATCTTCGGGGGATTTTTCGGGCCACGAGGCGTCAGTACTTTCGGACATTGTCCATCGACGCCTCACAGAAAAAAATTCCCTGTTTTAGAATCCCAGCTTGAAAGTGGCTCCTGATGAAGTTTTCAGGCCGGATTCCTTTTTTATTGACTATTTTTTTCTAATGATTTTTCTATGGATTATTTTGATTAGGTTGTCTTATTTTGTTAATTAATATATATATATATATATAATAAATACAGTCGAATCCGGTTAATTGGACCACCGGATAATCGGACCAGCCGCTTATTCGGACCGAATCTCAAAGAACCGAAACAAACCATATGTATATAAGCCTAATATTATTCGCTTATTTGAACCAAAATTCCGTTTAAACGGTCCAAAGAACGTGGCAGGGAAGATGAAAAAGAAGCCACAAGTCGCCTGTGTACAGCAGGAAGTCCGAAAGGGAAAAGAACCAGTGGGAGGTGAGCAAGCACTTTGTTTCTTAGAACGGGCAGCTCGGTAGTAAGTTCTTCAAACGTTGACTCTAATTTGATAAGAACTTTTTTTTACTGTGCTTCGCATGCTGAGTATCATGTAGATCGTTTCGAAGAATTTGTTTGTAAATTTATTTTTCAATGAATAAAGTTCATAAGCAACAGCAGTTCTTGTTTGTATGTTTGCCATACGTGTGTACCGCACAATAAAGGTCATAATGACATTTCAATATATTACGTATAGCACGTCTCGTCTTATAACATACGGCATGTTCGTGTAATCGGACCAGCCGGTTATTAGGACCAAAATGATCGCGTCCCGATGTGGTCCGATTAACCGGAATCGACTGTATATATATATATATAATATATATATATATAATAACCATTTTTTAAATATATGTTCGTCATTAAGAGATTTAAAAATAGAACAACATGCATTAGATACTTTAATATCAATGTTTCAAGGAACGCCCCTTTATATTTGAAGGAGTTTAATATACTTTACTTAATGACGCCGGAAATAATTCAGAGTTAAGAAGAAATCGATAGTGTAAGTAAATTCATTTTTGTGATAATGATCATATCCTAAATCCGAAAATGGTTCAATATTCCGACATTAAAAGAATTATCTTTTAAGGGGTACACATAAAGCTATTCCTGGAAAACTCATCATCGGAAACGACATAACTGCGAGACATCTAAACAAATTGAGATGGAAATTGCAATTCCATTCGACGGAATTGAACGAAATAACACGGTAACTGTGCCCAAATGGAACAGATAAAATGAGAAAATTCTGACAGGGAAGGGGAAGGGAAAAAAACGTAAAACAAAGTTGTTGAAAACCAATGAAAGAAAAGAGAAACAGAAAAAAAAGTTTACAATTGGTTTATTTCAAGACGGCGCAGTCGAAGAAAAGAAAGAGAAAAGATAGGAAGGAAACTGCACAGTCGACCGAGGTGGCCTCTTCTAATCAGCCCAAACAAACAAAACGTGGAGGAATAAAATTCTCTTCTTTAGGATGAGAAGCTGGCTTTTGTCAAATAACAGAGCGGCCACCAATTTCGCCCGCTAATCCCCTGGGCTACTAGTTGACCAAGGGAAATACAAAAACGAAGGGATCAAGATGAAAAAAAGAAGAAAGTGCCATATAATCAAATGGATGAAATGTCATTCTTCAACTTTTTTCTTCATTTCCTATAATTCAAGAAACGGCGTTGAGAAAGTGGGAAAGTGAAATTAAGCGACGTGAAAAATTGCGGTCTCGCAAGAAGCGCCATAATGTGTGGTCGTATATCTATATATGTCTGGGAATGGTTGCAAGATGCTTTTTCAAAGTCCCCTGCACGTGCCCTACTCACATTTCCTTGCCCCTTCTGATGAAAACATTTCTGATGTCTTCTGAAGAAGCCATTGCCACGATGTTGGATTGCAGGGGAGATGAGTGCAAGTCAAGGGAACATGGAGACAATGATGAACGACGCTCAAGAATCTTTATTGGCTTTGACTAAAGCCTTTTTTTTCGTTAATGGGATGAATATTGACTTCAGATGGAAGAATATTATTTTTGTTTGAGAATTTATTTCAAGAGATTGTGTATATTTATAAGGAATGCTAAAAAAAACCTGGAAAGGTTAACTAAAATAACTTTTTTGATGCGTTATTGGATAAGTAAGTGCTTGAATAATTTTTAATAAATCTGGTAATATCTACATTTACCTTTTTATATTTTTTTACTTTAACTCTTGGCTACTAGACTGCTCAGCAAGAATATAGAATATGTTTGAAATCATTTAATTCCCTTGTAATATTGTGGTTCTTTAAGTTTTCTTTAGTAAAAAAGAACAAAAAAGTTCAAAGCTTCAGAATAATGTTTGGCATTCAACTCATGCAATTTTATGACTCACGTAGACAGTCTTTCTGTTTAAAATTTGAATTGTAAATGAAGTTCTTGAGTTGAACGTAAAAACAGAAATGAAAGAAAATTCAGGCAATGTAACAGCTTATTGGTGACTCTGAAATAAGATCTCAAAACATAAAATTCCTTGTGCCAAATACCCTTTATAACTTAATGATGAATAAAATTTAAACTAGATAAATTCAATTATGCATAGAGTTTGAAATCAAAGGAGTTGCACCAGTAGTTACAATCAGAAATGAATTAATTACATTTAGAAAGTAAAACATGAAATGAAGAAAATTACGTGAAAAAAAATGAAATTATAAAATAAGTAATAGCGAAAGATAAAGTTGTTTCTTAATGGATAAACCATGAAATATTTTCTTATATTGTCCGTTTCTAGTTAAATATGATATTACCGGCAATTGCTTTCAAAGATTTGCATTAAGAAATAAGATGTTAGCAGGACAAATAAACAAGTAACTGGAACGAAAGCAATGTTATATTATAAATACAAGAATAGAAAAAAAATATTGAATGATTTAAATTTCATTATAGTAATAAAAAATAATGTTACAAACTGGTTAAAAATAGAGAATAACAATACTGTGAAACTCAATTTCGTATTAAAATATTGATTGTCTGAAATTCAGATTTAAATTAGTGTAAAATCGATTAATGCTAGAAATTATCCCTTTGAAAGTTAGAACCCTAGTTATCCCTTTGAAACACTTAATTTTCAATGCATTTCTAATTATTTAGAACACTACTTGAAATTTTGAAATATATATATATATATATAATATAATCGTGGTATATATTTTTACCACCAACATATATTTTTGCCAAATTCGGTAACTTTTGAAGGTTACATATTTGACCCAGTAGAATGCTAACACTCACACACACAAACCTGTAAAAATATATAATTGTTTATTGGTAGAGTAAGAGAAATTTAATTTTATTGTTAGTTATTGTTATTAGAAATATATTAAGCGGTCCATCATGTTAAAATAATTTCCATCTTATTAAATAAAACTTATTGATTTCAAATCTAAACAATTTTTTATACATATAATTATTTTTCTGATTTCGAATCATGGACAATATTTAGCATTACATCGATAGAAAATCCAATGAAATTTAGTAAAAAATGTCAATGGAATCAAATTAAATACTTGCAATTAACAATTTAAAATTTTTTGATATCGATATATATATATATATCTTTATCGGCATCTGTCACTTTCCTTTACTGTCGATTAAGACAGATTAAAAGGCATGAGAATTAATCGAATGCTGCTGAATATAAATGGTAAGAGCCTCAGACCACTTTGCAGCTGATCGTCCCGTTCCCCCAATCGTCCTTCGGTCTTGTGTACAGAAGTCTCATCTAAGGAATGAGTTATGCGATGCAATTTTTTCCATTCCCGCCGCGTGTTCTGGACATTTGGTCCGGCTTTGGGGAACACTCCGGATTCGCAGAGGAAGACACTTGTCTTCCACGCCGTTGATTGGTCAGTGCGGGGGACGTCCATAAATTTGAAGGAATGGTCAGAGGTTGCCATCCCCTGCGCAAAGTTATGGAAGGGGAGAAACGAAATAGGCCCAATAAGGTATTTTAGTGCACTCCGGAGGTTCAGATATTTTAGGGTAGGTGATGTAGAGGAAGAAAGTTTTGGGATTTTTTTTTTCCGTTGAAACCAGCGGAGATAATTTTTTTGAACCGAGTCAAAGCATGCAATTTCGGAGTATTAAAATGTTTGAACGTTATTAGAGAATAGATTAAGAAAAATGATTTCAATTATTTGCATATTTATTGTCAGAATGTGTTTTTTTTTTTTTTGAATCTTTGAATCCTGATAAGACATCAACTGGAATTGTAGTAAATTGTCCACTTTGCAATTTTAAATATTAATGTAGTGCAGTATTAAGAAATAACTCTCTCATGTTTAAATATTAGGTTAATATCTTCCACTAGTAAGTCAGTTACATCATCAGCAATAACGTTCAGAAAACAAATGCAACAGGAAAAAAAATCTTGACTGTCCTTGCAGTAATATTTTTTACTGCGGCTTTGCCATTATTTTTTTTTATCAAATTAAAGATAAATTTTTGTCATAAGGCAGTTAAAAATGGTTATTTTATGTAAAACAAAAATTTCATTATTGCTATTAATGAATAACAAAGATATTCCTTTATAAAAAAGCTTCCAAATGCAGTTAGTAATTCTGCAGATTCTAAAAAATTGTGGCAAAATAATCTCCTGCATTATTTGCATAGATTTGAATTCAATCAGAACTGAAAGCAGAATTTGAATGATATCCAATATTTCAACGCATTTTATAAATAAATTTTGACATTATGGTAACGAAGTTAATAGAAAAGTTTACTCACTAAAAATGTATTAAAACATGTTCTCTAAACTAATATTGCTGATTTTATTTTGATGCATTTGAACTTGCTTATTTTAATATGCTATACTTATTTTTATTTACTGGTTCATAAATAGTCACTTTTCACGGTTTGTTTAGGATTTTTTTTTCTGCTTTTATAATACAGATATGTAGAAGTAAATAAAATATTTTATTAATTACTTAACTGAATGAATCTAAGCTAAATCTTTTTCTAATAAATATTTAACCATCAAATATTTACAAAATAATAAATGCTACTCCTTCAGTTTCTGTTATAACTTGTTTACCATATGGGAAATATGCTATGGGCAGAAGCTGAAATGAAATAAATTGTTATCCCTATCCATAGATTCGTTGCTAAGATTGATGAAAACCGCAATATGGGAAGTTGAGTATAGAAGTTGATTATTAATTAAACAATTAGAGAAGAAAAAAAATGTCTGCTTCATAGCCAATTCCTTTATGATGCCTCGTAGCGAAAAAGTGAAAACGAAACAGCCTTGAATAATTTTTGAAGTAAAACGAAACACGCAACCGGAAGTTTCAGAGACGCTATTCATGAAAGTTGCGCCGCATCCTTTCGAGCATAAAAGTCATCACTGCGTTAATACATGAAATAAAAATACTGAAAAAATATCTGATGTATATATGTCTATCTTTTGTTTATCATATAAATTTTTCCTGTTGCAATTGCACTTCTTTTTTTTGCAACACATTTTTTTATGAATTCTGTTTATAAAGTTAATTATTATTTTACAGAAAGTGACATCAAATAAAGTTATAGATTTCGTGGAAGTAAAATGAAAGTCTTTTGAGAATAAGTCTTTCAAGAATTGAATTTTGAATTACGATTAATAATAATAATAAAAATGTATATTGTACCGCATTATTGCATTTGCTCTATTGATTTTTATGGCTCGACTTTTTTTAATTTAGAAAATTTTATTTTTTCTACTGTAAATGTAAATTTACAGCATCATGAAAAGCAGACAAAAAAATTATATCTTCAAGATTATTAAATATACTGCCTTAAATGTTCTCAAAATCTGCTTTTTTCCTATAAATTCAAATTTTTAAAATTTTATTTTTAAATCTAATTTCGGATTGAAGACTTAAAAATTTTAAATGTTGTTTTTAATATCATATACACTATATTTAAAATTTCAGCTCAAAGATTTTTAAAATACTCTGAGAGAAAATTTTTCTTTCTTTGAACTTTATTTTGTGTGACTTTGAATATGTGATTAATTTTAGAACAAGGTAGTTTAGATAAATAAATTAGGGAATAACAGTTTCATTTTTAAATAGTGAAATAAGAGTTTCATTTAAATAAAATATTTCCATTCATACATGTATTCAAATACGATGAATTATTTTTATGATTGTAAAATACTGTTTTTGAATTTTGAATTTCGAATTATATTTTTGAAATCCTTGTCGCAGTAAAAATATATATAAATAGTACAGCAAATTGCTATTCTAATCTTTTCTCCTTTCAGCTTATTTTAATTTTTAGAAATGTGAAAAATATTTATTAAACGACTTAATAATGAAACCATACATTTCTGTGTCCAGTGTAATTCTTTCTCCTTTATGCAACTGTCGATGCCGAGAATCGGCAGTCAACTATCTCCCAATCAGCAGTAAAAGCTAAAGGAACGGGCTGACCTTCCTAATTGCCTTCTGGACCCCAGCAATAAAAGCCACCAAAGAACGTCACGTCTTTTAGGGGAGAATCCCTAACGGGACATCGAAGGGCACAACCCACACCGACTCAAGTGGTGGGCAACCGTCATCTGAGTATTAGCCTTAGCCATCCCCTTGGGAGGGTGTAGGGTGAGAATAGAACGTGCCCATTGAATGTGCAATCTATGGGGACCAGAAATCTTCAGTTTCCCGGAGCCAGGCCCCTGAATCTTGTTACGGCTCCTTCCACTTTGCTGGTCAGGGGACTTCCCAGTGATGACAACTTCGTTTTGGGCTCTTCCCCCCATTTACCTAACGGGTGCTGACATTTATGTGACGCGTCGGCGGCTTGATTGAGCGTCCCCGCCACTCATAACCGAGTTTGTTTGGATTTTTGACACCTCCCAGAGTGCCTGCCCCCACCCGCTTTTCCAATTTGTACCCGACGACCTCCCCAGGATCAGTCAAATAAATGTCTGTCTCTTCTGTCGACAGTCCTCTTGGTATTCAAATTCGATTGTCTGGTAAAAGACAAGTGATTGAACATACAATCCTATTCAGCGTTTTTATGTAACAGCTCTGAATTTTCTGCCTCTATGCTGGTGCCATGATTTGCTTTTGCGAAACGGCGGTGCGTCCGGCTGAATTTTTATATGAGGAATTTATTAAAGGAATGACATTTAACTGAAGAACGCTATTTGATTACTGAGTTTGAGTTTGATTTATCCAATTTTTAAAAATTGTTTCACTTAGAAATGAAAAATTTGCACTTCAGTATTGAACATGTTTTTTCTTTTCTTTTCTTTCTTCTTATGTAAATAAATAAGGTATCTTAGGTCACGAAAAAGCTTAAATTCAAATTTCTGCGACACAAATTGAGTAAATATTCCCCATCTCCCCTTAATATTATCACATAATTTACATCAATGCACACATTTCTATTCATTTCAGGGAATGGTTAATTATTTTTTGATGATAAAGCTCCTCCTATATGTGAAATAATAATAATGATGATGGAATTTTTTCAATTCTGTCGTCTCTTGTTATCTTCCTTTAGAGAGATATTATTCTCTTCTCTCAACAACGATAAACTTAATCACCACACATATGGATTACTTATTTTTATGTGGCCTTATCATTAATATATCATTTAAGCATCACATAAATCAATTATCTATTCTTATCTTCCATCATTTACTATAAACTTAGTCATCTCATGTATGGTAATTATGTGACTCTACCTTGGGAACATGGTGTAAAGTGATTAGAAGTTCCACTTAGTTACAGGAGAATATTAAAAGTCTTGCGGTTTATTAGAACGACATTCCTACCAACTGTAAATAAAACAACTAAGTGTACATAATTTCTTAAAAAAATTATTGAACTTATAGATAACATTTTTAAGTTCAAATCCACGTATGAAGTTTAATTCAAATATATTAAATAACTACTATATGTTATACATTCCCTATAAATTTGTCAATAGGAAATTATATGAATGCTGACTTAATAATTCAAAAAATTAAAAACCACTTCACTACATTCCCTTCTGTGTTAAACTTGTTTGAAAAAGAATATCAAATAAAAATTGTAGTAAGCAATCAGCAGCGTTAATTGTCATTTTACATATTTTAATTAAGGATAATTGATTCCTTATAAAAATTTTCATCTGAACAGCAGTTCAGAAAATTATTAATATACTTTTTAAAATCGAAAAATAAACTCGAATAAAATAAAATGATATTCTAAAAAGCATAGGCATTTCTGTCAAGGTACAAGAATTGGTATTATGTATTCAATGAGAAAAACCGAAGAATTAAAAAAGGAAGGGAAGATTCTTTAGAATGAAGGCATATTTTGGATGGGAATGAAAAAATATGATCAGTGATGCAAGCCGGGTTTGATCTGAGCGTTTCTATATTCAAAAAGAGAAAATGATTGCTTTTCTCTTTTGAGTGCAAATAAACTGGCTCTAATTGATTTTTCTATTGGTCATTTATTCGTTTATTGTCAGTAAACCATTTTTACGTTTTTATTGTGGTTTTTTTTTCATTATTGTCACTGATTGAATTAAGTAAATAGTTGGTGGTGGAATTAAGTAAATAACATCAATGTTCTAAAACGGAAAAGTGAGAAAATTCAATTAAAAAAAGAAAAATAACAAAATAATAAGATCAGCGGTTCTGTAGATCTACAGCCATAACAGTCAAATCGCCACCGATTACAATATAAGTATCGTCCATAAATAAATTGCATAAGTTTCATAATAAATTCGAAAATTGGATTTTACAGTTGAAACGTAGTCCTTCTTTTTATATAAGCTTTGTCTAAAAGCTCTTTAGAGACAAAAATCCTCCATTCTTTGCATATTTCCAACCACTAGTCCCTACTATACTTCTGGTGAGAAATATAACGCTGCCGTCTCTTCTCTGGGAATTTACTTCAAATCCTCCACCACGCTGAAGAAACAGAAACCAACAATCATCTTCCTGAGCTGGCGAAACCTGATATTTCAGACACTTCTCGCTCGAGAAGGAAAAGATGCAGAAGTAAAAAGAAATAAAAGGAGTGGGGGGAGAGATAAAGTCTATTCAATAAAAGAGACGCATCCTGTATCTATTTCGATATCGTCTTTCAACCACGATCTTTTAAGTAAGCTCTGACCTAGCAAAAGGGGCTATTTTGTGGACTCTTGGATTACGGTAAAAAAGTAAAACGATCCGGACTTTTTTCTCTCCCATCGGACTTGTACCCGAAAAATCGCTGACTGCTATTGCTTTATGTATCGTTGACTAAAACTGTTATTGGTGGGAATTCCCTTTAACTGTTGACCGGGTTGGTTAATGCAATGTCCCTTTGCTGAGATGTCGATACTGTTTTGCTTTGGGATTTGCACACGTCCATTGCAAGGACCTCGATGTCGATTTCCCAATTGCACTCAGCAGTTGGAAAAAGGTTCAGGATGTTGTCTTCAAAAAATAAATACGAAAGATCTCTTCTGTTTCTTTTTTCCGCGAAAGTAAACCAAACATCTTGAAGTCCAGTCTTTGAATATTTTAATCAATGAAGAGATAAAGTTGGTATAGTTTGAAGACTAATAGAGACTCTTTTATTGAGGATATTGCGATTTCTGAGTAGGCCGATCTCAAGTGTAGTTGAAAAATAAATGATATATTTAAATAGATTTTAATTTTAAACTCCTATTTAATAAAACTATGCTAAAAAAATTGTTATATGCAGTTTTATATATCTTGAATCAAAATCTCAAAAAAATTATCCTTTTTTTGAGTTTGGAATTACGAGTTTGGTGAATTATTAAATAATCTGTTAAAATGGAAAATTTAGCAACGAATTAAAAAAGGGCTCTTATTTCCCCCTCCCCCCTTATCTTTAACAGATAAATTATATATTATCTTTCCCGTCTTTTGTATTATCTATTCTCCATCTCCCTCCTAAACGATAAAATTAACCACAATACATGATTGCCTATTTTTAGCTAGCAAAATCAAAGATAGACCTCACGACCACATAAACGGATTATTTATTATTATTATTTTATTTTAGTATGAATAAATCACATGTGGCTTATTTACTACCCCCTTTATCAGTCATAAATAAAATCCTAACATATGTGTGAATTACACATACAGAAACCGATTATATAACTTTCCCTGCAATAAAATAATTGAAAGAAAGAAGTACAGTGGTCAAATGTACCGATTTAGTTATTCGAGAAGAATGAAACTCATGATTTTCAATTAGGATTAGCATATCATCTTGATCTGAGAGTAAGTCACAAAGAACGATCCTTTCAGCATTCAACAATAACGGTGGAAGGTTTCTAGATATTTTCCCTTCTTACTTAATTGGCATTTATGATGATAGAAATCAGTTACGTTGATTATGAGAGATAACCAAATAATATTTTCAGCTTACGAAAACAAATATGTAAATTCGAAGATCACAATTTCGTTATATTGAGTGTTTTTGATAATGAATCTAATTAAAAAATAATAAGAATGTATGTCTAGATCTGTAGAGAAAAGCTTCAATTGTTTCATGTCCTTCCCTTCTCGAATTTTTCACCCTCGATTCTTCGACTTCCTTCTCAGGGATATAATGGACTGCAATGCAAATCTTCCTAAGACAACCGAAAACGGTTGGATGTTGCGAGAGGGCTGTTACAATGAAACTGAAAGGAAAACCCATTATCACCTGAAAAGCAGGCAGACTGTACGCGTCCACGAATTCTTCTTTTTCCACGCATAATGCTGAGTTTTGCCTCTCTCGTAATTGCGCTAAGTGAGCTAATGAGAAGCGAGGGCCATTACTAAAAGCTTCCACGGACAAACAGACCGACTACTTAAATTAACTTGCTCCAACTGGTAAATTACATCTTTGTCTGAGTGATATCTCCTCATTAAAGTCAGTGCATACACTTTTTTCAAGAACTCTCGCGACCCTGCACATCAATAAACCCTGCGAAAAGCAGCCCATACGATCTTGAATTGTAGAATTTGCTATAATTATCTCGTGTTCCGAGGTTTCCAGAGGGCATTCTCGGTACATTGATTGGTATGTGCCATTTCTGATGACTTGCTTCTTGATAAACTGGTTTTGTTTCCTATGCGAAATGTTTGGCAACCATTGATTTGTTGTATCGGTCGTGAGGATTTGGAGCTCGTGTTTCATGATATGCGAAAACGATCAAATTTACATTGTTTGCACAATTTAGATTCTGAGCTTAGTGCATGTTAATAACATACGTTTGTATACCACGATTAAGAATTAATAATCCCGTCCTATAAATAGCTATGGTAAAACTAAAATAAACGTTCTATTTAATAAATACAAAATAATTAAATTATCGTTATACTCATTAAAGATTTCTTTAACTCAAACTACTCGACCACTAAAAATGTAATCTAGAAATTTATTTATTGTTATTATTATTTTGTTATTAAGGTTAGAATGTTAGAAATTATACTTATTTTCCAATATGAATTGAATTTAGTTTGTTTTTGCTTTATGGCATTAAAGCCATTTTTGGTAAGTTACGTCACTTTTATGAAATTAAAATATTCTTAACTATTTATAATTAAATTCAAATATGGAATATTTACAAAATCCAAATGTCTAAAAGTGTAAAAATGTGAATCATGAAAAAATGCAACAAAAATCTAAGTGAAAATTACAGTTAAAAGTAAATTATACCTCTCACACCAAAAATTCTGCTTTCAAAAATTTTCTACACTCTGTGATAATCAAAAAAATCTATCATATTTACGATCATTAAAGTTGGTTTACAGGGTAGTCGGAACAATGATTCAGTATACTTCTATACTCAAATTTTTTAACGTGAAATTTTTTTATTTAATACTTTGTTTTATTAATTTTTGATTATCTGTACATATTTGTCCGTAATAATTAATGATCGAAAGGAGTTCAAAAAACTTGAGGGCCATCAAAGACAACAAACAGTTGTCGTTTTACAGAAATTTATTTCACACTTTTGATGTAATTATTGAATTTTAAGAGAGTTGTTGAAAATATATTCTCTTTTCCTGAAAATATTTAAAATATCTGAGAAATTTAGGTAAATTATATAAATCCTCTTATTTTATGGAATTATAATGCAATTTTTGCCTGCCATTTTCAAAGTCATTTAAACTACATCCTTTCTCATTTTGAATTTCTATTTTTTTTTCGCAAACAAATATCCATTTTCTTTTCAAAAGAAATTTTTCGATCGTCTGCCTGAGAGACGAGACTATCAGGATTCGTACCTAGTCACGATCAGGACAGAAAGACATCTCCTAATGAGAAGGGAAGGGGTTTTCCTCTTCCTTCAGAAACAAGAAAAACGAAGTTCCCTCTTTAGTTCCCCAGACCACCCTGTTACGGCTGATGATGATTTCTTGGAACGGGTCTCCTTTTTCGTCAGCCTAAGGACATAATCTGTGCCAGTGAACTGCTGATATCGAGGAAGATAAGAGACTTTGTTTTTGCATCGACCGTCGATTGATTGGATTATGGGAAATGATCGGATTTTAATTTCTTGTATTTTCGAAATCTTTTCGACTTGATATTAGAGACTAGAAATATAATATGTAGTTCCTCTTGATTATGCTTAAAATGGATTGTAAATTTTCTTTTAATGGATTCGTTAAAAGAAAGAAGGAATAAATAAATAAATACTTCCTCAAGATGATCCTCCTTTGATCCATTTTTATTTTCTTATTGAAATTAATTCATATAACTTTGAGTGTAAAATGTGACGCTATGTTAAGCATTATCTTGCACTCTGTGATGGCGTAATGACGCTTTCGCTCAACCTTAAATATGCGGTATAGATTCAATAATTAATTTTGTGTCTAAAGCTTGACATTTAACATGTGAGCATGAGCTGACACTATTTAATAAAGTCACGTAGTGAAATTTAGATGTTTCTTGAGGTTTCAGTCATGCTTTCTATAATATTCAAACTAACAATTTTTAATCTTTTTGTCTTTCAATTAATTGTTAAAATAATATTCGTATTTACTTTAAATAGAATATTTTAAGAAGGAATAATACTGAATAGAATATTTTAAGAATGAATACGATGGTGAATCATATACTGTTTTTATTTTTTAAAAAGGCCGAATTTCCAAATGCCGAATAAATGAATTGGCCAAATAAATGAAACTGTTTTTTGAGAAATGTTTGTGAATTCTATACTTGCACTGTATTTTCTTTCAAGATAAACTAAATCATATTTTAATAAAAAGTTTATTAAAAAATAATGTGATTACTGTACAATAAAAATGCAGCATTTTCATGTCAAAGAAATGGATTGATTCCTTCAATCTGCATGCTAAGTCCTTTCCGTGAATGTTTTTTAAAAGTGATCTTCTTTTTTAGGAACCTCATTCAAAATAAATGATGAATCGATTTTTGTTTTTATAATTAGAAAATTTCTGAATTTAAATGAAAGTGTGCCATTATTTCCATTATTAAAAAGTAGTAGGAATGGTCTCGCCGAGAATTTATCTATACTCACTGATGTATATATTTGTATATATTGCATTGGCGAAAAACAGTTACCAAATTACCTATTAGTATGCTATCTTTAGCGGTTAATTGTTGTGATGCAGCTAATACACAATCATGGAATACGTATTTTGAATAACTTTTGCCCATCATTTGGAACAACAATTTGGCACATAATTGCAATTGTAGCCATCACATACGAAAATTCATATATTAAACTGTCGCGTTTTGAGTTATTGTGATTAAATACTTGTGAAAGTATACACCAACAGATGGTCAACTCTTGACTGATTGGGTATTCAAATTTGATACGCATCTGCACTTTAGATGTCAAATTTGAGTGCCAAATTTTTTCATCTAGTTGTCTTCGGTTCGAGCAACTGATTTAGTTAGATTTCGTTCAAAATTTGGTAAATATTTGCAAATTTGGTCTTTCAGTCCATATGCCAAATTCCATCCAACTAGCTGAAAGCGATTTTGAGGAATCCAATTATCTCTATCGCATTTGCATAATTCTAAATATTCTATAATTATATATGTTTTTTCTGATTCGGGGTAATATGCTTTTCAGCTTTTTTGTTCCTCGGCGATTACAATAATTTCTTTCGTGAGCTTCGATACATGAGAAACTTTAAAAAAAAGAAACTAAAATCTCCCTTATTTATTCCTTTCTTTGATCATCTTGTTGACAACCGTTTATGGTTTAGTAGAACATAATTTTCCGCAGCTTAAGAAATATAATCTCTACTTATCCTCTGCTGTCACTGAACTAATTTTTATTTCCGCTTTATCTAAATTATCCATTTTTAATCTCTTGTTTTTGCAATCCTTTCGATATATTTGTTTAGCAATGAAAAGGAAAGCTTCTTTATTTAGTACTGAAAGCTTCTACTTTAAAAATGCGAAATGAAATAGCTGTTAAACCATTTTTAAAAAATATATTTGCCATTTTAAAAAGTCTCAAAGATAAATAATTGACCCGAGTATATTTTTTCCCCTATAAAAGTTAAATTTTCTGAATGTATTAATAAATAAAACAGAACAATAATATTAAATTTGTGAGATGAAATAAGTACTTTTATTATGAAGAAACGATTGTTATTACTGCATTTTACAGATGTATTAATAAAATGCTTGAAAAAATAATTGATTTTTTTCCTCCAAAAGTCTTTTTCGAAGTGTTATAATGGGATTCAACTCTACTTGCACGATCTAAAATTATTGAAACATTCAAAACTTTTATTGAACAAAGCATTATATTGGTGCTATGATAATGATATTTTTCTTTCATTATGTTTTTGAGTATATTCGGATTATTTGCAGATTTTTATTTTCTGTGTATTTTCATGAAAGCTCTCTTCAAGGAATGGGGATTTTCTTATTCTTCTGCTTAATTAGTTAAAAAAGTAAATCTCAACTTCTTGAAAAACGAAAGCATTTAGTTACATCAAATTTGAAAAGCGTTGAAAAGATAAAAACATTTATATTTTTCTGCTATTTTTCAAAAGTATACAGAATTTAAATCCTAAGTTTTACTCAAAAATTTTTCTTGAAAGTTGATATTATTTATTTATTTTGACAATTTATTAAATACTGTTTTTAACACGAACATAAATAAATTTGAATAATAAATCTTCGTCATATTCCTTGATTTCAGATTTTAATTAAAAACTATGGACGATTCGATTCATTAAGAAAATTATTTGCTTTTATGTTCAATTTCAAATCAGCATACAACCTCATCAATGCTATATCGAAATTAATTTTGATAATCAAAAGAGATCGGAAATTCAATTTCGGAAATAAATAGAGTTTTCATAACTAGAAAAATCTCCTTAACTTGTTCATAAAGCTTTCATTATTATGTAAAGCAGAATGCGTAGAAGCTTTTAATATTTTCAATTGAATATGCTTTACCAAAATATTTATTGACTTAACAGCCTCCAGCGGTAAGGAATTATTAAGCAAAAAGTAATTAAAATAACTACTCGAGATTATTACATTTTTATTTTGGAATGTTATTTTAATTTGAAAATGCTATTAATATTAACTAGGAGGAAGCCTTTTTTATAGGGCTTTTAAATACTTATTTAGTACAGTGCTTTCTGCTTAGCTCTGTCGTCAAATTAAGATTGTTTTATACATATCTATATTAGAAAAGTAGTCCCTTTTTAATAATTTCATCCAAAATTCGGTTTAAATTTTTCATTGTAGTATAAATATCACATAAGACAAATAGGAATGTTCTCATGGAAATTTTGTTATTATTGTCTAATTAATGTGCTTCATCCCTAGGAAAAATCATAGACCTTAGGTTGAAAACGCAAATGCCTGAAGTGCTTAGCTTTCTATTTCCAAACTCTCATTACATGAGAAGTGAAACTCGTAATATAGCAAGTCATATTATTGATTCTCCGAACCCTCGATGGCACACGCATAAAGAAAACTGAATACCCGAATCGCCGCAACAGTAATACTGGCGGGAACTATGGTTAAGTCCTAAGGTCAATCACTATGGTCAAGTCCCAAGGTCAATCACTATGGTCAA
>JAPMOQ010024500.1:6498-53738 GCA_026543055.1 Argiope trifasciata | reverse complement strand
CAATCACTATGGTTAAGTCCTAAGGTCAATCACTATGGTTAAGTCCTGAGGTCCATCACTATGGTTAAGTCCTAAGGTCCATCACCAGCCACGGTAGAACCCTTCCTTAAGGAAGTACGTCCCGTTATCAATGGGAGAAGCCAAACACCTCGCCTATTTATGTACCCTCTAGGGTAGCGAGATCCAAAAGCCATGTCAGAAACATCTCATTCTCATTTCGAGGTGCCCAAAGGGGGAAACCGGTACGTGTGTGAAAATAGCCATGTACCATTTGCGAAAAAAAGCTGGTAAAAAGTGGTTTAGTACGTAATATTTGGCGTTTTTCAATTATTTTGGCGATTGATCGCTGTAATACGGTTTATGCGAAAATACCAGAAAAACAAATATATTTTTTGGACTTTTTTTATTTGAAACCAAAATTTGACATTACAACTACAATTATATTTATAATATGTCATGTTAAATAAATTTACAAAATCCATTTGGAAAATAATCTTGCAATTCAGTATTAAATATTTAAGCAAATATAAATTTTTGAAACTAATTTTTGTTTGAAAAATCTGAATTTTTGGATATATTTTATGCAACAGTTTAGATAAATTAATATGCATTATAATATTGCTTAATGTGATATTATTTTTCTCTACTTATATGGCATAAAAACAAGCTATGCGAATAGGACGTTTTCTCATAATTTTTATTACTACCTCATGCATGTTCATGAGTTTAAGCCTGTGTTAAAAAAATTACATTGCTTCTGCATAAAATAGTAACAAGTTTTCCACAGCTGCATTATAAAAAAAGTAATTGCATTTTTCGTCTTTATTAATAAATTATTTTTCTGTCTTGGCTTATAATGCTTCGTTTATAATTAGTATTTAGTAGGAACTTAAATATGTTTTCTTTAAGGATTATTATCTTGTGAATTTTTTTTGTTTTGTTGAGAATATCTATTTCTTTAGAGCAGAATGTTTAGAGAAGAAAAATATGTATTGTGAATTTTCGATGTAATTAGCTAGTCTCAAAATTAGATCGTTTTTATGATGCTTAATTCTCTGAAATTTTGTTTAGTTTTGATATAAGTCTGGTTTTCTTGACAACTTAAGATAAAAATAAAACATGTCGCATCTTATCAGCATATTATTATATATATATATTTACATATTTTTATAAAATTTGACATATTTCATGCTTCCAAAATTGAATTTCTGTATTAATTTTTTAACTAATTCCTAATACCCTCGAATTTTTAAATATTGTACACTTGTGTGATGTTAGCTATTATATACTAATCAAACTTTTTAAAGTTATCTAAATAATTAACAAATTTCAATTTGATTTCTGTGGCTAAATATTAAAACAATTAAAATGAAAACTGTGTAAATTTTTGTATGTTTGTAAAATTTTATTTTTTGAAAATTATTTTATTATTAGAGAAAATTATTATAATCATTTTTCTCAGAATTAGTCATACATTTTTGTTAATAGTAAAATAGGACAACGGTGACGTATATAAATACAGACTTTTAATAACTTTTCTAATGGCTTGACTCCCGATTCAATGCAAGTTATGCTACATTATCAATAGAAATAGAAACTGGCTCTAATGCATCCTTATTGAGTAGAATCGAAACGATTTATTTACGTACATACTAGTAAAAAGGAGAAAACCACTTCAATATACAAAACGGCGCCATCTGGTGTGGAAAACGAAAATTACTTTAAACTTATGCAACTTTATTCATATTGAAATAAAGTTTTTAATTAAAAATTAATTTTTTCATTTTAAATTTGAGTTAGGAACTAGCGATATGAATATCCCTTTTCTTTTTGAAATAATTTACGCTCAATTGTAAATATTTATTAATTTAACACTGATTCAATTCTGTGCTATCTTTTTCATTATAATATTTACATTTGAATTTAAAAATGCATTTAATATGAACGAGTCTGTAAAACAAATATTACATATAGTGTTAAAGAGAGTACTGAAAAATAATGTAAAAATGTAAGTTAGAACACTTATTGATTATAATTAAAAATTTAATCTCGTCTTTAAAATATTCTCTTTGCATTTAAAAATCTAATGAGTAATAAATTAGTTGATCAATTAACTGATGATTAAAAATTGATTGAAATAAGCGAGAATTTTCACCACTATATTTTCTCATATACATGCTCAAGAAATACCTATCGTAGTGAAAGTTTTCTTCTGTCTAATTCGTTAATTTTCGTTAATTAAGTTTTAATTATAAATTAGGAGGAACAGATATTTGCAGATATCGAAACTTAGCTGTAAATGCAACATGTCTTGTACTAAGAAAAATATAATTCTGGCTACAGTTCGCATTATTATTTACTAGACGCCTTTGGCGACCAGCTGGTTCGCCAAGAGAAATGGGGTCTAAGATTTTCAATTAAATACTTATGAGCCTTGCTCTCTTTATAATTTCTTTGCCAGATATACTTAAACTTCGAAAGTCACGTAACACTGATTTACTAAATTAATGTATAGGTGTTGCAAATGATCATAGAAACCTTTGTCTTGTATTTCTTTTTTAGAAAACATAATATTTAATATTTATTTAATTTCATCCAATCGAGTGGTGAATGTTATATATATATTTTTTCGATTTAACTTGAAGTCATAGTTAATTTATTTTTTAATTTGAACTTCTGTCAGTATGATTTCAACAGTTTAATAAAAGCTATTTTTTTCCCTTTGCTCGTTCATTATTTATTTTAGAAAATGTCACATATTATATTTAGTTTATTTTATCCAGTCACGTGCTAAAAGTTGCATTTCTTTAGATTTAATTTGTAATGATAGTTTTTTTTTAGTTTGAACTTCCGTCAATAGGATGGCAACATGCTGATAAAACCTAATTTTTCCCCCTTGACGTGCTCGTGCAGATTAAATTTTATTGTTTTGTCCGAAATATATTGTTGTAAAACATGGTTAAAATATTTCTTCAAAAATTCGTTAAAAATAGAATCTTACGTTATAAATTTAAAAACTGATACCTTTAGAAAGCTAATTTTTTAATCTTTAAATTGATATAAAAATCATATTTGTGTAATTATATTTTCGGAAGTTATAGCGGAAAATCGTCGAAATTTCGCTTAAATTTTAATTAATTCAAATTCTAATTAAAAATTCGAATAAAGGGCTCCGAGGTGCACATTCCCGACCTCCAAGGTATACATGTACCAAATTTGGTAGCTGTAGATCCAACGGTCTGGTCTGTAGAGCGCCAACACACACACACACACACACACACACACACACACACACACACACACACTGTGCTTTATTATAAGTATAGAAGATTATCAAGCGTAAAATGTAATCAGTCACTCGGAATGGAATTTTTGAATGATTTTAATATTTTCGCTTACTATATTTCTTCTACATATATTTCTTCTATTCATACTACATAATGAAATGTAAAAGAAAAAAAAAAGAATAGCTTTATAAATCTGTATAAATATAGGACTGAAAATATATATATAACAATTGCAGTATACTTAGTGTTCATCTAAATGCAACATTAATTTCCAATATTGATACCTGAAGCTCTGTCGCAAAAGATATCAATAAAATTTCTTAACTTTCTATTTATTCGTTTGTGAAAAAAATATATATCCTAAGTTATTTCTTCTTCCGCATTAAATGAAAGCTTCAATTTATTAGGAAATGCAGGAAATCAAGAAAATTTTGAAGACAGAGAAAAAAAATCCTAAAACTACAAAATAAATTCCCTTTGATTTATATACTTAAAGCTTTTCCTGCATCCGGCAACCGTTTAGCAACTCTTAATCAGTAAAGCAGGTTCAACGACACGTCATTTGAAGAACTCTCGCAGAAAGAATAACAAAAACAAACCGAATCCTCAAAACAAAAATATAAATAAAGCTGGCTTGAAACTGAATAGAAAATCGCGCAGTATCAGAAGTGGATTGACGAGAGTTTTGAATTCCCAGCCGCGGGTTGCCACTTTTCTGGTGAGTTTAATAAAATAAAAAAAAGGAAGAAAGATGCGCGAAGGCTTGGAAGACGTGCTTCTTTCACTCTTTTACGATGCAAGAGGAAATTCCTCGAATCTCCTCCAGAGGGCTCTGTGGTTCAGTGAATGGAAGAATTTCGATACTGTTTTGGCGCATTCTTTCCCCTCTTTGTCTAAAAGGAAACTGCGTTTCATTCATCGCTCTCTCTCTCTTTCTTTCCATCTTTCTTTTTTTGTATGTATATGTATTATATAAATGCAACAAGAAGCTGTGGTAGATAAGACGTAACTTTTTTTTAAAAGTTAGCTGAATTAAATTGAGAAAACTCATTTTAATTTGTCTATGTCATTAAAAGAAATCAGAATGGTTCATGTTATTCCACTGATTCTATTACGAATAAAAATATATCATTCTACCGAAATGATGTTAAATTTTTCTGGATCGTTTTATGTCAGGCATACAATATAATTATAAAAATCGCCACTACTCTTCTTGTATAATCTCATATGCTGATTATTATTATTATTAAATCGTTTCGTTCCCATTGAAGAGAAAATAAAAGCTGTGCTAATTTAGTCATGGAATTCGCCTTTTTTCTTATAATACAATATCTAAGTAATAAGGGTAACATCTCTTAACACGGCTATTTGAGGATTCTTTTTTAAAAATTTAAAATAGGTTCTATTATCCTAAAAGAAAAAGTAAAAATATTTTACAGTAACTTATTGTGTTTAACTAGTATTAAAAAAAACCTTTTATTTAAAGCAGAATTTTTGTTTGTTTATATTCAAGTTGTTTAAGCCTGTTTCACTAAGTTTAACTTTTCTTATCTCCCTTATTTTTTTTTACATTGTTATTAACTTAAAGAAATGTAATGAATCCAATAAGATTTTTTTATATCTTTAATAATGTAGATACATTTTTTCCAAAATATTTATGGTTCTTGTAAAAGTAATAAGAGATTTCATACAAGAAATGAGACCATGGAAAATATAGTAATATTTTTAAAATTTAAGAAACTTTATTACTATTTTGTTTAAGCACTTATAGTGCCAGATCAAATTGTATTCTTAGAATAGTTTCAAAATTTTCGACTGACTGAATTTCTTTCGGCATTTAAGAAAGTTTTAAACTCTTGAATTGTCGTGCCCTTATGATGCACAGGCATCAAATTGTATCTTTTCAAATATATAAGAAAACATTTCCTCTGTCACAGGTTCTAGAATTCGGTAGAAAACACAAAGGATAGACAGATCGAAAGGATTTTATGAATTCATAATTAAATTAATAAAACATCATATTCCCTAAATGCTGTAAAATTCCATTTCCCAAAATGGAAAGTGTCGTCTAATTATGTTATGGGAAAAGCAGAACAGTTAAAGTTAATATTTTTGTAGATTTTATTTTCACTTCAATTTTGTTAAGAGGATTTAAAAACAAATAATGATAATAATTTATGTTTTTTCAGCATTGCTTTTTAATGTGCTTGAAATAAAATTCAGTTGAAATAATGGATTTATTAAAATAAGTATTAAAATATCCAGATTACCTTAAGAAAAAAAAATTGTCCTAGTATTTTAAAATCGAATTGACGACAGAACTTTTTTTATAAACATAAAAAGAATCAAAAAATAAAATTTTCCATTCTCTCAACATTCTCTGAGCTATCAATTTTAATTTAAAATAAAAGTATTCGTATTACACATAAGAGTTTTATACAAAAAGAGGAACTTTGCATTGTCAGTAAAACAACCTGAAACTAGATGTTAGGTAACAACTTCAATTACTTTAGACATGTGATTGTAATATCACATGCACTTATAATATTGTTATTGTATTATCACGTTACAAGTTTCAAGGTCGAAAAGATCCAGTTTATCATTATGAGAATATGTCCATGTTAAATCTAACGTTGACTGTCAAACGTCTCTTTATTGATATGTCATGGAAAAAACTTAAAAAATGGACCATCTCTGATATCGTCTTCGTCAAAATTCCAATACTTGTCATAAAATAATTCATATGTTATTTCAGAAACGAGCCATTTACATAACTAAAATATCACTGGATCATACAAAAAGGTAACGTGATTTGATATATCTAAACATATTGCAAGTCATCTATATTGTTAGTTCTAACAACTTTAATAAAACATTAGAAGACATCAGAAACTTCATACTTGTTTGAGAAGAAATAGCGTAGTTTTGATTTTCCATTTATGTTGTAAAATAAAAATGAACACATTTCTTAATAGGAATTTGATATTACATTTCTGTTATCTGCCTTCTTTCAGAAACTATTTAAATTCTCCTAAAAATTTATTTTTATTTTATGTTTTGAACTGATACTTATAGAAACGAATTTCTTCTACTCGAGACAGAAACGAATTCCTCATATTGTTGGATCAAATACGGAGTTTTATCATTTAATACAAAAATATCCGAAGAGATTCTCTTTTGGAACAAGATATCTTTCATTTTTAGAAAAAAAGAGACAGGATGTTTGCTTCAGTGAGCTGCCATTTCAGATCAAGGACTATTTATCAAGAAGTTAGAAGATCAAATGTCTAGTTGTTCCTACTTTTGAATAAATATCTATGTTTTTCTGTTCTTTTCTAGGAAAAAAAAATGAGAGTATGCTTAAATTGCCTAAATTTTTTATCAGCTTATTTGTTAAAGAGGATGAATTTCAGATTACATCAAATCAAAAAACAATTCAATGGGTTAGCTATTTTTATAAACAAAAATAACTATTTTTAGCTAGAAAACTGAATTTAATACAATCTGTTATGTGTATGATGTAATAGCAAAAATAACGAGTTTAACGTTTTCATCGAAGCATCTTTTCTAAAATAAAATTTTTGGAAGCTTTTGGTCCTTAGTATTTTTGTGGTAGTTTTACTACATCTTATCAAGATTTGAGATTATGTTTCGCCAAAGATCAGTCTAGCATATGGGCTTGACTTACGCTAAATCCGACAAAGGGGTTTCTGCAGCATTTTTATACAGAAACGTGGAAGTTACAATGGCAGGGGAATGGAAGGGATGTCTGATGTGGTGTAATCGTCATAATACAAATATATCTCAAAATTATGAATTCGTCATCCCAACAGCCCACGTATGATCTAGCACCAACTGCCCCGAAAGAAGGCGGGCTTCGCCTTTGTTAGGTACGAGTTTTGGTTTCGACAACAGTCAGCCACAACAAATCCTGCCGACATTGCTTCGCTCAGTGGTGTCAGAATGATCGGTTGAAAACAAGAAGAAGCTCTTAAAAGGGGTCATTAATGCAATGTAACTTGATTAAAATTGAGTTTTGAAACATAATCTCCCCTTCCCCAGAAGAAAAAAATATCGAGTTCCTTTAAAATTAAAATAAATAAATCATCAATTAGTATCCACAAATAAATTATATAACAAACAAGAAGACTATTGCCCTGGTCTTTTTCGTAAATTAATGTAATATAAGGCTTTTTATGTAATAGTAAAGAAAAGCCAATATAGATTTTATGATGTTTTTTTTTGATGCCAGTTGATTCCAAAATTTAAAGCATTGAGGCAACTTTGACGATTAAATTACATATCAGATTATATTCGTCTAAGTTAAAAATATTTAATCATAAACATTTAAAAATGTGTGCGAATATAGTCACTTAAATTGACTGCATTGTTTAACTATATGATTTTATTATATTATAATTAAAGCACTTATTATTCCACCCTGTTAATCGTTTCGTTAGTTAACAATACGAAAATTATGAGGTGTTTTGGTATATCTCTTATGATTTTCGGGATCATCATGAAAACCCTGTTTCTTCAGACAGAATTTAGGTTTTAGACAAGAAGTTGTCTAGAAGATACCCAATCCTCTCTCTTTCTCTTATATATTTTCACATAGTAAACATTAAATGTGTCTAAGTCAGATTTTCTTCCACTTCGATGATACGAAAGTTTGGAAGAAATAGAAGCATTCATATGGCATCCTTGTTATCTAGTTTTAAATTATTAGGTTCATTCTAGTTCTGATGCAATCCACCAAGAGTCATAGTATTCACTTTTAGTACTTTCTCCTTTTTCAATCACCTTCAGGAATGGCAACGGGAGCGTTTTTTTGTTCAGTCCCCGTTCCTTAATACCATTTTTAGATCCTTGAATGTTGGAATTAAGTTATCAGATATTTTTTACCTGCCATCTTTTTAATCTGCCACCTAACTTCTTTATTCATTGGGTTTTAAAAACAAATAGTATAAAACACCATCCACATATCGTCTCTGCTTCATTTTAAGCTTTATATCCTTCCTTTAATGCATGGTCCCTAAAGCCCTTCCAGCGTTTTGACCTCGTTCTTAAAACTATACCTATTTCCAAAGCGTGTACTTTTTTAAACACGTTCCCAGTCGTTTATCGTGGTCTGTAGTACCCAAAGCATACCCTAACTCCCAATAATAAGAAAGAAAGAAAAAAACAGAAAAAGGGTAACATACTTAAATCTCTTAATCAACCATGATGGCAGTCGGACGCGCAGTTTCGGTAATAAACTGACTTTTTGAAACTTCTAGATCAAGCGATTAGCGGGTCGAACAGCCACCGGGTTCCAGCTTACGACCATTGATAAGGGCCACTATCGTCACTGCTATAGGGGCCACATTATCTCTAGTTTTAAAGCTTTATTGCAGGCTCTCCCTGCCCAGTCGAACGAAAATTTTCTTCCACCCATTCTCTCATAAGCACTGTTTTCTTCTTGCTATAAAATCAGGCGATAACAGCGCAGAAGTCTACAAAATAAGTTTCCGTCCTTGGGGCCAGGCGCATCCCTTTTCTTGGGATGCTAAGTGATGCGGAAGAGGGAAGATTCTCAGAGGCAGAGAGGATAATCGTTTAGTGCCACAGATATGAAGCTGCTCGCATCTCACGGAGTATTTCAAGCGGACGAGAATGGGGAGGGATGCATTGGAGAGAGTGGGTGATCGGTCTGTACCAAAGCACCAGCATCAGCCTAACCCTCTGCCCCCCTCTCCCTCCTAAAGCGTTTTTTGGAGTCTTCAGTGGCTTTATTTGTGTCGTGCGAATGTTTCTTGCTTTATTTACCCTCATTTAATGAATTTCTTAGATGAATCTCCTAACTTTGTGTCATAGGGGCTTGTTGAGGGAAAAAAAGTTAGTGGAAGGTTTTTAGAAGGTTGGAAGAAGGTAATTAGAAGAAGTTCTGTACTCGATGAGGTACTGCTCAATGATTGGGGTGGTAATTACTTACACCACAAAAAGAGGAAGACGGTTGGAATTAAACAAGATTCGCTTTTTTATCGAGTTTTTACTTTAATTACTAAAGATACTGTTCTTTTTTAAAAAAAAAGGATGCTTTCCTCTGTTATGTTCTTTCGGTACTTGTGTGCAATTTGCCACAGTCTTCCATTACGTAATGGATGCAGTTCCTACTTTTTTTTTTTGTTTAAAAACCATCTTCTTTCATTACATGAGATCATTTAAAATCATTTGTAAATTATATATGTGGTAGTTTGCAAGCCTTTTTAATGTTTTATTGCTGTAGTTTCGTTAAACATTTACTTTTAATAGCATAAAATACTGTGAATGATCTAATGTAACGTTTAAGTACCTCAAACTATACAATAATGAAATTATTAAATTTAAATTCCTTATATTAACAAATTTAAAAAGAACATTCTCTTATAATAATTTTCCATTCCTCTTTTAGAATCATTTTGTTCATTTGTTTTAATACAAATAAGTAATGTTTACTTATTGTAGTTTACTTATAGTACAATAAGTTACAATAGTTACAATAATAACAATAATAACAATAGTTTACTTATTGTAATACAAATAAGTAAATTTATTTTAAATTTCAATTCAAGGATTAAAGTTCAATTGATGGATCTTCGTCTTCAAATTGCCATTAATTTAAATCCATACGAATTTTTTACAGTTTTATGGCAATTTTCTCTTTTATCAGTAATTAAAAT
Source organism: Argiope trifasciata (assembly GCA_026543055.1). Taxonomy (NCBI): domain Eukaryota; kingdom Metazoa; phylum Arthropoda; class Arachnida; order Araneae; family Araneidae; genus Argiope; species Argiope trifasciata. The sequence continues at coordinate 43,750 of JAPMOQ010024500.1, read as the reverse complement.
TCAATTTATATGGGTGATGATTAAAAGTTTTTATTTATTTTTTAAAAAAATTCTATGCACCTAATCAAAATTACTTCTAAGAAATGAACATTCAGACTTTCAGAACTATTTTAGACTCTATCTATTATTCAAAATTTGTAAAACAAAGTACAATAAAAGTATCTGAGAAATTAATTGCATCATTATACTTGTTTTGCGCTTCGAATTCTTTTTTCTTTCTTTCATGTTTACAATTAAATTCTATATATGAAATTTCATTTTTACTATTGAAGGCATTGTATCTTTCCAATCAACTGGTATTCCTATTCCTTTATTACTCACTACTATATAACTAATGCAAAATTTGAGACATGCTGTCTTCTACTCTCACCAAAAATGACTCCATATACCACTGCTGTCGAAAAATATGCTTTTAAACTTTTCTTTATTGTTCTTATTTCAAAATTATTTTTATGTTTCTTATATATTTAATCTTCAAAAACAAATACTTCTTTTTGAATGTATTTCTTTACCATGGTCAATAGTCAGCTTTCGTAATATTTGGATTCCACTGATTTAGGGGCACATGCTTCCAATTTATACACCACAAATGCTCCCGACAAACGAAGCTACTTTTATTTTCCGCATCCACATTAATGGTCCCTTCGACATTGGGAATAATCCTTTGTCCCCATGCTCTTCAGATGAAGTGTGCCACATACTACTAATGTATTTCCGCCTTTAGCCCTTAGAACCGAGAGGATCATCTTCTGTCTGCATCTCCGATCGCTTGACCAAACCCTTCATCCTCCCCCGCCTCCCCCCAGGGCAGGGCTAAATAAAGGGCCTGGCTGACCGAGACCAGGCCAGAGAAAAGAATGCCAGCCACGATAATGAGTGACCCTCAATTCATTGCCGTCCAGTCCCTTTTTCTTTCCCTTTACCCAGCGAATTCCTCTTCCCTTCCGTCGTTCGATCCCGTTTTTCTATTTTATTTGGGGCCCTGAGCTATATACAGCAGGGTCTCGTTGGTTCGACGAGGCACGCACGCAGCGATCGATCTGTATTGATTGCAGATCACCATTTTCTTCTCTTAGATTTTGCCTCCTTTTTTTTTTCCTTTTTTCTTTCTGTGTGGGAGTGGGGAAGGTTTGGGATGAGGTCTTGATCGTGTGCGGCAATGTCTGGAGGAGATATTTTAGAATATACTGCTGCTCCCCGGTGTCTTGTGGTACCACTGTATATCCAACTTTTCGGTAGCAGATCTTCGGGTTTAAATCGATGCATCTGCTTTTCTTCACTTGTTATACACTTGGAGGGCAATATTGGAGGATCCTTATTGTGCAATAAGTCAACAAAACGGTTGCTGTTACGTACATAACCTCAGGTACCGAAATAAGGTTTGTGTTAAATCAAATACCCAAATTGTACCTATATGGACATGTTTCTGTTATGCACATTTAGTTCTTTAGTCAAATACGACCAAAATGAATGTTTCCAGAACCATGCAACTGAATTGTTAGTCAAATATATTATGGAAATTTCTCTGCGCTTATCTAAACTATATTGTTTTGCTCAAAAATATATTAAATATTTTCAATTTTTGCGTTTTATATTGATCCAAAGGAAGATCTGTTTTAAGGCTTTAATGTGTTGTTTCGAAGGCATTTGCGACCCTTTCTTTCTATGCAATTTTTGTTTGTTTCTATGCCCTTGCTTTATTGTTTCGATGGTCAGTATTATTTTGAATCAAACTGCAGCTTAAAATGTAGTGTATGTATGTCAGTAATTACTTTTAAAGGCGTATAAAACAAAATGTCCCTCATACAAATTATTAATCTTATTATTGTTATATCTAATTATTTTTTGGAAATTATAAAATATTACCAAATTTTCCGGAAAACTGAAACTTTTTAAATATTATACATTACTTTAATAAACTAGGCGATAATTTATAGATTATTTTAGCAAGTCGTTGAAAATCCCTCTTTGAATAATGCAAATAAAAATATCTACGATAGATTCTAAACAATTATATATATTTTTTAAAAGTATATAAAATTCATTTTTCTAGTTTAAGAAGCTTTTATGTTTTATTAAATTACATGAATATTTCATATTGTCAATATTTCCTTTTCAGTTAAACCAATATTTGTGCTTAAAAAATGGAATTGGGTATTAATATTAATGAGATAAATATTGACTTTATTAATTCTATACTATCAGAGAGAAATTTTTCGTTTTGTTTTTCAATAATAAGCTGAAAAATTGTCTTTCGGAAAGAAATATTAAAAACATTATTTCAAGAGCATGCCTTAAGAAACTGTTGCAAAATAATCACATTTTTTGTTGGCATTAATTAAACCATTCAAGCACATTTCATACAACAAACAAACGAATTTTCGATATTTAAATCTGTAAATAAATGGGAAATTAGCTTAATACAAATCAGCTGCAGACGTTTATGTATTTTAAACAGTTAACTGTTTCGATCTCTTCGAAAAAGGCTTATCAAAATGGTCATAAACACACACACGCGCGCCCGCGCACACTCACACAAACATACACACACGCGCGCGCACACACAAACATATATAAATTATAAGCCTGCATAGCCTGGTTGGTAGGACGTTGGATGCGTGTCCTCAGTTAAAACCCGCCAGGCGAAGATTTCCTGTATGTTTAGTGGTGATTGAGGCACGTATAAATCTTTTGTGGTCACTAAGTCCTCCATGTGGAGAGTAATACCAATGGAAGTACTGAGTTGAGCGTTCTCTGATCCAGATCTAAATTATGATCTGTGGATGAGGGAATAAAAATGTATGGGTGAAGTCCACCCTGTAAAAATGGATGCGAAGCAAGAGTGGCAAAATCATACTCTTGATCCCAGAGAGTTTGACTGAAAAAATCAAGAGAATTACCCTATTGGCTTTAACAGCTGTCTTCGCAACTGTGGGCTTGTCCAATGGCAAGTGCAATAAGAAACTACAACAACAACCTGATTAATTATATATATAATAATTAAAAAGCATTGCATAAACATAATAATCTATGTATATAAAACTCTCATGGAGATGCAAAATCAGGCTGCATTTGTTAATCGCGATTTGTCAACACTTCGACCTTGCTCGGTAGCATCAACAAGCGGTTTGATAGATTTCAAACGAACCCGTTTGAAAAGTTAACGGACAAAATTTTTTACAATGAGTGCTGTATCGGTTTTAATTCAAAATCTTAGAAACAGATTACAGGTCGAATGAAAATTCTCCTGAATCATGCATAAGAATATCCAATAATGTCAGAGGTTCAGTTTTCGAGTGTGCTCTTTACCTTGCATTTTTTTTTATTTCTTTCATTTTTTTAATCCTATTTTGGAATGGACTGAATTTGAATATGGCTCAATCAAATTTTTTTTTGCAAATATAAATTTTTTAAACTCTGTTTCTGGGTATAATTTCCAAATTTGAAAAATTGTGAGCAAAGCACAATTTTTAAAAATTTGTTTCTGTGGTGGATGTATATAGTTCCTAAATGATAAGTTATTTATGTTTACAAAGAACTTTTAAAGCCCCTTAGAAGTGTTTAAATAAACTCTTTACAAAGTAAAATGTTGTACTTTTTCCTCAACGAGTATACTCGTTAAAAACATATAACTGGTTAACACCTATACATTTATTTGGATTGAAAGAAACATAAATAATCCAAATAGGATATCGTTTATTTAGCAATTAAATAACTTCATAGGCCAAGAGATTAATTGATAAAAATCGCCAAAAAAATATGTTTTGTCATAAATACGTGCAATATTTTTTCCGATGCTTTATATACAGAATTACTAACAGATTTTCAACAAAGTTGATTTGAAACGTTGATTAGAATTTGGAACTAAATGAATTTTCAAAAAGCAAAGCAAAATAGGATTAAGTTGTAGCTTCGGAAACTCAAAAACTTTAAAGGTATTCACTCTGCATTTTGGGCTTGAAAATATTCAGTGATAACAGAAGAAATAAATATAGATCTCATTTTATGATCATGCTTCTAAATTACTAGAATACTCCTAATATAGCTCCTTAAACAATTTCAAAATGCGACATAAAATGAAATTAAACTAAACTAAATGCAATGTTACTTATTTATCCTTGATAATATGTTTCAACATTGTCCTACAAAATTACAATTTTCAAATTATTTAAAACAAAACTTGTTTCATTACCTGAAAACGTATTCCACATTTTTGAAATATCAACGAACTTGAACTTCGATAGAATTCAATCTTAAATGTTCTAAAAAGCATAAAATGAGACTCTTCGGACAGTCATAAAAGATGGACTCCAGTTACTGACTGTAAAAGAATAAACATTTCATGCGACATTTTGTTGCGAATAAAACTCTCATCCTACTCCTGCTCTGCTCCAAAAGAACACGAGCAGACTTTCAATAACTATACGGGAGCAACGACGATAAAATGCTGCTTCGACTTCACACACAACAAAAGTAACCAACGTAAAATATGTTTTTTAAGGCCCACTTTTTTATGCGCTGCTGATATAAAAACAACCCAAGCGTTTGGGGATGGCAGTAGCATCGCATTAACAAATAGTAATATTTCAGAATTTCAAATACAACGCATATATTTCTTTGCTCGTATCGCATGTTTATCCCTTATATATGTAAATACCCGCTTTGATAGAGAAACGTGGATATTTCGATAAATTATGTAAAGCGGTGGACTCGATGCTCGAAATAAAATCGAAACAAATTGCTTTCTTTGAGATTTGGCTTGTCCTGGGTTTCGATTTAGATATATTCGCACCCTCACTCCTTTCCAGTCAGTTGAGCCTTTCCAAATAAAGCTCTGGGGATTCAGAAATGCAAAGGATCAGCGAATATAATGACATCATTTGATCTGCTTACTGATAGGAGGCTTACATTTAAAAAAAATCCGAAAAAATAAGGATATTTTTTTATTTAAAAAAAAATCCTTTTCGAAATAAATGAATTTCTTTATCCATTATGATTTTTTTTCCGGATGGGTAGAACAGGGTTGTTGGATTTGGCGATGATGTAGGTTTTTACAAGCGCTTGTTTTACTGCCGGTTATTAAGATTTTTTAGAAAAAAAAAATCTAGATATTACACTCCGTAAAATGTTGCAAATAAATTCCTATCTTATTTTTGTTGCATTTTAACTAGTAATAAGTAATTAAATAAATTAGGAATTAAAAAGATTATGTGCTATTAAATACTGCATAAATAAATGTTTATATAGATATATATATAATATACTCAAATTTTCAATCGTTAAAAGTATTTTTTATTCATATACTAAAATTCAAATACATATTTAAAAACTTTTTGTGGATAACACGATGTTAATACAATTTTTTTTCAATATTAATTAATTAAATACATTTTTTCCAGTAATTTCTAGTTGTTCACCAAATGCATCTCCAAATCTTTGCCAAGTTTGTCGAAAATCTCTGAGATTATTGACACTAAACCCGATCATAAATAGTATAAGATATATAAATAATATAAGAAAATAAGTAGGAATTGAATTTAAAAAGTTTGTTATATTACTGGTTTTAAATTATTATCAAAGATTTGAAATGCTTTACGTTACGTAATGGTTTTGTGCTTGATAATTTTTTTTATTTGTTTCATGGCAAATAATGATGCAAAAAGGGAAGAAATCCTTAAAAATAATTTTAAATAGTCTAAAGGGATTTCTTGGCTCTTTCTCATTGAAGAAGCTTGTAGGTGACTATTAAAACAATACGTTAGAAGTAGATGTATCTTATTATGACTATTTTTAACTTTACTATTAACTTTTACTTTTCTACCCGTGATTATCAGGTAAATTCATAAACGTTTCATTGTGAGAAATAATCAATAATTCGCCGTTTTGGATTTTTTGTAACTCTATTTAGATTTAACAATTTAAATAATCTAAACTTTACAAGAGGAATTCATCGTTATTTGTTGTAACTACATAAATGTAAAAGATATAACTTATACACGAGATACTCACATTATACTTGCGGCAAACTCAAATCTTGATTTTTTAAAAGTAAAAAACTGTTATTGTTTTCGTTTTTGAGTAAAACAATAACGCGAATTGCGTTTACATTTAATAAGTCATTTATTACAATTAGTGGGATATGATATAGCCAGAAATATAACGATGCATTAATTGGTCCCCTAGTAAGTGAACTGGAAAACCTCCCATTGAAATTTTGTATAGATATACACCAGTAAAATTGGGATATTTTCCTGAAGATCTACTGCCAACGTCCAATGAGTACGTACATGCAACTGAATTGCAAAGAGATCCCCAGGAAAACATCAAGATTGCACAAGAAATTATGAAAAAGAATTATGATTAACATCGATGCAGAGCAAAAAATTACAATATAGGTGATGTTGTGATTGTAAGACGACTGTCTGAACAAACTTCATTACCGAATTCTAAAACCCAAGCTAAGCACAGAAGTCCATTAACTGTCATCAAGGTATTACCATCGGTTACTTATCAAGTTACTGACCTACGCACAGTTGGACAAGGGAGAAAAAGATCACCAAATTAATTATACAACTACAGCTCTCTCTTCTCAGTTGAAACTGTTTCATATTATCACAGAGAATGAAGATTTATCTGATAGTGACAGTGAGGACCTAATTACCAGCTATTGCAATATTAATTGTGACGAATTTCAAGTACAGAGAACACACAACTAACAAGGGTTAGACGCGTACCACATCGCTTGAAAGATTATTAGCTGTATTAGAGTGATGAGGTCGTTCCATAGTCAGCATGGTTGAATGTAAAAGATAGTATTGCTTATACACGACATACTCACATTATACTTGTAACAACTCGACTTTTGATTTTTTTTAAAGTTTGAAACTGTTGCTATTGTTTCCGTTTTTATGTTTTGAGTGAAACAAGAACTTGAATTGCGTTTGCGTTTACGTTTGTAAGTCATTTATTACATAAAAGGTCCAATTCCATAATAGTCCCAGCACTGCCCCTTAAAAAATAATTGTGAAATAATAAAAAAATTATCGATTTGAAATAGTTTTCTTAAAAATTGTTAGCATATGTAAAATAATAAAAGCTTTTTGCATTTCAAAATATAGTCAGATAGACTTTTGGATTCTGAAGGAATACATTTCAGATTTAAAATTAAAAAATCGTGTTGAAATTATTAATTCTTTAAATTTAATTTAATACCTATAGAAGCAATTTTCGACTATATATTTTTTATTTGATAATTTTTCTCTCTCTTACATAGTTTTAAATTTAAAAACAATTTTTTACAAAAAAATGAGCACATACAGTAAAAAGAATTTGGAACGATATTTTTAATAAACACTAAATACTTTAATATCACCTAGGTTGACCTCAAAAGCAGTTAGCCAACTATAAAAAAAGTATTACCATGATCTGCAAATAAATTTGAAAAAAAAAAAATATGGAAAAGAAATTTTCTATACAGAGTTCTGAAATTTAAACGATAATTTTTATTTGAGCATGCTTGTGTAACGGCGGAGTTCTAGGAAGTTAAATTATCCAATAAAAAAATAAACTTAATGTAATTTCGAAGTATTTAAACGAGCCCTTTTATTCAGCGAGGGATTTTGCGGCTAATTATTTTTCTGATTGCAAATAATATATATATTATTTTGGATATATTATAAACATATAATACATGCTCACTACCTTTTGTCATAAGATAAAATTTAATTACTCATACAAATGTGGTGGTTTCTCTTTAATCAACGTTACTGGTATGAAGCTAGGAAAAGACAATTTTTAATTCACTTTATGCTTTTAAAATAAACAAAGGAGACAAATTTCAAGGTTTTTTATAAGTCAGACGTCATATTTACTCCAATATTAAAGGGATGCTTTTTTCTACAAGAAAGTCTGAAAGAAGTAGTTATTACTGTTTGTATAAATCCTGATTACAAGGCTGTAAGGCATTTTAGTGATGTCATATAAATACTACAACTTACAAAAAAAAAAAAAAAAAATTAAAACTCAAACGTGGATTTTCAGAATGCAAGCCACAAATTTAAATCCAACAATTCCCTATTTCCCTTGTAGCTTCTTATCTCGTATTTCTTCATTGCCTTGCCTCCAGGAACCAACCGAATTTACTTTTGGTTTTGCACGAGGAAAGACGTGCTTTCTATTTTTTTCTGAAACCCTGCACCAACTTTGTTAAATCTTTGCAAATAAATGCAATCCCTCCCCCCGTCTACGTGTTATCGCCCCTCCGAAAGAAAGGAAATAAAAAATGAGGATGGAAAACTCAACCTTTTCGGAATCCTCATAATGCAAGAATTCCATTCGATGGGGTGGAAGGTGTGGAAGGGACTTCCGGCCATCCCTTGTGCAAACGTTGGGCGTGCTTTCACCATTACCGATTGAGAAAGAGGGTGGTGTGGGAATAGTCTGAAATCCTTCCCCACCCTTCTCTCTTCCTCTCCACCGCCACCTCCAGGTACACACATACAGAGAAAGATGATTCAGCGTAAAGTCAACGTTACGAGTGATTTCGTCAACCCCCTCTTTCTTTGGTACACCCCCTTCTCAAATCCCTTTTTAATAACATCCGAGTGTCACCTCGTTGTGATAAGAAGGCCTCCCACTATTTTCTATGATGGGGGAGGAGGGGGCAGGAGGGTAAAAGTCAAGTATCCAGAGTTTTATTACTGAGGTGCTGGTGGTGTGGAACATCTTGGAAGTGATGTGTAATAAAAGAACTTCCTCTTTTCTGTGCTCGTGATTAGAACTAGTGGCTTAGGACGCTGGGGAGGAAGGAGGATTTGCAAGAGGCAGGAGAGAGAGAGATATGCCACGCAACGTACCAACGTGTCAAGTAGACAGCAAGGTTGGTTGTTGTGACAAGGCAATTTGTCTTGGCATCCTTTTTGAATTTGGGGCGTTTCTGCCTTACGGCAATGCTTGCCTGGAATGCTGTGGTGACGGTGTTCTTTTAATTGGTTTTGTATGGCAGAGATGTTTTATAGGTTGGTAGACCTAAAAGATTTGTGCCCGAAGCTTTCGTTGGTGAAATTTATTTTAGATTTCAATTCTTCGTGGATTTCTCTTTTTATTGCAAAGTTAATATTTATTCGGAGCATGTCCCCTCTCCCGATTGTTCCTTTTTATAATTATTAAAATCCATGATGGAAATTTATTATTATCTTACTATTGAATATTTGCATGCAGAGTTTCTTCGGCAATTTGCTTTTTTACCGAGGAAAGTAAATTTGCCCATTTACCTATTGGGTATGTAATATGTATGAACAGTAATATTTACTGTTAAAAAATAACATCTCGTTATTCAATATGCGCAAATTTAATTTAGAAATGTTTAATCCTTCCCTTATGATGCTTATTTATTCCTTACAAACGAGATTTTCTATCCAGTGGCGTAACTACTGCGGGGAGGGTATAGAAGAAGCCACGAGATCAATTTTATGAATCTCCCTGATGACAAACATAAGTGCACGTACGAACTTTTAATAGCAAATGTAATGCAAGAATATATATACATCTAATATATATAAAACTAGCAAAATTTTCCCTTATTGACTTTTTATTGTTGTATACAGCTGACAATGCTACGAGAGAATGAAGCAGTGTCGACAAGATTTGTTATGGCTTTTTCTGTGTTTATCATAATTCATCTGTATCACTGACTTGTTCTCCTAATGGGCATCCTCTTCAAGGCTGTTGGCCCCTAACCACATGGTGGTCAATCTGTGATTTTCCTCCTCATCTTCTCCTACATCTTTCAATCTGATTTAACCATCTTGCAACCAGATCTGATCACATCTTGAGACTGGCACTTCACCTTCTCTTCTGGTTTTCTGGGATTCTTTGATATCTGTTTATTTTGACTTTTTTTTTCATATAATTTGTGGGAAGGTCCCAATCGATATCTAAAATCGGGGGTGGTCCTACAATGGACAGATGGTAGATTTAAGACCATAACCGTAATGGCTACCGGCCATCGAAACAGAGCTTTACAAGGAGTAAGCTACTATTTTGAGATTTCAAAATTCTCTGTATTTCTTCCAGCATGCACCTTTTATTAACTGTTGAAATCGAAAAGTAGTGGCGAACATTTTATGATGGTTGTATTAAGTGAAACTTATATTTCCTCTTGATTTCAGCTATTTCCATTTCGGGAAGTTATGGTATATTGTACATAAATAGAATAATACGAATATTATACTTATATTTAATTAAACAATCATGTTTTTAAAATCACATTTTAATATTTTAACCGGTTTTGTTTTAAAAGAAAGCTCAAAATACATTTTTGGGGGGGTCTTTAAAATGTTCATACAAATTTAAATATTGAAAGAAAAAAAATTTCCACTTCCCTCTAGTAACTGCTGAAATTTCTTGACTTTCTCTTAGCACAGCCTTTAAGAGAAATGTATATACTTTAGAATCAGGACATTTCGTGAATTATTTTTTTTTCAAATGAAATAGAATAAAGAAATATTTATCTTTTAATTGTGTTTTCTCAAAGAAAAATGCCGACTGTGGTGGATGAAAATAAATAAACAAGCAAAAGTTCCAATCTGCTGAAATGTGCGATTTTTAATCTGGTGAGTTTCCGAAGATTTAGTTCGAGAACGAGAATTTGAACACATCCTAAACTTTATTCTTGTTCCTTTAAGTTTTCCACCCATCCCTTATTCTTTTCTCACTTCCCTTCAGTTCTATCTCCACCCTCCTCCAACCCTTTTCTTCCTTCCCCTTTAAGATTCGAAATCTTTACAGTCGTCGACACCATTTTGATTTCTTTTTAGAAAGAAAGGAATTATACAGGCCCAAAACTGCCCTTTTGTCTGGACCCAAGTGGTAAAGGGAAAAGGAGAAATCCCTCTTCAAACAAAACCCAACACGGATGTAACGTATGGAAAAAAAAACTGACAGAAAAAAAAATAATCTCGGAGATATTTTTGGGATCGTTGAATTTCGCGCCCCATAAAATTTCCCTTTATCTTTTTTTCTTCCTTCTTTTTGTGTTTCTCTTCTTCTTCTTTCGGCTGCTTGCCAATGGTGTGACTGTGTGGTTGTGGTGGGGACTATTCTTTTGCCATTTTGCTGGCGACAAATTCTATTCTCTAGCGTCCATTGCGAATTGCCTCATAATGTTCTGTTTATACATCAGGGAAAGATCTGAATTCGTTTCCTAAATGCCAGATTTTTCGCTGAAATGTGGAATTTTTTTGCTCGAAGATATTCTTTAGTTTATCGCTTCAATTGTGTTATCAGTGCCTGCCAAAATTTAGAATTAAAAGTGTTTTTGTGCCTTTGGGGGATGTCCTTATGTTCCTTTACAAGTGTAACAATTTCTTCTTTTTAGTAAGTGATTTGTAACTTGACGATGCTATTTCAAACTTATTTTCGGAGTTCTGAGAAAGCGAATATCAACGAAATTTAGTTCGACAGATTTTATATTAATGTTTAAATAAATAGTCGGAAGATCTCTTTGATGCTGAAGTTGACATCAGAGCATATTTTCACCTTTGAGAAGTTTTTTAAATAGTCATAATTAGGGAAGAGAATGCTTTATAAGTCAAGAAATCAATTCAAAGAAAAAAATAAAAACAAAAACTATTTTTAAGCTCTTTAATAATGATATGAGAAAATTGCATATAATTTCTTGAAAAGAACGAAGGAGGGAAAACAATCTTTTGAGAATGAACACTCTTAAATTATCATTAGGAAAATATTAAGAAAATCGTGAAGCATTATCGAATTTTTGTATGTAGTAGTGAGAATCAATCAAAATAATCAAGTCTCAATATCTTCACATGTCGATAACCCATTGAATAATTGAAAATTAATTAATGGTTCAAAAATTCCAAGTAAAATTATTTATAAAAGAGTTTGTTGTGATGTTAATAATCATAATTCTGAATTTATTTTTGAAATTTCGTGTAAATATTTAGTGAATTTTGCATAAATATTGATTGTTTTTACAGCTTTTCTGTAGTATGGCTATAGAGTGTTGATTACAAGTATTTCTAAAATTAGAAAATTCAACTCTGGTTTTCTGTTTTTAAGATTTTCTAAAGTCATTGCTCCATTGATTATTTCAAATTTGTTTTCCTAAAGGGATATTCGTATATATTTAAATTATGAGCAGGTTTTATTTTTCTTTAAAAAGATTAGATATAGAATTATATTTAATGTTGTTTTATTTAATAAATATATTAATGAAATAAAATTATGAAATCTTATCCATCTTTATTCCTTTTCTGGTTGTATAAATTATCTTCAGAATATTATTCTTGATGCACTGTCAATTAAAAAAAAGTTCCTCTTTCTCGCTTCAAAAATTCGATCAAAATGAAGCTCCTGATATGTTTAGTTTAGATGCTTTTAAATTATTTAAACATTTTTCTTAATAGAGATAATCGAATCTACGAACTCCATTTACCCAATACTATCATTGATTGCACTAAAATAATGATATCGGTTTCATATCTCAACAACTTTTTTAAACTTGTTTAGTTAAAAATGTTTGTTAAAGTTTTTTTACTAATATTTGATTTAAAAAATTAGATTCCCCCCCCCCCCCAAAATCGCTTTTTGACTGAAAACACAAAATCTAGTTATCCATGGAAAAAAAAAACTTTTCTTTTCCAACTGTAACGATTTTGTAAATTTTATTACAATTTTATTATCGATTGTAAATTTTATTACATGATGTTTACAATGTTTTGTACTTTTACGAAAACGAAACATACCAAGAAAAAGTAATGTAATTGTCAGAATAATATAGAGTTACATATCCATCTTTACATCCATCATCCACCTTTAATAATTTATAGATGATTTGTTGGGATCCTATTGGAATCGGTACACTGTATTAATATTATAATATTATTATGTATTACGTTTATAATGTTAGCATACATTCTGCTTGAATGAAATATAATCGTATTGCCTAATATAAACATTTAGAATAGCTTAATGACAGTCAACCTGTATTCCCAAGCCAATTATATCAATTTCTTGCGCAACAAGAAAGCAAACAATCTTTATGCACTTAAGATTTATTTCCATTAAATCTCGTCAAGAGACTGAGTAAACTATCACGGTATCTATTAAAAGCTTAATACCACTGTAAATAGTCTTTATGTACATGTATTTATCTCATCGTTAAGGAATAGTACAAACTTTAACTACCATCAATAAAACAGAACTGGTGCCTCTATAGCTTACTTAAGCTATTTTTATTCTACAGAGCTAAGCAATGCAAACCGACATTAGTCGAATCCAAAGAATGGCAGCCAACAAAAGCATATCTCCTCCAAGCTCAGAAATAAAATGTCTCTTCTCCGAGGAACTTCCAATAATGCATTCTTTTGTACCTAAAAACATTTGCTTTTACGCTGAGGAATAGGCGAATGCCAATGGAGTCATTTATCATGTCTGCGACAGGGGATGCAGCGTACGTGGAAGACAAATGTTTACTGATAGATACATCTATGCCTTTACATGGCATTGCATTACCTGACCCACCGTTTGGATTTGCTTTTTTTCCCTCTCTCTCTCTTCCGGATTTTTCTTTCCCTTCAAAAAGTAAGTCAGGTTACCCTGCTTAATGTTTTCCGTAGGGTAGATATATACTTCTTTTATGCAGCCTGTTGACTAAGCACGATTCGGTAGGATTTAGTGTTGGTTCGCGTGCTTTGAGACGAGGGGGGAAGGTTTATGAATTTGATGTTATTTTTGCTGCGTGGGGGAGGGATTCGACAAAAGAACTGTCTGAGTCTTTTTTTAATGAGTTTCATTTTAATGGATATTTCGTATTTTGGAAATTCTTTGGATTTTGTCACATATTTCATTTAAATAGCGGTGGTAGTGCATGGATATTTTAAACTGAGTAATGTAAAATTGTTAAAATTTTATTACATGGTATTTACAATATTTTGTTCTTTTACGAATACGAAAAATACCAAGAAAAAGTAATGTAATTGTCAGAATAATATCGAGTTCGAATTTTTAAGAATGTTCAAGTCTTGAGATCTTCTTCTGTCGAAAAAGGGCGTTTTTGGAATTGTGTCTGCCTGTCTATCCATGAATACGATTATTCAAAAACACTGTGAGAGATGTGGATGAAATTTGGTATTTTGATACTTCAAATTTGTAGATATGAGTTCAATTTCGAACGAAATCCATTCAGAATCAGTTAGACTGTTTGAATACAAGCGAACTTAATAATTACAAAAGATAAAAAGCTAGACAGATAAAATTTTGTATTCAGACGAAGCATCTAAAGTGTGAATTTTTAAAACTAAATCTATTAGAGAGTTGAAATTTTATCAATCTATATTTTTACAAATATGTATAAGTTGTGACTCAAAAGTGCATTGATTTATATATATGAAAATTGATATGCGAAGTGCGAATTGGGTATATAGTAAATCTTGAGTGAAATTAAGTCGGTTTCGAAACCAATATGTAATCATTTTATGAAATCATTTGGAAACATTATATATATATATATATATATATATATATATACAATGATTGCATTTGTGGTACAGAAATCAATCTTATTATTTATTTGCCAATACCAATAGAGAAAAGTAAAGAGACAACTGTAGTTTTTTACTATTTCATTGAACGTTTTCGTCTTTGGACACAATTTAGTGTTTCGCTTAGCTAATTAATGGGGCTGTAAAATATTATTAGAATTGCTCGGAAAAGGGTTTTCGGCGTCATCGAAAACTTTAGTACATTTAGTAAAAGTATTGATACCTAAAAAAAATCGAAAATTTTGATTTAAAAATAAAGTTTAATCCCTCTCACAATTAGGTTTAAACTATTAGTCATTTATCTACTAGTCATGATAATGTGCTTACTACTAGTCATGATAATGTGCTTACTACTAGTCATGATATCCATCATTAAAGCATGAAATACGTTATTTCAAATAATATATTTCATAAAATAAGTTGAATTTGTATGAAATGACTGATATATACACTTTATTGTTAACATATTCAAGAATTGAATTTGCTTGAGATTATTCCATTTAATTCATATGTTTGGATAACGCATGACAAAGTAAAACCTCAATAAATGTATTTCGTTTTAAAAGTTTAATAACTAGATAAACCATTATTCTAAGCGAACAATTTGGTCACCAAAGGCCGTTTGCTTATCGAATACTTCCTTAAATCACATTATCATTTTTTTCCGAACATCAATTTAAAATATAAAAAAAAAAAAGTTTGTAGACTCTTTTGATTTAGTTAGAGAGCCGGCTGATTCAATCAGTTGAATCGACTCAATTAGAATCATCTAAATCATTTCAATTTATTTTAAACTTTAACAATTTAACCTTTAAAAATGGCATCAAAAACAAACAAAAAAACGATTCTTTCTTGACACCGGATCTTTTCCGAAAATGATGTGAAATAATCGTTACATTATTTATCTTTTTTTCTATTCTTTTGACGGGAAAGTATTTTAGAATTGAAGGGGTGGGTGGAATTCAGAAAACTCCCGTTTCGTCTTGATTTGATTTCTTCGATGTTTAAACTGTTCCTTTTCCCCATTTCTTCTGCGAAAATCTTCACCTTTGGCGCTTCGCTTTCGTAATTAAATTTGACTCTGTAAAAAGCTCAATCCTTTGTAGTTGTTTCGTTTTTATTTCTTTGGTAGATGCATTAAGGAAGAAAACACGGGCTTTTAGCTTTAAATGTTGCCGAGATCTGATCCTAGACTATAAATTTCTTTTGTGTTTTTAACGTCGCCTTTTCCCCGTATTCCTTTTTAACGAATTCTTCAACGGTTATCCTATTTTTTTTTCTTACACTTTTTATGTCTATGAATTCTCTAATTCTACATTAATATTCTTTGTGAGTTGCTCATGTTTTAAGGGTCCCGTAAATTTTTTTAATGTATAAATTTTTAGGTAGGTATTTGCTTTCAATAAAGCGTGAAATTATTATTTGCATTTTTGTGCATTTGAAGTATGTAAAGAGAAAGTATTGTTATCTTCAAAATATCCGAACTCGAGATTTAAAAAATTATCTTATACTTTCGGACTTTTTTTTTTGAGAGAGATTTTTGGAATTCTATCTGTCTTTGGACATGAAGATGTTAGAACCTTTTGAATTAAAAGGAGGAGATTTAGTATATGGTCTTACCACTAAATTTGTGAATTTTCACCAAATTTCAAACGAAATATTTTGTGGAACGCATAATAAAATATCCGCATGTCCTATAATCCGCTTGTAAATTAGCACCACAGAACGAAAAAGTTAAATAGGTAATTTTCAGTACACTTAGTGTCTAAATGTAGATCTGTATTCAAATCGGTGAAGCGGTTGTCAAATTTCAATCCACCGAAAGATCTGTTTTCAAAGTGCATATTTGATTTTCTGATACTTGTGCGTTAACCACATCTCCCTGATTAATCTCCATAGCCATGTTCAAGCCATCCATGGTCAGCTGTTCATTTCTAATATAATTTACCTTTTTCTAATATACTTTTTATTATACTTAAATATTTTTCCTCCCGTTTGTATTACCTAATGGATTTAATTCATATAAGATGGAGCATTTTTTTGTTTAAAGGATGTTTTTTTAATTAGTAAGGACTTCTGTTTTAATGCGCTAATATTATGATTATACTTTTTTCAAAAGCTGTATCGTTGAATTTCTTAATATTTAATTTCATGTAGCATTTTCCGTGTACTTAATATTTATGTCTGCATTATTATGGCAAAAATACTTCTCACTATGTTTAATATGTGTGATGAATTTATTTTGCTAATCTAAATCATTTGCATGTCCTAGTAGTCATGTTTATGTGTTCTCATTTCATCGTATATATCTCTTACATAATTCTGTAAAATATCAATGAACAGCAACTGAATATCGGTTCCGCTTGAATATCAATAAGGAGCAACTAAATATCGATTTCGCTTGAATATCAATGAACTGCAACTTGATTTCAATTTTGATTGAATATCAACAATCAGCAACTGAATATCGATTTCGCTTGAATATCAACGAGCAGCAACTAATCATCGTTTGCTTGAATATCAACGAGCAGTAACTGAATATCGATTTCGCTTGAATATCAATTTGTAGCACCTGAATATCCATTTCGCTTGAATATCAATGAGTAGCAACTAAATAAATACTTAATTTTCATTTGGATTAGCACAGTGCTTTCATCCTTAAAATTTGATTTCGCTGAATGATTGTACTCTTCACAGTAAGTTCTTGCTTTATAAACATTAATAATATATTTGCTTCTGGAATCACTTTTTAGATTTATATCATAGGACATTACGCATATATTATTCATGTAAAAATTACGGTATATTTTTCAGCAGCTGCCTGTAATGCACATTATTTTGTCAAAATTACGCTTTCTAAATGTTTGAACTGAATGATGGATGTATCTCGCATCTTTTTGTCTACCAGATACAGTATCCATGGTCAGCTCTTTCCTCCCATAACTTTTACCCGAGCCGCTGAAGCATGTGACACTTTGATGGGGCAAACCCCGTGCATCTATGTCAGCACTCACCTGAAAGATCCGAACCGTTTAATCATTTCCGTTAACTGACAGTGGCTTGAAAAACGACCAAAACTGCATTATGTTCATTAAAACTGCCAGAAAAATCCAATCAATTATTCTCCCTCCCAATCTAATTCCAGATGTATTAAACTCCCCCATCACCAGCCCTGGGGGTCATTATAATTTACTCTGGACTTGCGTACCTGCATGCTAATTAAGCTGCCCATTGGTCCGGCTGCGATGTCCCTGAGAGTGGAGATGTAATGGGTTACGGCCTCTTTGCTGTATGTCGTCCGCTACAGGAGTGAGTGCTAATGAAACATCTCAAACCCCCTCGACTGCTGAATTTTGACTCGTGTTGAATTGTAATGACTTCTGTACAATTCCCTCAATGAGTAATAATGCAGGGAAAAGATTGGGATTAGCTACACTTTTTACCTGCCTTCATTAATAGCTAATGATATTCTCACGGGTTGGACACGAATACAATTAGGTATGGAAGTGAAATAATGCGTGCTTAAATCGTGTTGAAGCTCGGAGTAGGATTGTGAAAGATATGAGGATTTTTCACGTAGTTTTGTTTTGAAACCTAACATTTCTCTTGTAGGGTTTGACGTCTGATGAGATCAATTAAATTGTCGCTCACTAGTCTGGTTGCATTAAATGACAAGATCCCTTTAAAATAGAACAAATTTAGGTAGATCACTTCTATCCATATTTTCCCCATTTCTCCCCCCCTCCCTCCGAATCAGTTATAGTTCGATATTTTAATTTCATTTTGCAATCACTGTGTATATATGCGTAGAATTTGGGTTTTTGCTATTTATAATATTAACTCTTTCTGTGCTTATTTTTTATAAATTAGATCAATTTTATATTTCCTGTCAGATTATTTAAGGTGATACATAAACCTGAACTAGCACAAAATTCACACCGTGACTTCGAGTAACTTGTCATTTCTTGAAATTAGGGTCTAATTTGCAGTTAACATTTACACTATATCATTTATTTTAAATTTTATGTTGCAATCACTGCATCGAATATGAATAAGATGCAAGACAAATTCGGATTTTTTTTTTACTGAATTCTTTTATTATCAGTTTTTTTTTATCAGTAGTTAAGTTTCCTTGAAGATTAATCCCTGGTAATCCAAGAAATTTTTTGAATTAATCAACCTATCTTATTTAATTAAATAAAAAATTAAATATTTTTAATTTTTAGTTTTAGTTTAACTTTTTGGTATATGGATTACATTCACTGTGTTCTTTTCAATACCATCAGAAAAAATAATCATATTACGAAGATTGAAGCCGAATATACTTTCCGGTAAAATCAGTAAATAAAAATAATTTCAAATCGAAACAATTGAATTACTAAAGAATAATTCTTTAGTGGTTCACGTTGTTTCGCGTTGAAATTATTTTTATTACATTATGTATTCTTATTTTAGTAAAAATCTTTGGTTAGCTTAACACCATTGTGAGAAGAGCTGATAACTAACTGATAATAATTTTTTATATTAATATCCTCTAATCCTTACAGGAAGTTTAACAAGCTATTTAACATTCAGAAAAATTTTGTAATCTATTTAACATTCAACAGAATTTTGTAATTATTCTCTAATAAAATAAGTAATGGACATGAAAATTGTAGAAAATGAGTAAAATGCATAAGCCGCCATCGACGGGAATTTTTGATTTCAAAATAAATAAGGAACATTTTATTAAAAATTCTCATGATCTATTGTATATAAATATATCAGTAGCTGAGAGCTTATATAAAATTATGAATAATGTATAAGGTTTATATCTAAAATTAATAATCATATACGTAAATATTTGTAAATGTTATATTGAATTATGAATAAATGTATATGTAAAACTAATAATCATATTCGTAAATATTGCTAAAAGTTATGTAGAATTATGAATAAACGTCTACTTCTGAATATATATTATGTATCACATCTAAAGCTATTAAGCGTATGCGCAAATATTAATAAAACTTATATCGAATATTTAATCGAACCCAAAAATATTTTTCCTTTTTTAGTACTATGAAGGGAATTATATAGTTTTGTTTTAAGAAGAAAAAAATTAGAAATTCAGTCACTTAAAGGAGATTAGCTTTTTTGAATTTTGTTTTGATCTACTGCGCTTTTTATTTTTGATACCAAATAATTAACAGGTGAAATACAAATGATTAATAAATTATGTGATTATCATAATTATCATGACAAATTATTATTTATTTAAAAAACATCTGAACAATCCTGGATCCTTTTTTTTGCTTATTCTGCAACTGATATTTTCGGACCGACAATATTTCTAAACTGTATAGCAAAAATGTTGTTAAGAAGGAACTAATTTAATTTCTTCATAAGATGACAAAAACTTCCGAAATACTAACAAAAAGAAAAACCCAAATAAGTGGACATTTTTGGCAATAGATAGCTGAAAAGAATAAATCACGAAAGCAAAGGAAGTGCTTCAGTAATTTTCTCTAAAATTTCTCAGCCTTTAATTGCTTTTAGTAGCTTTTTGTATAATTATTTTGTACATTTTTCTTTTCACTGAAAAGCATTATAAACATTTGTTCTAGTAGAATATCAGATAATTAATCATGACCTCCATTATTATTCGAAAAAAAAAAAAATACTATCTACCAAACGACTATCTTTTGAATTTTTGGCTCTGGTGTTGCAGAATTAATATCATAAAAATAAAAATTTCAATGAAAAATGATCTCGTTTTTGGTTAACAAAATGAACAAAAGAATGAAATCTTTTTTTTTTCCGAGCTAATAAACCATATCATTGTTTACATTTTTATATAATGTCATTTGCAAACTCCAAGCTACATTATACACGCTTATTGTAAAATTGACATTACCATTAACTTTCAGATTTTATTGTTTGTCAAGTAGTTAATGAAAGTAATTCAATTGTGTTTCAATCTTTATTTCCTGGAAATGTTTTTTTTCTTTTTAATTTTATTTTCATCTGCGTAGGGAGAAGAAATGCATTTGCTGATTAATTTTATGCAGTTTACTGTTGTCTTTGTGGTTGGATACTAATTAACTCTTTAGAAGATCATTATTTTTCCCGAATGTTAAATTTGAATGTCTGAAAGTTATTTGGGATCTTAATATTTATCTAACGTCAATGAGATTATTATGGTGGTATTAAAGATTTTGTTGTACACAGGATTCTCAGTCTAATCATGGTCTTGTAACTTGTTTTTAAACTGCAATGATAGACATATAGCATTTGCATTACTTTATCTTCTTTTTTAGATTATAGATGGCGATGCCTGATTAGATATGCATCCCATAGTACATTGCGATTGTATTTATAAGAGATGAGATGCTGTATTTTGTTAAGGTGTGCGCGTCTTAATGTTTTGTCTTGTCTTTTGTATTTGTGTCTGTTTTGTGTGAAATGAGATCATTAAAGATTATTCCCAGAAACATACGTCCTCTTGATTTAATTGCACGGATCATAATGATCTTCATTCCACCGTAAAATAATTTTGTTTGAAAAATACTAGTAAATCATGTAAACATTAAATTTGTGCTATTTCATTCAATAAATATAGAGCTAAAAAATTCGAAAGTCCTTATTTGTATGCAGTTTTCCTAAGTGTAATTTTCTAATTCAGATTTCGTAAAATATTTTTGATTTCTAGCATTTTAAGCGAAAAAGTACACTCTTATGAGAATTTTCTTTTTCCTCCCTTTCTCAAAGAGGCTGGGGGCCGCGGTGGCCTGGTGGTAAGGTCTCGGCTTCGTAACCGGAGGATTCCAGGTTCGAGACTCGATTCCACCGAAGATCCGTCGTGTGAGGGGGTCTCTTGCACGTTAAATCTGTCAGGCCAAACGTCCTCCCGTTGGTGTGGTGTGGTGTGGAGAAGGGGTGCCAGTTCAGGTGTGGTCCTCGTCATCTGATCATGGTTCAAAATTACGAGGTTCGTCCCAAAATAGCCCTCGTGCTGCTTTAAACGGGACGTTAATATAACTAAACTAAACTCAAAGAGGCTGACTCTGGCATTCCAAAAATATGGAGATTTATCTATTAGTCCAGTGCGAATCTTTTTGAGTAATATGGAACTTTTCTATTAGTCGAGGATATTGTTATACTAGTATTAACTATTTTTCTATATCTAGAAGACAAATATCATCGTGGTCACGTTACTTATTTTTAAAATGTTTAAGATGGGCATATAATTTTATTGGGAAAATACAAGTAAAAGTTGTAAATATTTATATTTTAGGCTATTTCATTAAATAAATGCATTACTGAAAAAAAAGTTTAATTCTAATTCAGTTTTTCAAATTGATTTGTCAGATTTAGAGAAATAGTCTTGATTTTTAGTATCTAAAATTAAAAAGTTCTCATATGCTAAAAGATGGATAGGAGACTTGGGTGGCTGTAAAAATGTGGAGATTTGTAAAGAAGCCGAATACGAATCGTTTTTAGTGTTATGGAACTCTTCAATTCCACTTAGTATAAATGAACAACGGTTATGTCGTGATGTTTTGGAGTTCTGCAGTTTGACAAAGTGGTCACGAGAATCTCCACATAATTATTTGGGATGGTTATTATAATTTGTAAGTTTAAGGGGAGATTAAAATTAATTTAAACTAGTTTGGATGAACGCATAAAACTCTATCCTTTTAAAATTTGGTAGAATTGTTTGATTAATATTTTTATATAATTAGTTAAATAAAACAATATTTTGCTTATTTATGACAGAAAGGGAACTCGAATGAAATTGCATTGCACATGTCTTTTACTATGGGAAATGATTCAATTTTTTAAATTAGGTATTTTTGAAAAAATCTAGAAATTAACTATCTAAGATCGAAACAGGAGTAGTTTGAGCAGATTTTAATCTACTGGATTTATAACAGAGTTAGTAAACTCTCAGTCTTTTTACAAACACTGTCTATTGCTGTCTTAGTTTTTTTTCCTTCTTAGAGTTGTGTATAGTCGACATTTGAATTAATTCGTTACGAATCTGGAGTAATTTTTCGAATAACGTACCTTAAACGAACGAAATATTTTCGAATAATAAATGAACAGATAAAATAAATGAATGAATGAATAAATGACTAATAAATGAGCAAATAAATAATTTTCTTCCATAATTCATCGTCGGAGCATTTAAATAATTTTATCTCTATTTGAATAATTTTTTTAATTCAAAATCTTTATCTGAAATTATAGCTCCAGCATACAAAACTGGTAATCCTTTGTCACAAGACATACGACTTCCTTTCCCAGAAACAATTAAAACATCTCTATAAGGATTATCGCAGCATGCGTAGCCAGCTTTCCAAGTAAAACAAGAAAGACAAGACTAGATTCGAAGTACCTGTCTGTCCTGATAAGAGGTGACAGCAGCATTTAGCTGCTGACTGAAGAGGATCCAGGTGTTCCTCTGCTGCCTCGGGCACTTCTATTCCAAGGTCGCTGTGATCTTATCCCAATAAACTAACTTCAAGCGCCATTTGTTATGAACTTGTGATCAAGCTGAGTGAAATGGTGGAGAGTCCTAATTTATGGAGCTATCAAAACAAACATTGGATTTCTTTCGGTTTGTATGAAAGAGAAATTGAGTTCAATGAAAACATTAAAGGCTAATGCCGAAACTAAACTAAAAAGTTTAAACGTGCGATAAAAGAGGAAATACGAGAAACAAATTGTGCAAATTTGTTAAAAAATATTTAAGCCACTAATGCTGATTCATTTGAGGTGTGAAACAACTTATCGGTTTTAGAAATAATTTACTTTTTTCAAGGAATTGAAAATAATTTGAAGGGCAGGATTAAAAGGTAAACGTTTTCTGCTGATATTAGAAACTTTATTCTGGGACAAAGATTTTCTTTTGTTTCGTTTATCGTTTAGCTTGTAGTTAAGTATTGAAACACCACAATGCATTCCTGTTTTTTGTTATGAATTAATAACTGGATAAAAAGTTTTGGTGAACGTATTTTTATTTAAAAAGTAGAGCTCATTTCGTTAAGACTATAAAACAATTTTTTTTTAAATAAAAATAGAAACTCATCGTGGCTTTACTGTTATATATTGCAGCAATAATTTTATGGAAGTTAACTCTACTGTTACATATAAGGAATAATTTTAAGTACTGTGTCTGTTGTGACAAAGGGCGGTTTCTTTGATTATGTGCTATTCCTTTTCCAATCAAACTTTCAAAATTTATTCACATTAATAGCATATTTCAAGAACAAACATAACATCAAAATGCATATATATCTCTTAAACGTTCATGAATATTACTCGCAAAAAACTAACGTCTTGATTCTGTAAGTTAATGATGATGTGCTTAAGACTGAAAAATAATCTGACATACTAGCGTCACCGATAAAATTTATTGGCTCACAGCAAATCCATTCTTATGCAGATTTAATTTAATTATATCATTTTATTCTGAAATCTTTTATAAAATATCCTAGTTATGTTTCTGATACCTATTTTTTTTGTTCATTTTTGATCTACAAAAACTAAATTCAAGTGTCATAGTATAGTGGTTTCAAGTAAATTTGATACAAGAAACTTAAGTATTTCATTATTCCAAATTTAAGTCATAGCTTCAAAAGTCGACTTTGTAAAATCTGCTTATAATCAGACCAAACAGATATTAAATTTTAGTTTTTACGTATTGTTTAACAGAATGGACTCCATATTCTCAATATTATAAATGATTGTCGATTGCATAATTATAGGCAATTAACATTTATACTTATCTGTAATTTTAATGACGAGATATAGAAGTTCATTTGGCAAATCTACATTATTTTCATATGTTGGCTGTCATTTTGGTATCAAATTTTATTACGTTATAGAAATATTTCCTCATGCAAACAGCTTACCACCTGCCACCACTGAAGTAGCAATATCAACACCTTATAGAAATACTGACAGCGTACTAGTAGTCTGAATAAAAATTTGTGACATAACATTTTTTAAGTTCAGTATAAAATTAAAAAACATAATCTGATGCTATTAAGTTTAAATTATATGATTCGAATAACATTTGATTGTGAATTTATTCTTCTGCGATGAACTTTGTGAAAAAAATTAATTTTACCATTGAACTTTTACTAAAAAGGGGTAGAATTAGCTAAATAATTTTATCATTTTGCTCCCGTTATTTTTTAAAAATGTATTATTAGAATGTGCATGAACAATATTCGTAAGTTGAGTTTGTGTTCTTCTGTCTCTATACCTTCAATCGTGAAATGAATATAAATTTATCACTTTTCGGTATAAAAAGAATTCCCAAGACATTTTCTACTATAATTTTTACACCGATGGCATCATCTTTTTTTTTTCACTTCAGCTCCGAAAATAATGATGATAAATAATAATAAAAATAAGAAACTGTTTGAAAAACTTCTGGAAAAAGCAATAAGAAATGGCCTTATCGGGTTTTCTGCACTTCATCGTCAGTAAGAAGATAAGCAGTATTGCAAAGCTGTGGTACTAGATGGAATCCTAGGGTCTTTTAAATGTTTGCACCTGCTACTACCAGGTTCAGAAGTTAAGAATTCTGCTGCCACTGGATAGATCCATTCGCAGTTGGAAAAAAAAGGAGGGGGGGGGGGGTGTGCAGTGGCCTTAAAAGCTTCTTTACTACCTCTGCAGTCGGGCTACTTACTTTGATGAGCCTTCTTCGATTCTGCCATCCCACCCACTCCCCCTTGTAGGAGGGAGGACTGCTCAGAATAAAAAGTTTTGATTCATCCCTCCATTTCTCGTTTTGTCACTCTCCCTTATACACGTCATCAAGGGGGTCACGTACCAGTAAGCTAGGAAAACGAAAAAAAATAGGAGATTTCACTTTTTAAGAATGCTGCGGTCAGAATGTTGTGACAGCTAAGAGACAGAAGAAAGACAGCCATCGTATAAGGATATCGATGTTATCCGAGATTTTTTCCCCCTTCGGATATACTTTTGTTTTTTTGTTCATTTTTTACCTTTCATTTTATTATTCTTATAGATGTACTAGTAGATGTTTTTTATTTCATTTTTTTGGGTGCTTTATTTTATTCTTTATTTTTTTTTTTTCTTTTGTCACGGGTCACTAAATATTCTCGACTCGTTTCGACGTCGTATTGTTGGAAAAGATTTAGTTTGACATCAGTGTAATGCTCCGTGCGTCAGATTGTGTAGCAATTCCTGGTGAAAAATATATCTTTTTTGTTTGTTTGTTGCGTATTTCTCTGCCTCTGTCTCTTTCTTTTCTGTTGGACAGATTGTGTTTCGTCAATGAACGGATGTAAATTTACTGGCATCATTTCATTCATAAAATATTTAGTGTACAAGTTCTTATTTGGGGGAAAATTGCAGCGTTAATCGGCAGATTTACACTGTGAAATTGATTACTATATCTTCCAAAACTATTATTTCGGAAACAAAAACTACTTTTACATTATTTCAAAACTCAAAAACTTATTTTTTAAATTATATCAATTTTTTATTATTAATAACGTTTTTAAGTATGATACAAAATCTAAATTTAAGCTCAATGGAAAAGTTGAAGTTAATTTGCATTGTCTTATGCTGCTTGCAAAACAAAGCTTTACCGATGATCCTTTAAACAAAGTTTAGAAATCTATTTTTTGATTCATGCGGTATAATTAAGCTATTTGACGCACATACACACACAAAAACCTAGTGGTTTACAGCTTTTACTATTGTTTTTAATATGAATTAATTCGAATTCATCCATGATAGTATTCAAAAACATGTTTTTGTTATGTCAATTAAGATTAAATCAAATACTTTTTTGGACATTAACGATAAACTAAGATTTTCACCTCTATTTTATTTGCAGCCACACTAATTAGTTGCACATTGATATATTTAAATTTAGTCAAATCGCAATTGATAACAATGTTTTAAAAAAGCATTCTATATTCATGGTTTAATAGACTAAAAAGTTTATACGTTGAGTAAACAAGCAGGTCGCCAATCGGCACTAGTATATTGAATTAAACACGCTGTCTGCAATCCACTCTACAACATAAACCATAGTGATACGTGATATTGGTATTTCCTATGCATGCGTAACTTCTTACAGTTATGTTTAAGCTTTAAGGAAATATTTATCTGTGAAACATATTTTGTATGTGCGTTTATTGTGTTTGAAAATATGTTGCTGATTTCTATGTTATTTTTCTTTCAGAGGAATCCGATCTCCAACGCTTCATTGGCAATGAATCTTACAGTGATTATTTCAAACTACTTGAGCAAGATGCAGACTCTCTCTTAGTTGGAGCAAGGTAAGTTCATAGTAGATTTCTATAACATTTTATTACTTCAAATGTGAAAGGACAAAATAGAAAATGATTCTAATATTTTATCATAGTATTTTAGCATGATAATGTTTTAGAATACATTCATTTACTACGCTCAATCATAATATTTTTCCATCTCGTTTAAAAGCAACACTAGGACTATTTTGGGTCGGACCTTGCACTTTTGAAGCGTGGTCAGATGGCAAGGGCGACAACTAATCTGGGAATTCCTTCTTCAAACTTCCACACTTACTTGTGGAAAGGAAAGTTTATTAATTTTTGTTTAAGCATTCCTTTTTGTGTTCTTGTAAATTTCATCAATGTTTCGAATTTTCATGAATCATTGTTTTAATTGTTCGGAAACTAAAATATTTTTACATCATAGTTTTACAATTTTCTCTTTACATATCTGAACCAGGAATGTTTTAAATATATTTTATACTTTTACCATTTACCATTGATTGGCGCAGTGTGGCCAAGTATGGTTTTATCTGGTATCTTATTACCAAGTATCTGCGCCCATTAAGCCCCACATACAAAACAAACAAACATGTGGAAAGACATTTGACCCCGACGGATTTAACTTGGCCCAGATCCACTTGTACGACGGTTAATCGGTGGAATCGGGTATCAAACCCAAAACCATCCTGTTCCGAAGCTGAGACCTTACCATCAAGACATCGTTTTTCTATTTTGCTACGATATTTCAGATTAGATGCTTGAATCTTTTTCAATTTTTTGTAGACTTTCTATATGCTATAATTAAATGAGAAGACTTTACACCTTCTCGCTTTCGCTTTCTGTTCCAAATGCTTTTCTAGAATCCACATGCCCCCATTCTATTAAAAACAATGCTGGGTTAACACGTACATTGCTTAGGTGTCACAAATTGATTACTCCGATCAGAGCTAAGGCCCACTATGTAACCGGACCACAGAGACAGTAACACTGGAGGGAACTGTAGTTAAGTCCTAAAGACTGGCAAAGGTCACGGTACAATCCCTATCATGGGAAGTACGGCCCGTCATTGATGGAAGGCAGCCAAACTCCGTCCTTTTCTGTACCCACCTAGGTGGCAAGAACCAGCCACCATACCGGAAGCTTCTCATCCTCATTTTTCAAGTTTTCCACCGTATCATATTGCTCACGCATTCAGATAATTCCTATATGGTAAAAAGTTCCGACATCCGAAATTGTAAATAAACTGGAAAGTTATTCGCCTCAAAAGGTGTGTCTAAAAGTAGAACTGACAAATGATATTATTTTAAATTCAATAATTTCGTGTTAATTTAATTGTGCTTTCTTTTTACCATTTCACCATCAAATGCAAAATAAATGCTTACTGAGACATGATAACAATTTTCAATAAATATTTCAAACAATACTGGCAAAACAAACCTTAAATTTCATGGATCAGGACCGGAAACGTGATATCTACCAAACACAAAGGGGATGAAACGCAATTTCCTCGAATTAATTTCCTGTCTTTTGAGAATTTCGCCGAATTTTAAGAATGTTTGATTATGAATTCCAAATGCGTTGCGTTCTATAACATCTCACTGATTTTTTTTTAAATCTAATAAACTGAATGAATGTAAAGATCCACCTAAAAAGAAAGACTTTAAAAGTAAAAAGTCAACTTATTTACATAAAACGGCATCAAGTAGCACTTAACCCACATTCGATTCTTTTTAACCTGCTCGTATAAAACCTTGTTTGAAGTTCTTCGTTCTCAAGATCGACGATTATATCGATCTATTCTACCTCATCGCGCGACTTCGTCTTAGGCAGGGCTTCGCTACATTCGAACGATTTAAACTTTTTAAACTTCCGCATCAGAATATAACCTTTCCGCTCGCTCTTCTCGCTCTTATTTAATTTTTTTATTTTATCCTTTTGAGAAAAAGTTCTTATCCCGCTAAACTTTCATTCAAAGTCTTAAGATTAAAGGAGAGGTTTGAGGAGAAAAAAAAAAAGAAAAAGAAAAAAAAGGTGAGGCAACCGAAAATCCGAACAGGGTACTGTCCAAACCACTTTAATTGAAACTCTTTCCGTGCACGATGCTGCTGCGAATAAAAATAGAAGAAAAAGAGAAAAAAAAAGCCAAATCTTCCAACGGAAGACAGAAGAGAAGGAATGAAGGAAAAAAATAAATAAAATAAATATAAAAAAATAGGTAGAATACGTTCGAAGGGGAGGGTGTGGGGGGCTAAGGAAGGGGCGCACTGAATCTTTTGAATCTGGCAGTCTCTCCTCTCGAGAACGATTTTTTAATTAAGCTACCTTTCTACCTAGGTACCCCCTTGTAGCTATTTTCTAAATGAAATAGCCGGCATTTCAGCACAGCGAAGGCAGGCATCAATCACTGTATATCACGAGAGATCCAGTAGGGAGGGTGGGAAGTGGCAGGTCCCCCCCCCCACTTCTGAATCCCAACGGCCGGTAGTTTTGAATTAGTGAGTACACTAGTGGGTTATGGTTCTTTGTTATATAAAAGGGTGTGGTTGGGATCCAGCTTTAAATGAAAGTGATGTAAGTGTTTAGGAGTTCTTTTTGGGATAGATTAGGCGATTAATGGGTACTTGAGAGAAGTCCCGAATTCTTGGACTTGCTGTGTTAGAAGTATATAAATGTTCTTGGAATTAGATGTTTTTGTCAGTATAAGATTTGTCTGTTTAATATTTATTAATTTTTTTGAATTTCAGTTAATATTTTTAATTAATTAAAAAAATAATTTGCTTTACTCGAATATCATGTTAATGTAAGCTTTGTTAAATATCGTACAATGATTAAACAACTGTCATTGAAAAGAAGATGTGCTGTATTTTAAAATGGAGTAAGACTTATTTTCATGCTATAATTCTTATGAAAATTATTAATGAATTTAAAAAAATCAAAATTTTATTCGATTTCTAATTAATTTAAATTTCTAATAATGCCTTTGAATTGCATTTAAAACCAATTTGTATTATATTTATGCTTAGTTGAATAGGTCTACATTACTCTATAAATTGCCCTTTGACAGAAAAAGAGACATTACATTGACTTTTATTGCTGCTAAATTTATTTCTTGCTAAAATTAAATAATTTAATAATCTCCATCGAAATTTCTGAAATGTTCTTGGCATTATAGTGAAACATATGATAAATGAGATTATTATTAATGGAATTGTTATTAGGAAAATGATAAAATTAAACTTTTTTTGCAATCTTACCTTTCATCAATTCTACTGTTATTATTTTTTTTTTTTTTGGTTTACTTTCTAAGCCAAAATTGAGCATAAATTGAAATTTAATTATTATGTTTCCTAAACTATCAATTATGGTATATTTCAACTTAATTACCTATAAAACATTTTCTTTGCATATTAAACTTAGTCCGAGTGGGCAAAACATAGAATTTTCTTAGTTGTGGGAAACATTATTACTCATGATTAACGATATTCAAAACCCTCCCGTCACAGAAAAGACGAATTTTGAATATTGTATGACAGTAAGTAATAGCCTACAGATCAAATTTGTGTCGAATTATTTAGCAAAGATCCATGGTCTGGTTTTTCCACAACTAGTGTATTTCTCTTATCCCGACCCAGGTAATTTGTTCCGCGGATGAAGAATTTGAAGAATAGTGTCAACTATTTTCATATTCCCAAGAGGTGCAACGTTCAAAAAAGTGGCAATGCAAGGCTTGTAATATGTATCCACATATATCTATGAAAGGTGACAAAATATGTAATGTACATAATAGTTATCTCTAAGATAATGTAAGAAAATTACATGTTCTACAAGTATCGACTGTCTAATAATAATATATATATATTTTTTAATTTGGTTAACACCATAATATAATCTTTAGTTTCAATTAGGTGATTGGGGAATCAAAAAATCAGAACAGCTTATGGGATTAGTTTGATCAAAATCAGCTTATGGGATTAGTTTTTATCTTTTTATCAAAGGAATTTTCTTAAGGAATTCCCCTTTATATTTATGTTTAAATTTATAATATTTACATTAATTAAAAAATAAATGCAAACCTTTATACATTTAGTTATTATAATTGATTGTGACAACTCGTCTAAGCGCCATTAAATTATTATGAAAAATATATGAAATCGAAAATGACTATTTTTAAAATTTTTATACATCATAATATAACGATCGCCATTTTTGAATAATATCATTTGCAAGTAAAATTTGTGGATACTTTTGTCTCGTGTCTGTAGATATTTTAGTTTCGTTTAATGGGTACTATTTCAAGATATTGCGGCTCGAATCAGTTTTATCCTGATATTTAGATTATTAATTTTTTTATGGAATAAGTAAACAATTAATATGTCATTCAGTCAAACTTTAGTTGAAATCTTGTACTTGAACCACTGTTGCATAAGGGCGATAACTGTCATTTGTGTGACCTGGGCGTGTAGCTAACGTTTTTAGCGACGGGGCGTGTCTTCGCTAAAGAGGGGAAGTACGTTTTGGCAGTAAAAGAACCGGCTGTGTGCAGTGCAAACAAGCCTTACACTGTAAACAGCGGACCGTTTGTTCGGCCTCTTTGTCACGTAAAGGCTGGACATATCTCACGGAAGTTCTTGCAGTATTTTCTCTTATTTTCTTGAGACATTGAATTATGCCATCTTTTTTCTAACTTCATGTGGCATAGTATAAAAATTTATATATACTTATTTTCTCAGAAGAGAGTATGGGGTAGGATCGGTCTAAAAAAAGGATGCTCAGATGCAAATAACTTGGGGTCGACATTTAAATTTAATATTTAAAAATATTTTATGAGCTAAATTTAAGGAGGGAAAATCAGCTGGAATGTTTTTTTACCACTGCTTTCTCGTGTAATAACGCAGTATGGTGCATTTTATGCTTTATAATGTAATCAAGCAAAAGTTAATCTGTATTGTGGACATCTTCGTTTCTTCGAAAAAATTTAATATAATTTTTTGGTGAAAATGCCATATTCCAAATTCGAATTGCTGTGCTTTTTGAGTTATGATGTATGACCCATTGGTAGATAGCTAGACAACAAGCCTTTTTGATGGATTTTGTCCGAAATATGATGCAAATCTATAATGTTTATATATGAATGATAAAATTGCATCGTAAATTTCAACTTCTTAGATTTTTTTTGAGTTAGTATGTTCATATGGTTACAAGTTTAACAGACAGAAAATTTTCTTTAAATTTGATAAGAATCTACATTTTTGATGATAATTCTGTAAACTAAATTGTATTTATTTCACTGTTTACGTTTCGAAGTTATCGAGTTCACTTATATTTGAACAAAGTTTCATTCAGTGGACTTTGTAAGAAATTTGGTAGAAATCTTCAAATTTGAACTCCAGCTCATTTACCAATTTCCATCCGTCTATCGCAAAGATTTTTTAAGTTATCATGTTTACATTCAGGCAGATATAATCACCCCCCCCCCTAAAAAATGTTTTTGTCACTCAGGGCAATTTGAAACGGGAAAGTACTTCAAAATTTTAAATTCGTTTTTTTTTTCTTTCAATTACAATATTTTTTTTTTATATTTCATACATATGAAAGTAAAACTTGTATAAGTACTAAAACAGTATATTTTCATCATCTGACTATATTAGAGTGCATTTCAAACGTCTTATAACTTTAAAAGAGTGATTCTCGTATATATGTAAAAAATCTCAGAAGCGTCTATAATTATTTGGATGCAATTTTATATTAAGATAATATTTTACTCTTTAAGTTTATCTATATAAATGTCTTTTAAAAAAAATGCTATTTTGTGCACACACAATTTTTTTTAAATAATCAACTATTAGAGCTTTTTTCCATCTGCTGTCATGCTGAGAATATTATATAGTGCCATTTCGTAAATTTTTGTGATACTTTCATTATTGCCATAGGATAATAATCAGCAGGTACATCAAAGTCTAGTAAGATGGCGCTATATGACATCATTCGAATACGTTTGGTTCACATAAAATAACACCAGGGTAATTATTGTCTCAATCAATTCGAATAGAATACTAAACTAAATGCATTCATGTTTGTTTGTTTTTTAATTTAAGTCACTAATTCATATGTAGATCATATTAAAAATATTCATATATAAAATCAGTAAGTGATTCCTATTTAAACATTTTATACATGTTATTTCAGATTTTATATATATATTGGCAATAAAAATAATTTTTTTAATTTCATCCTCACAAAACTAAATAATATATATAATATGGAGTTTTGTGAGGATGAAAAATTAATTTTTGATGAATTCCAATGCTCCCACATTCCGTGAAAACTCGTATACAACTCTTGCCAATTATTACCAATTGCCAATATTACCAATTTTATAATAATTGTTTTTTTTAAATAGTTTTTGTACAAGCTTCTTTTAAGCAATCTCAATTTGTGAGCGACCCCTTCTGCTCACTCCGGATCGCTTAGAATTCCGATTTTGGCGCAGTAGACACTTTTTTGCACATAGTCTAATAGCGAATTCTTTCTCAAAGTTCCGTATCAGAGAGGTGACAAAACACTTCATATCCGAAAATTCATAAAAGTCAATGTCATGAATATGTAAATAAATAGCGCTCGGTCCCAGTGAGCCCGGATTGCTCACATCGGCCAAAGAATGTTACTTCAAAAGGCGGTGATGGGGGGAGGGGCATCTAAACGATTTCAGTTATAAACAATCCTTCATTTTTCTCCGTTTGGTAATTTTTTTGGCACTTTACGCCGCTGTTTAAACAACGATAGGATGCGGACAATGACATTTATTATGTGCTTTTGGACGAGCCAAAAGAAAGATTGATTTTTTTTTCTTGGTTGAGTATTAAAAATGTGTAGGGAGAGATGTTGGTCTTTTTTGCGTAAATTTTAGGTTCAAAATGTAGTTTACCGAAATATGCTCTTGATTGCTATTTCTTATCAAAAAGGATAAGTTATATAATTTTTATTGCTTTATTTTAATAAATGTGAATTATATTTTTTGTATGTAATTAATTACACACAGGAGTACTCTTTTGCTTTCAAAAATCAACGATTTTTCTAATAATTTAATAAATTTAATTGTTTTAACTATTTACTTTTTTGTTCGATATAAGCACCTTTTTAATCAGGTATGTCTACAATTACAAAAACAAATTCTTCAAAAATTTAATTGAAAAAATAGATATTTAATTGAAAAGTAAAAATAGATAGATAATTTAGAAAATAATAGATTAGAATTTCGATTTAGTCCTAAACATTATAGCGTTAATTTTTTACACTAAAATATATAATTTATTTTATTAATTATATTTTTCTTACTATTTCCTTGTAGTATCTAAATTAAGTGTATAATTTCAAAAAATAATAAAATAATAGAAATACTTTTATTAATTTTTTATTGAAAAATCACAAGAAATGTATGAAAATTAATCTTCTTTATTTGCAACAATTAATTTTTTTATTAAATGTCACAATTAATAGACTACTCAATTATACAGATTACAGAGAA
Source organism: Argiope trifasciata (assembly GCA_026543055.1). Taxonomy (NCBI): domain Eukaryota; kingdom Metazoa; phylum Arthropoda; class Arachnida; order Araneae; family Araneidae; genus Argiope; species Argiope trifasciata. Next base: position 9,371 of record JAPMOQ010024500.1, on the reverse strand, counting down.
TCTTGAAAATGAATGAATAGTAAATATATGCTGCAATAGTCTTTCCATAAACAAATTTTATAGAAAATATTAAAATTGAATCAAATAATTGCGCGGAAATGAAGTTGGTATTACTGAAAAGTTTTATCATTTGAATTTCAAAAGTAAGTGCAAATAGTTTTTGTGCTTTGTAATATTCCGAAATTTTTGAAAAAAAAAATGCTAAAGCTTTCATGATTTTTTAATTAATTAAAATTTAAATTTTTATAAAATTTAAAATACAATATTTAAATAATATGTAATGCAATCTAATATTAAAAAATAATTAATTTTATTCAATAAAAATTTCGACAAATCCTTTTATGTGTTCAAGAAGCAATTCGTCAAGAAATGAATGAATAAAGCGTGTGTATTTTTCATATATAGAGTTCCATTTATTTTCAATTGAATAAAAATTTAAAAATTATTTCAATAAGTGAAAAATTTTTATAAACAAACTGCACATAATGTGAAAACAACCATTAAGACACAGATTTCAGAAAAAGCATAAAAATTCACGTCCAAAATATCGAATATTTTATATATATTATTAAAGATTAATTTTAAGTTTTTGTTAATGAACAATTTTTCCAGATATAATTTGCTTTAAGGAATTAAGGAGCTTAAAAAGTAATTAATTACAATTTCTGTATATACGAAAATTGAGCTATGCAACTGATGAAAATTGCTTTTAAAAAAAAAGAAATCTACGATCACAAATTTCTAGTTATCATGTGATAACATTATTATTTGCAAGCCATTATTTGTCTTAATTCATTCAAGTCATTAACCTTACTAAACCGATTTCAAATAATCACGATACTTCTCTATACTTATATGATTTTTTTTTTAACTTTCATTTTTAATTTTTCTACTTGGCAAACAAAGTTTTGGAGCTCGACCCATTTTGCAAAGAAACAAACAAACAAAAAACCTCCGTCGTTTTTCTAAACATCGATGTATGAGTCTCGTGATTGTTTTAAATCAGTTTAAACTGGTTAACAGCTTAAATTAATTAAAACAATTCGTAAGAGTTCAGAGAATGAATAATTTGAAAATCAAGTTGTGCATCATTTTCTAATAACCTTAAAAGTGAAAAATCGATGCCTCAAAAACGATAAATCGCCAATTTATTGCCTACTCCTTTTGAAGCTTCAAACACCTCAAACAAAAATGTCTCACATCATGTCAAAATGCCTCAAATCATGTTCTCACACTATAAAAAAATAATACTTTTTCCCCTTTTTGTTTCGATTTAGATCTAACCAAAGTAACTTACAATTATATATACTATTTTAACAAATCTGAATTGAAATTATTTACTTTCCTCTGTATTTTGATCCGAAGTTAATTTTTTAAAAATGATTAATTTAGCAATGTTTTAATGGGAAATTCAAGAGATGATAACCGATTGATGAATTTTGAAATACTGAAATTTGATTTCTGCTATATATTCAGAGCTAACATTATGTTTCAAAGTTAACTAAATTCCAAAATAATATTTCTATTTCCTAACTTCTTTCCGATATTTATTTCATACATAAATGTATATAATACTTGGAATAAAAACTTCCTCTTAATATTTTAGGGCAGGAAAAATGTGCAAGGGTTGAAGGAAGTGGGCGATATGAAAGAAAGTTATTCCCCGTGGGTCTCTTTTACGGATAGACGGTCGCAGTTACGCGCTGTCGCTTTGGCTTTAAGGGAGCCGCTTCAGTGAGCCGCGCGCACATCCACGCTTTTCGCACCCCTTCTAAGCCCCCTCCCCTTTTTCCTCAGATTTCACCTTTTTCTTCGGAGGGGTGGTTTATGAATTGCTAAAGACGAGACTTCTGGTATTGTGCAGCATATATTTTAATATTATATAGTTTTATTCGCCGAACCCTAGAAGTTTGGAGCAAATAGAGTGGCAATGAATGTTTTTATTAAAATTGAGTTTGTGAAATGTGTGGTCAAGAGATTCTGGATTTAAATTTAAATGAGGCGTACAGCACATTAAATTTAAATGAGCTGTGTATGTCATTTTTTTTTATTGCTTGTGGCATATGTTTCAAATAATTTTATTTTGATTAGTTAATTTTATTAATTTAATATTTCAAATAATTGTACTTTGATTAGTTCATTTTATTAATTTATTGTTTCAAATAATTTTATTTGGTTTAGTTCATTTTATTAATTTAATATTTCAAATAATTTTATTTTGATAAGTTAATTTTATGCTTCAAGTAATTTTATTTTGATTAGTTAATTTTATAAGTTCAATGTAACAAATATTTTTACATATTAGCTCATTTATTAATTTAATGTTTCAAATATTTTATTTTGATTAGTTAATTTTATTAATTTAATGTTTCAAATAATTTTACTTCATTAGTTCATTTTATTAATATTTCATTCACTAAATAACATTGTTTTTAAAATATATCACCTTATAAACGGAATTTTGGATTTAGTTGCGAGGCAATCTACTTCGCAGAGGGATTTTGTTAAAAATTGGCTGTAAAATGCTTCGTGATGCTGTGGTATTCACAAAGTTAGCTACTTTTTCGTATAAAACGTAAAAAAAGGTGGAAATTTTAGCTTAATTTTTTTTTCTAGTCTGGCGCAGCATGGCTAAATCTATGGTTCGTTTTAAAAAAAACCGAACCAAATAGTATGAAATTTGTAATATATTATTATATAACACTGATATTAACACCTGTTTAAAGGGTATCCATCATAAACCCGTCCAATAACTGAAAAAAAAGCCCAATAGTATCATAGTTTTCATTCAACTTATCTATATTTATACAGCTCATGCGAAAACCATGACTTTATATTACAGTATCCACTGTTATCTCAATATTTTCTCCGGC
>JAPMOQ010024490.1:0-21683 GCA_026543055.1 Argiope trifasciata | reverse complement strand
AAATCGCTTCAAAAGAATCAAGCCAAAACAGCATAATGCATGATAGTAAATAAAGAAAGGGGAAAAAAATGAAAAAAATAAAACGCCAAATAAGAGAAACATAACTCTAAGTCGTTCGGCAACTCATATAATCACATTGTGCGTGCAAGTAGCTGACTGATTCGAAGACTAAATTAACAGCGGTTTCTCTTTGGGAATAAGAAGTATGAAAACTGAAATTCCACCAAAGCCATCTTGAAACGAGGATTGCGATTCTCTACTCATAGAAACACATTTTTGAAACCATCCAAAATTCATCATCGTTTTTTCATTAAAATTTTTCTTTTGAGTTCTCTCGTTCACAATGTTAATGTATTAATTTTATTTCTTGTGACCTAAATGGAAAGGAATTTTGTTTACTCAATATTTATTTTGTTCTGCAAGAAAGATACATTTAAATTATTTTCTAAAACATTATTCAGTCTATATATTTTTTTTGTATGTGTAACCCTTCGCATTGATAATGTCTTTAAAAATTTACATTGATTATTTAAAAATTTCTGTGGTTGTTTTTATGAGTGGTCCAATATGGATTAATGCATCGTTTAAATCGAATTTCATTTATCCATTATTCATATTAAAAAAATGTAAGAATATTTCTTTTGTGTCTTGTGTTTATCTTGTTTAGATATCAACAATACGATATCAGATTTCTTACTTATTTTTAATTATGTCATCAGATATTTTAGAAAACTTTTCAGTAGCTTTAATTGAAAAATGAAATGAAGGAGTCAATATTATCTGGATCCTTCCTTACTCATATTGTTCCTTACTATAATTCATTTAGTAAACTACTACGTTTTCTTCAGTTAGGTATCGCAGACAGAAAGGGAATTAGAATAAATACTTTACATGTAATTGAATGTAATTTCCTTTAAAAACTTTTATCACAGATGGAAAGTGAAAGTAAATAAATAATTTGCATATAATTAAATTTAATTTCCTTTAAAAACTTTTATCGCAGATGGGAAGTGGAAGTAAATAAATAATTTGCATATAAATAAATTTAATTTCCTTTGAAAGCTTTTATTAGCAATCCTTAATATTTGCTTTCTAGATTTAAAATTTAAAAAATAAAATCAATTTTTATTGTGGATAAAGTATTCCATCATTAACATAAAATAGAATTTCCTTATAAATCGTTACTGTGACAGTTTATATTTTCTTTTATTGTTGAATATTGAGGAGCAATGAATAGCAATGATGCTTAGAGTATACTGTCTTAACTTCTAGAAATATATTTGCAGTGAAACAAAAATCTGTATAAATTAGCACATTTCGAATTATTTTATACATTATTCGTTCTATGCCTTTTAATAATCCATTCCCTTTTCAGAAAATTTTCCATAAATTTTTTGTTTTGAAATAACCCTCGATAATAAATTTTTTATAAAAAATGTATCGTTAAAAAAAAGGAAAATTATAGCTAAAATACTGAGCGGAAGTGCTTATTACATATTTTACAGATAACCTGAAGTCAGTATTCCATATTTTAAAAATAAAATTAAATTATCATAATATTTTATTGATTCTCTAAAATATTTTATTATTCAACTTTTTATGCTTTCATGACAATCGGATAGCTTTCAAAATAGTTTTTGTTTATTTAAATGTATCGGAAATCCATCAAATTTTGCTAATAAATTTTAAATGCTATATATTTTTTTAATTTTTATTTTGAAACTAAAATTTTTTTTCGAAAACATTTGGCACTAAGTGGAAGAAATTTTTCTTTATCCCCATTTATTTGGGAAACGAATTTTAAATACTTTCTTATTACGAAGAATTAAAGATGAGCCTACTTATGTTTGTTATCTTTCATTCCAAGAGGCTTATTGCATTTTATCTCTTAAAAGACATTAAATAGTTTTGATTCAAGTTGTTAAACACTTTTTCTTAATTACTTTTTCTTGATGTCCAACAAATAAAAATAAATTGTGTAACTAGACATTTCAATCCCTATTTAATTATGTAAAACTGAGTTCTTTTAAATATTTATATTTTTACTTGTTTATGTGATTTTAATAAGGAATTAAGTGCACAATTTCAATTTATGATGCGAAAAAAAAGAAGCAAGTTATGTAATGTAATAGAAACATATCAATAATTGTTTTTTTTTCATTTTATGAATTATAGGCCATTTCGAAACAATGTTATAGAAAAGGCAGTCTTTATTAATGCCTGAAATCAATTTTCCCCCCTTTTAATAGATTTGAAGAACTTAGAGTAAATTTATTTCGTTTTTGTTCCTTTTTATTTAGTAACTTTTGGACATGAAGTTTAAAAACCCTATTTATAAATATTAGAGTATTCTAAAATTGCAAACAATAATTTAAAATGATTCGCTCAGAATCGTTGAAATTTTGTTGTTGTTACTTATGACACTTTGTAAGTCCGCTAACTGGTTACTGTCAGCGATTTAAGCCGAAATTAGCATATCTTGTAGTTAAAATAAGTAGGGCCAAGAGTAAGACTTAGCTGTTTATGCTTCACACTCACTTGTACAACCCCTTTTTATAGGAGACCTATCCACACAACACACAGCGAGAACACAGAGGAAGAACAACCAAGCCCGAATCGGACTCGAGCCCAGGAAGCCCAGATCACTTGGAAGACACATGACCCCTGTGCCAGGACGTCGACAAATGTGTTATATATTGGTCTGCTCGCTGATATACAAGGCCTTATCCAAAGCGGAAGTTTTGTACCAGGAGAGGAAAAGAACATCTTTGTTGGGGAATATGGAAAAAATGCCAGGTGGTAGACCACTCTCTCTGGCCATTTATTGCTTTCGTAATTTAAAAACTTAACTTTTTTTCCTTCTTTCCTTAGACTTGAAAAATGATATACTCTTGGTTACAAAGGAAATGAGACACCTGTGAATAAAAGCAGCATTTAAGAATTTATAAGAATTAAAAGCCAATTCTTTATTCAAAAGTATACATCATGTTATTTGAGATAGCTTTAGTAAAGTTGCATATGTCTTGAACTTTTGTCAAAAGCGTAAAAATCAGCCATAACAGATTTTCAAACTGGTCAAATTATAAAAATCTGACCTGCTGGAGTAACCGTGGATGAAGCACCGCAGCTTTTAGACGTTTTTACTTGTATGGTGACTAAAGTCATGAGAGCGCACACTAAGCACAGAAATATAAGCTTGTCAAAGTAAAACAAGGAACTAAAGAAAACAGTATATAAGAAACAAGTAGGTATTAAAGCCGCCTCTAATGTTTAAAAAGTAAAGAAAGTCATCTAAATGATCGCATTAGCTCAATCAAGATCTGAATTCTTCATTGTCAACAAACACAGTTAGAAGATATCTTCATAAATGGAACAGTTATGGAAATGTAGCAATTCCCAAGTCACGTTCTGTAGATGGTAAGAAAAAACATCATTTATTGTGATACCATAGCCACAGAACTTGGTCAACTGATGGGGAAGAAAATTATGAGGTCAGACAGACACACAATCTCCCTTCCCACCTCAACAGAATAGGTACACGTTTAGAGAGCATCTCTTCTAACTTTCAGCTGTCAGTCTTGGAATTAGTTGTTATGGTATGGGCAGACATATGATTTTTTGAATGGCCAATCGTAACTCTGACAAGAAATACAACTAAGAGGAAGTATAAAAAAGTTTTATTTAACCAGCTCCAATCAATGATATAAAACTTTTATTCCTTAAAGAAAGGAAAATCCCCAATATGCATGCAGCAGGACTGTCCAAATATTAATTTGAAGAAAAGCTGTAAAAATTATATCCTGGACATCACAATCCCTTGATCTCAAAAATATTCAATCATTAAGTTCTATTATAGAATGTTCAATCCAGAATCAATATCTTCCGCCAGTATTTCTTATCAAGTTTCTCCAACATACCCATGGAAAATGCGACAATATTCAACTAAATATTATTTCTTACAGTATTGAACATGATATTAAGCCGAATTAAAACTGCATATAACGTCAAAGATGACCCTACACTTTATCAATAAAAATTCTTGCATTTGCTTGGGATATTTGTATTATTATGAAAGCTAATATCCATTCGACTTTCTCGTATATATATATATATATATATATATATAAGCCTTCACTTTTATTAGATACAATGATAAGAACCAAATATGCAAAACAACCGAGTACAAAACGTGGTAAATTTTGAGCAATCATTTATCTTGAGTGTTAAAGGTTTGAATATAGTTGTTTATATGCATGGGTATAAGCATGTAAGCAAGGATGCTACACTTCTATAGACCCGTGATATAACAATTACTTAGTTGTACGGTCAGAGGAAAGCGAGGAAAAGTTATAATGTCAGAAAGAAATAGAATATAAATCGATTCTAATGATTTTTGAAATCAAATGCAACGCTTGTATGTCTACATCTTTGAGAGTCCAGCATTTCATCTCGTTGCACATTCTCACTCGTTAAAGTATAGGTGGGCCAAATTAAGTTGCTCAATCGGTCCTGTGTAAATACTACACGCGCATACACATTCTCTATGATTACTAAAATATATATTAGTACATATTATCTTAAATGTAGTAATTTTTTTCGTCTCTTTTTATGTCTGCTTTTAAGGCTCCCTTATTCATAATGCTTTTTGCGAAAGAGATATACGGCCATATATTTAAATTAGACAACATACCTCTCATACATTTTTGAGAAAACGTTCATTATATTTCTTATTATCTTCAAGAATACAAACATATTGGGTATACTCATTGCATTTAATTCAATTACATATTTTAATGATTTAACGACTACCTTAGGAGATACTGATACATTATACTTTTTGCCTTATAATTAGCTTTGTACCTTTATGTATCAAATACTGTTTTTCATATTATTTTATACTTTTGTTAAAAAACATTAAAAAGAAATCCTTTTGTACAGAAGGGTGAATATCCAATCATTTTCAATTATAATGGAATTCATTCTATTCTTCAAAATATAACTTAATTTTGTACCTAGAATTTATTCATAATAATGTATATCGATTTATTTGATAATTCAGTTTGACTGTTTCATATTTTACCCTCAGCTAAATAAAGATATTTTATTATTGATTTATATTAGCAATTGGTTTAAAATATATTTTTATGCAGCTCTTCTATTAATAATTGAAAGCGATTTTTTAAAGAGAACTTTTATAACTTTGAATACTTCTGATCAGTATATGTTTTTATATTCTTTAATACTTTATTCTAGCAGATATAAATTAAATTGAAAAATGAAATTTATATGTTTTGCTATTAATGTGAACTGTAAAAATAGATCTATTCTAAAATTTTTATTTTGTTAATTGTTTTATTATACACGAATAATTTTAACATGCAATGCATTCGCCATTTTAACATGTAAATATTTATTCCTTAACTGGGGAGGTAAAAATTTAAGATGTAACTGGGGAGGTGCAGTCAACGAGACCGCATTTTCTTTACACTCGAATCAAATTTTCTAGTGAAAGTATTCGATTGAAAATTAGTCCATATATTCTGCAGACATTTTTCTTGTTATATAAATATGTTTTAGAAATGTTTCAAAAAATTTTATCACTGAAAAAAGAAAATATGTTGTAACATACATTTTCTTTTCAAATTAAATGCAACAATAAATAATATTTTTGAAAAAAATTACTTTATACTTTCTAAGTCGTATTTATTTTTCGAGTATATAAAGGTAAATAGAAAAGAATATAATTTTAAATTCAAGAATTATATGAAAAATAAAAATTAGTGGCACTTGCTAACATTGACCCTTTTTAATTGGCTTGTGTTACTTTCAGAGCATGGTTTTCAAGGGCATTTTAAACTTATAGGTTAAGAACTTTGTTAAAAACCCAACTATATATATTTATAATTTTTCAAAAACATTATCACTAGAAAAATTAATGATGTTTAAGCATATATATCAGAATCAGTAGAATGCGAACTTTCATCGTGTACAATTATCCTTATCATTAAAATCACTCTCTACTTCTTTTAAAAGTCTGTGGAGCACTGCTTTATAATAGAGAGTTAGGCGATATCTCCAAGCCAAAGTTTTCGCACCATCTGCTAAGCCTTGTTTGTCACTGGGACATTAACGGTGAGTACCAGTTTCAGTGACCGCACTCAAATAAGTAACTGAATTATTTTAAAAACCATTTACTGAAATCGGTTGAAAAAGTGCAGATGTATTGTAGACAATGAAACAGGAGGTTTCTGGGTCAATCCATTCAGTTGAGCTAAAAATAAAATAGGGGTGAGCGAAAGTCCATTGTTAGCGGCCACACAGACCACATAACCCCAGTTAAGGGTCAATATTATTTTTAGTTTTATTACTTGATCCATTTGGGTGGTTGGTTAGTTGGTTGGTTGAGGTTTATTGGAGCAAGAGCCACACCTGGCCAAACTGCGCCAAGCATATGGTATAATTAGAACAGACATTTAAAACAACACGATTTTAAAAACGGACGTGATTTATTGAAACCAAATGAAATGTATCGAGCACATGAGTATTAAAAAAGAACAATTTTAACGTAATATGATATGACGATGAGTAAAACGGATGTGCCCTATGCCGAGGCGAGTCAATTTGACCTCTAACTCTCGTATGGGGTGAACAGGCCTGATGCATTTGGATATTTAATTTTAAAAACCTGATTTAACTTTTAACTATACATTCATTATTATTTAATTATTCACAATTATTTTTTCTTTCACAATATGGATTTCATTAGTCCCAATAATTCCAATTCAATTCCTCATATCAGAGCAGAGGAAATGCGTCCTGTGGCTGTGTTACAGTTATGAAAATGTTAAAACTAGAAAAATATGTGGGGCAGATTAGGTTATTCTTGTTTCTATAACTTTAGTCACTCCAAGAAATGTTTGCTTATGTTCGAATTTATTGTAGAAATATCTTGTACCCTTTCTTATACCCTCTCTTATACAATAATAATAATAATCTATACTTATAATAAAGCTCAATGTGTGTGTGTGTGTTGGCGCTCTACAGGCCAGACCGTTGGACCTACAGCTACCAATTTTGGTACATGCATACCTTGGAGGTGGGGAATGTGCACCTCTGAGTCCTTTTTTAGACTTCTTAATTAGAATTTGAATTAATTAAAATTTAAGCGAAATTTCGACGTTTTTCCGCTATAACTTCCGAAAATATTATTGGACAAACATGATTTTAAAATCAATTTAAAGTTAAAAAAATTATCTTTCTAATGGTATCAATGTTTTAATGTATAACCCAAACTTCTATTTTTAACGAATTTTTAAAGAAATATTTTAACCATGTTTTTTTTAGCACCTGTTTTATTTAGCATAAAATAAAACAATGCCGGAAGTACAAATAAAAAAACAACTATTATCGCAAATCAAATCTAAAGATATGCAACTTTTAGCACGTGACTGGATAAAATAAAAAATATATATAAATGCGATATTTTCTAAAAAAATAAATGCAAAGCAAAGGTTTCTATGATCGTTTGCAATATTTATATAGTTAATTCCATAAATTATCTTTATTTACAGTAAACTTGATTGAATTTAAAAATGATATGCATTGAAATTCCGACTTAATGGCATATTTCTATAATCGTCTGCAATATTAGTACCATTAATTCAATAATTTTTTCTCTTTTTCGCTTTCTTTTAAAAAACATATTTAACATTTTGGCAATATCACCGAAAAAAACATTTTTAATCTTTTTTAAGCATAATCGATAAATTATTAGGGCATTAAACTCAAAAAGTTTTTCCGGATAAAGTTACCGACTCTTTAACTACTAATGACTGAATCTTTTAAATATTTCTTAAATTTTGGCTTATGAATATATGATTTAATTGAAAATTTTAGGACGCATTACACATGGCGAACCAGCTGGTCGCCAAAGGCGGCTAGTAATAATAATAAAAAAGGATAATAATAATGAGAAGAAAGAATAATAAGAAATTACAAAGAATAATATATGTTTTTCAAATAGAAATTTTATCTAATTTCAAATTTTGATTATGTTTGAAATAAGAAATATATTTTATTATCTTTTGGCATTCATTAAAAGTCAACAACTATAAAAGTAATAAAAATATGTTTTCAGGGCTGAACGGCGTCTTTGTACATTTTCTAAGTAATATATTGAAGAAAATGTAACATTATTATAATGTTAATAGACATTAATAAATAAATGTAAAATTTATGAAAGGAAGAGAATATGTATAAGCATGAAAAATAAATTATTTGCCGGAAATTGGTATACATTTAAATTAATTGTTAAATATCGCAGTTGCTGAAAACAAAAGATTCAAAAATTAAATTCTGCAGAATAATTAGTTTTCCACCATTGTGGTTTTAGTCTCATTAGGAAAAAAAATATGTTATCAATTTATTATTAAGGTTTTAAATTTTTAATATAATAACCTTTATAAAAATTAATTTGAAAAACTAAAAGGTTTTAAAGTACTATATGGAAATATTCAAGAATTTGAAGAAAGCGCTTAACATTCTTGAAAATTTCACAGAATGGGAAGAGTTTTCAAGGATTCAGAGCACAAAATTATATATTTAGTATAAAAGACCCAGTTATTCGCTTGACCTTAAATACTGTTTGAAGATTTGTCATTTCAGAAGTGCTTTTCATTGCCAGATTTTTATGATTTTTTTCTAAATTAATTAGTAACACATTTTCTAAACAAAGAACAAAAGCTTTTTCAGTGTTCAATTATTATATTTAAAAAGTACTATAATATTTTCTTTTATAAATCAAAAGAAATCTGGAAGCAAGATGACTACAATATAACCGATCTTTTTTAATATTTAGCTAAATGATAATTTTTATCGAAGAAATTATATAATTATGAAAATATAATTGTTCAAGAAGCTGATAGAATGAATTATTTTTTTATATTTAGTGTAGAAGTTCGGATGTTTGAATTAGCTGGTAATTACGTTTTATTTTTCTTAAAAAATTAAAATGTTCTCAAAATCACGAAAATAAATCATTCCTTTAAAAAGAAGATTTTTCCCAACTCACTTTCAACAATAATTATTTTCTATAAATTTATTCAGGTGCTTCGTATTTTCGGTCCATAGAATCTATATCTTCCCAATACTCAAGAATTATTTCAAATTCTTTCATACTGGATTAGAATACTCTGATGTATACTCGGTTTGCAGTCAACATTTCAGATTTTTGACAGTTTCAAAGATGTGGTGAACTGATTTTGACTGAGATGGTAATGATTAGTAAAGAGAAATATTTGAAATTCTATTCTACCCACAAGCCCTGATATACGTGGGTGTAGAATCTTAGAATTTATAGAAGAAGTAAAAGGTTATTGGGTATTTTAGGGAAATACCAAGAAGAATTTCTTATTAAATTTATTAAAGGCTCAAGTCAAACATTCTAATATAAATTGAATATGTATATGCAGAGTATTCACTCTGGAAAAAGTAATTAGTTGTGTCAATTTAGAGCCTACTGCTTTTAAATTAGTATGTTTGGTGATTTAAAAATATTTTGAGACTTTAATGAAAGATTTTTTATAAAGTTTTAAAGAGATTATTTTCCGGTTCAATTTGGGATACATTTTATAGAAATCTAAAGGGTTTGTTGATATTGATACGCTAACAGTTCCTTAACAAATCTTTATCTGAAATACTACTATGCATGCAGTTCTCATTTAAAGTCGACTGAAACGCCGAGAGTTATAACTAATGGTAAAGATGTAATAAAACAGCTTTAAGAATTTCCGGCACAGTTTTAGCGATTATATTTCCAGTAATTATTTCAAAAGATTTTGCTGGGGATTTTCCTCAAATTATATCCAATATTCCCTGACAACTTTCCTCAAGAGATAATATCAGAACTGAAGAGAAATTTAGATGCACAATTAGTCGAGATCTTTAAAATGTTATTTTATACAACATTATTTTCTTTCTTTTAGAACTTCAATTATTCCAGTTATTTTCCATTCAACAATAGCATGACTAGATGCAGTGATATTACAGATATCACAAGTTTCTTTATTATTAGTAACTATGCTTTACCAGGTAACATTATTATCACTTATGGTTCATTATAAACATATATGACATTAAACATTTCGAAGATTATTTAGCTATTGAAAATTTGTAATTAATTTTAGAATTTTTTTCTAAAGGCATAAATGGAATTGTAATCGTCTTTCAAACTGTAAGTGTATTCTTTTCTCTCTAAAAATAAGACCGACACATGACTAAAACGTGCAATCAATGGAAACAGACCAACAAATGTATTTTTAGAACACTAATCTTATTCTTTTTGGGGTAAAAGTGAATGATGTTGAGCTTTGTATGAAGCAAATCTTCAATTATGAAATATCTTCTCTGAAAAATGCAATATAGGTAATATTTTGGTAGACGGGCCTCAAAGTTTATAGGTCTTTTCTGAAATAAGCTAAGAATAACAGGGAGCTTTAATACCCTTCTATACAGACGTTAGCTCCTAAAACTTATGTAAAATCTAACTGAGAGTGTTTGTGCTGGCATTTGGATACTGAGTGACAACCGAAGCTCCATTCAGCATTTATCTGAATAGTGGAGGCATGGGGACAGCATGCCTAGGAACATCGTTTAGGTTTTGAATGCTTGATTGCCAATGTTAAGATCACCAGTCAGTGAATTCCATCCTATATTAATATGTACGGATATAAAATTGCTGATTATCTGGACCGATAGAGAGCCATAAAGATACTGCTCATGGTGGCTGCCTTACTTTTTCAGAAATCGCCACACAGGTCAGGCAAGATATCTGTTATTTTTGGTGGAGGGCTTCCATGCATGAATGGTACGGGGAAAGTCGCCCTGGTGCTGTTTCAATTGGAGTTGGTAACAGGCACGATCAGACAATTCTTGCTAAATTTCGAAGTGGCAACAGGCAATGTCGTGTGACGGGCCTCAAAGCTTATCACCTATGCCCAAAATGCAATGCAACTCAAGCTGCTCCTGCCCACATTTTGACCTGGATTGATTTTAATAAAGGCCATATATCTATATTTCTAATGCAGTGTTACATTGTCTGAAGCGTTCGTGAACATGGACCTGGTTTGATGCTACTGTTGACCAGGTGGGATAAACGACAGCATACACTCATGTAAAACTTTTTAATTCAAGATATTATTAAACAAAATTCGTCAACAAGAATACACAAAATTTTGTATTAAGGAATTTGAAAGGAAATTTTAAATATCTTTTACATAAAACTTCTGCTTAAATCTATTTTATATGACAAAAGGTATGAAAATAAGTAATTTTCAAAAAACAAAACAAAGATAACTTGAAAATGATCAAAAGTGAAGTTCAAATTATATCAGATTATCAGTATCAACGTGAAATATATCTTAGAAACGATTCTAAACAAAAGTCCACAAAACTTGAAATTGGCTGAAAAAATTGTACAGAAGCTTTAAATTCAGGCTGTGAACTTAACATATTTCAATAAGAAATAGTACAAAATGATTTTAAAATATCATTAATATTTTCCCCCTTCAGTGGAAGGGTATATTAAGATCTCTGTGTTTTTTAGGAGACTATTCTCTCCCCCCCTCTCTCTCTCTATATATATATATATAGAGAGAGAGAGAAATAAAGAGAGATAGATATAGTATAAGGAGCCTATTAGATGACACATTTTTAAGAAATTTCAACGAATGGTTTTAAATGGGGATTTTACCAAAAAATATACATTACTAAAACTTTCGAAAAAACCATATTTGCTTCTCAAAGAGCAATTAAAATCATCTTACTTTGATAGTTACTGTCTTTATTTCAGGTATTTCAAATAAATATTTAAAATAATGAATAACAACTTTATAAGTATTTTACAAATTACGTAGATTCCGTTTGGAAGTTAAGCAGAAAAGCTAATCTACCTCCTCAATATTTTCCAATTTTACATTAAAAGAATTCAACGGATTCGTTACAAAAATAACCTGGCTTGGAAAAATTTAAATCTATTGCTTAAGAGCATATTCTACAAAAATGCCTAGTCATTTCCTCCTGGACGAACTTCGTTACGGAAATAAAAATTTGAATGCATAAGCACTCAGCTTTTAATGAGACTTTGCCATAGGGTCTTACAAAGAGGTTATGTTTTAATGAGTATGTATTAAACTCTTTATAAGGATGAAGATCATAAAAACAATTCAGAAATATTTAATTTTCTGTTTTTCAAAGGATGAGAAATCTCTGGTGTATTTACAAAACACAATGAAAAATATAAAATTCTATCCCTTTAGGACATTTTTGGTAATTTTAAAAATGCATTTTATCACAACAAAACAATTTACTTTCTTTATGGATATAAAAATATAAATAATTAAAAATATGTAGGATCATGAGAAATCTTGCACAGATTGTAGAATTGTGAAAAACAAAAATTATGTGATATAGAGACCTTTTATTATTTACTTAAATCCAAAAATGCTGCAGCTGATTGTATACTAAGATTGAACGAAAAAACGAGCTTCTGATTTTTAATTTGCAATAAAGTGTAAAAGTTGTCTTATGGCGTAGATAAAGTAAATTATAAATATGAGCAATATTAGAGTTCATCATGATGTGCTACAAGAGCGTTAAAGTTTCTTAAAACTGAAATTTTTGATACGTTTTAAAGGCTTTTTCTTTGAGAAATAATCTTTAATTTTTAATACCTGGGAAAAGATGTTTTTGATATAAATAAGATGAACGAAAATCAAAAATAAGTATTAGAGTACATCTTGAAGTGCCGCAAAGCCGTTAAAGTTTCATAAAATCTCCTTTTGCAGCTTTTTAAGGATTATTGCGTGCCTCGATTATGAAATAAAAAGTTTTCATTAAGCATTGTCATATGAATAAAAGTATAAAAACAGTTTTGTAATTGTACTTACATGACACTAAGTCGTCGTCGAAGCATTTGTTACTAAGTAAGACAGAGATTTGTCTTGGTTTGGTGACAAGGATAGGGCTGGTTTCAAATCAGTAACTTTGCCAAGTTCAGTAATATTAGTGTTTTTCTCCGTCTATTATATAACTGATTAAAGTAACCTTAAAAAGTAAAGCTTGAGTTTATGTGCTTTGCTGTTTGTAAAAATGGCTCAATATAAATTAATGGAGACAATACAAATATAGGATTTCTCAATTTTGAGGAAATTCAGTGATTTCTTTGAAGCTGAACACACTATTGACAAATTTAGTGTTACTGTTATATTAGGCATAATCTCAAAATTACTTCAGAGGAGGATCCTTCTGCAAGCGAATCATGTGACATTTTACTCCCACAACGGAGCAAATAAGGTCAAGAACTTCTATTTCCGTTACTTCTAACAAAAGAATTCCACAAATGATGAAAGCGTCTCCTAATAAGTACATATTACTTTATCAAAATCTGGAAGCTGAAAATTATTCGATGAGTTTAATTTCAACCACACAGAATATAGAGAAGAAGCTAGAACTCTATTTGTTATTAATCACATGTTATTAATCACATGCCAATTTTGAAATAAAATATTCTAAACAATTTGGAAAATATTTCTGGCAGTTTTTATATTGCTACCACAAGCGCTGAAAAAAAAGAAGCAAGAAGATTTAAAAAGCCACAAATAATATTAAAGTTCAAACAAGAATGGGCAAAAAATACTAGCGCCACAGAAACGGTTACTGGCGACAGTGAAGAACAACAGCGTTCTTTACAAAAGAAGGCAAGTCAACCCGGTTCATCGAACATACAAGAAGGGATATAACTACCAAGTTTCTTTGCGGTTTAATATTAAGTTAAAATTTTATACAGAAGAAATCTGAAACTGAACCAAATAGTATAGGGGATTCGGTTATTGGCTTTCCCTGGTTTCCTTGTCACATGCAAATAGTGGAAAGAGCTGGGTGACTGGCTGCCGAATCGGTCGGGATTCAATTGCAAGGGGATACATAAGAGCAAAAATAATCTCCTGTGTGAATATGCCACTATTACCATGTTTAAAAAAATGATCTAATGATGCAGTGAAGTAGAATGAAACTTTTTGCAGTTGTAACATTTGTAATCATTCATTAAGGATGTTGAAGTAAAAAAAGCAAAATGAGATATCAGAAAATATAATTTTGTTATTGTACTTTATAATTAATAATTTTCCCAATTGTAATACTTATATATGTATTAAAAATTACCTTTTTAACATTATATGAGCGAAAGGCTAATTTTACATCCTTTCATTTTCAATAGAACACACAAGTACTGATGAGTTTCATGATATGATTTTAAGGTGTTAAATGAGTTATTGTCTGAGTCAACTAGAGTTTGATGGTTTTGAAAAATCGGTTTTTTAAGGTAAATTTGTCACGTTTGAAAACCGATTTCCGCAACGCCTAGATATTTCTCTTCTTCAAAAGAAACGAAGAAATGTTTTTAATTTTATCGGTTGGGATCGATTCTTCTAGCAGTTGAACGCTTAGGTTGACAATATGCTAATTTATTAACAAGTGAAGGTATATTTGAATTTCTGTTAAATTAACTAAAAGATTTATGCATTGAAATGCGTTGAAGATTATTATATGCTTTAGAAAAGAGAATTCAAGAAAGACGACAAGTAGAATTAGCAACTATTTTGCGGTATTTACAAATTCCACTAGCTTTTTTTATTTCAATGAATAAATCTAGTGCACTTTCTTTAGCTTCACAAAGGGAAATTATTAAGTTATCTGGAAAGATATTGACTAGAGTATTTTCCGATTCTTAAGAGGATACCGATTTTGATGAAGAGGAAATCGAAGAAACTACTCATCAGAGAAAAGCGTTTTTTAAAAGAAGACTTGGAAAATCCATTCATAAGTATCCTGAAGACCCTGAAATTAAACTCCAAATCCAATGACACTGAAAGCAGGATTTTCATTATTTGAGGCAACGATAAAAGAACAAAAATCTTAGATTTGCCATTTGATGCTACAAAAACTACAAAACTAGGTTCAGTATCTAGTGGACGAGTATTTTCAATTTCTTGCAAATATTGTGTCCAAAATAAAAACAAGACTTAATCACAGCTAAGTGGATATTTTATGTTTTTAAAATCATATTTCTTTAAGAAAAATTAAAATAAGTCAAAATAATATAAATACAATTTAAAATTTCTGTTTAAGTTTTTGTTGTTTTGTGTAAGTAATATGCATGCGTAATTCTTAATTTTTTAAATAATATATATTTTTTCCTATTCTATTTTCTGACCAAAATTCAAAACTGGCTAAAACTGTTTTTTTTTTGGAAATACTGAATTTAAAAACTGGTTTTTATAAAACTTCAAGAGTCAACAGCTGCAATATACAGTTTGTAAATCCTGCGAATTGCTTTAGCGTATTTTATAAGCACAATTTCCTCATAATTTTAAACGATGCAAATTTGACTATTAACTGATATTTTTCATTAAATCTTCATTGAGTTAGACAGAACATAATCTATTGGATTCTGAAAAATAACAATGCTGTGAAACGAAACTTTATGAACGATATACATGAAACGCAGTATGAAATATTCATTAATTTTAATTATTCCTTTACATAATTTCCTAGTATGTCCAAGAATTCCTGGATTCCTTGTATATTTTACATATTTGTAGCTGAAATGATGTTAATTCAATAGTTTCTAAGTGTCACAATTTCCTTTTCATAGCTTGATATTGGCATAACTACTGAGCTTTTAGCAACTTCTATAAGTCGCAAAATAAAATTTTTGCTATACACTACAATGAGTGATGTACTGTAAACTTTTCTGCAACTCACTATTTTTATTATAGATGTCAGTAATTTTGATAGACTTATTTAATTCGATTTTTCTAATAATAAGTTTTGCACAAATTTGGACACTTCTATATCATTATTTTTTTTTTTTTTTTTTCAATCATTGTTTATATTAATTGCAGTATTAGCTAAAGTAGATTTCAATATGACTCTGAATTTACAAGTTGTATAAGATGCAGTGTATGTTTATTGTTTTTTTTATAAGTGTTTGAATTAGCCGAGTGTTTTATAATTATTAAAGAAGACAATTTATTGACTAGTGTTACAACCAGCAGAGTAATTTCTTGATTTAAAGAGAAGGTAATTTACTTACTTGATTTTTAAATTTAATTACAAACGTTTTATTATTAAAAAAACGATTACTCGAAAACGTTCAGTTAAAAATTTAATTTATTAATTTTAATTAAATAATTATAAATCAAAGCTAAATTTGAAAATTATTTAAATTTTATTTCTGATTTCCAGTTATACATATTTTTATAGCCTTGACTTTAAAAATGTAATGCTCATGATTTTTAAATCTGCATCATTGACATAATTTATTAAAAGTTATCAAATGTAATAATTTTAGTTTCATGTAATTTACTTAATTTTAAGCCGTACTAAGGAACTCAATGGAGGACTACAAAATTTCAATTCTTAGGAGGTACAAAAAAGGGTTGTTTGGCACTTTTCTGCTGCATTATCTGTTCTGGAATACACTCCAAGGAGATCATCTGTCTCATCTGTGAGAGTTCCTACATAAAATAAACAAATGTAACCATAAAAGACAGAACTTCGAAATAAAACATTTTGCAATGGGAGTAAAGTAACTGAATCTACCTCGGGGCTGTTGAATATTTCATATCCCACAAGATGTTTGAATTGAATAGTAAGGATAGAAAACTCTTTTTCTATGTTTTTTTTCCATTCCTAAAATAGTCATACGTATCCATAGAAAAATAGTTATGTTTTTCCAATGATTAAAAATGCTACAATATATTAAAGCTGCATACGAAGTTGCATATATTTCATCTTAATATCTATGTGACTGTAATATTTTTATAATATATATTTTAGTATTATTGTTATGCATTCTTGTATTATTATTATTATATTTATATTACATATTATTTTAATATATTGTATTATAATCTTATATTATATATTCTTATATTTTTATATTATTATCTGGGACATATTAGAAAATATGCACCTACAATTAAAATGGTTCGTTTCACAAATTCTTTATTTCTTCAAATCCCATAAATTGCGATATGATTGCCCTAATGAAGAATCAATGAAAAAGATCAGTTAATAATCGTATAATGCAACTTTTAAAATTAGGAAAAGATAGTATTTTTAAAATATCTTCAAACAATTCTCAGCACATAAAGCATCGAATTACTATTGTTTTCTTAGAGTTTTAATGATTTACTCTATGTTCATAAAGCAGAATATATATATATATATATTCTATTATATATATATATATATATTCTGTATTATTTAAAATTATTATTACAGAAATATAAAAAAAACTATTTCGAATCAATTCAATAGATAAATAAAAAATGTCATTTGCCTCAATAGCTTTTCTTTTAAAATAAACTTTATAAACTTTTGTTTATATTCAGTTAGGTTCCTTTATAAGAAGGACAGATTATTTATTGGATATTAATAACCCTTTCTACTCATAAAGGAATACAAAGAAAGTAAGTGAAATAATGAATAATAAAAAAGAAATAACAATATGAAAGCAGCTGAGATTTTAATTTCTTTTTTTCTAGCCCCAAATTGTGCTTTAAATAGGTATTTTGAATGTTTTTCCAAACCAAAATGTCTTTACTATAAATAGCAAAGAATAATTTACAAAAGTTGTTAGACTTGTTTTTGTTATCTTTATTGATAATTATTAAGGACTTTAGGGAAGGTTTCATTTACATGGAAGCCTTTAAGAGGAATACGAAATATAGAATGTAAATTATCTAGGTACATAGCTTTCATTACTTTAATTTTTTTATTATTTTTCTCTATAACTAAGACAATTAAGCTATTTAAGTCTTGGCCAGGGAAATTCTAATAAAATACTTTGTATATTTTAAATGATAAAACTAATTATATATTTTCATTAGTGCAAACAAATCAAAAAATAAGTATTTCCTCTTAAAAAAGTTTTAAAAAAACTCAAAAATATGTTTATATTTTCCTTAAACTCAATACAATTGTCACATATATATCAATTTAAGAAATTCAATATATTTCAGATACACTTCTATTTGCTTTATTTCAATAATTATTAAGATATAAATTCCCGTAATATTTGTTTTTACTGCTTATCTTAATATCTTAGTTAAAATACATTTGCATTCAACAGAATTTTGAGAACTTTCTTAGAATTTTGATACAATGCATAGATTTCTGCTTCCATAATGTAACTCCTTTTATAAAAATATTTTTTCATCTCATTACTTTAACATCGATGAATAATTCATTATAAAAAAACAATACTTGTCTATTTTCCTCAGCTTATGCATATTTAAATATCATCAATTTCAATTTTCTGAGCATCTTATCTTTATAATATTTGGAAACCTCTTAGTAAATTGCGTTACATTATAACAATATACTGGACTATACTTTGTGCTAAATAACTCAGAATCAAATTATAATATTTTTGAACATTAAAATTATACTAGTATTAATATAAAATTGACTTGAATGTTAAATGAAATATTAATTTCAAAAAGGGAATTCCAGCTTCATTAAATTACATCATGTATTCAATAAAGTTTCTACCATGAATATTAAATCTAAGTATTAACATTGCTACAGCTAAAAAAGTATGCGTTCAATGTGGAAGTTGAACATAAATTATTTACTTTAATTTAAAATTATAATTCATTACTTTTTTAAAAATTTAGTTTAATTTAATGAAAGTTTGAAATTTTTTGAATTTAATTTTCATTTTTCCTCTACACTACTCGGGGTTTAAATTATTTAATAAATAATTGAAAACGCAATAGTTTTATTAATAATTTTGAACTTTTATTAATAGTTTCTTAGGGGAAATTTAATAGTTTCCCTCAGTGATAGTAAACAACTATAGAAAAAGCCTTTACAAAGATTTATTTTTGAATATCAAAAAAATAACTCAGCGGACATAACAATCTGATAAAACAAATATTTAGGACAGCTGTAAGTAACATCTTCATATAGCAGATTGAATTATATCTTTGTGACAAAGTGACAGAGTTTTACTACAATCCAACATAATTACACTTCTTTTGTTGATCTTAGCAAAATAAAAAGATTTGTTTTGAAATTTTGAAATGATACCAAGCGGATACAGAAAATCCAATTTTCATTTCTTATTTTGTTTGTCTGTTAGAGGATGTTTTTTATATACCAATGGTGATGATATAGTTTATCAGTATCTTATTTTGAATACATAATATACCAAATATGTTAAGTAGGCAATTTTTTTTCCAATCTTTTTAGACCATAAGCAAATGCATGCAAGTTCCAGTTTGGTTTTTAATTCTTTCAATAAGGTATTCATTGCTAAAATATTCTTAAATCCATACTAAAACGACTTTCATTTTCTTTCTTTTTATTCCAGAATTTATTTTAATTGGCCTTTCATTCCCAAGACTAAAGAAAGTAACAATCCTTCCAGATTAAGACATTTCTAAGTTCTTGCATTTTTTTTTATTAGTTATAAGCAGCTTATTTGTCCATCGTTTATTACATTGCGGAAAATTTTTGATTTTAAATGTTGTTGCTGAAGGGTTTTTTTTTTAAATTATAAAAAAGGAAAACTCACTGCATTAAGTCAAAGTAATTCCTAATTAATTACGTAACTGAGAGATTTCAGTAAATGATTATGTATATTTTTTGTTTTAAATATACTGAGAAGGAATTCAGTAAAAAAAGATACTAAGCTTTGAATACTTCTATTTTCACTTAACACTTGAATTATCTATGTATGTAAAGTAAATATTTCACCGTGTCTTTGAACTAATTTGAATTCCTTACTTAGATTTTTCCAATTCATGAAAGGAAGGGTTTTTCAATAAAACCATTGAAAGATTGCAATAAAAAAAAATAAAAAAATTGTTATTTCTTAGTGAATATAATTAAGGATAATCTTGAATTATATCTTTGGTTCTTAAATTCTAGTATTGGAATTAAATTTCTCAAAATCAGTATACATTAAGTTTAGCTTTTCAATAAAGAAAAAAAAATACTAATTAGACTATGATATTATTTAAGATTATATTTCAGAAGAATATGCATATAATATATATTTTTAATATAATATTAATTGAATGAAGCTACATATTTTGAATACCTCTATGTACAGAGTATACGAACGAAAACCGAATACGTTTTTAATGTATTTTTCTAACAAAGGCCGCGGTAACCTGGTTGGTAGGGCGTCAGTCTCGTAACCGAAAGGTCGCGGGTTCTGTCCTCGTCTTGGCCAAAGACCGCCGTGTTGGCTAATGGCAGTTGGGGCACGTTAAATATGTCGAGACTGCAAAGTCCTTCAAGTTCTCATAACAAAACGATACCTCTGGGGGTACTGAATCAGGAATGAGTCGGTCTCTGATTTGGATCTAAATTCCGACTTGCTGATGGATGAATGATTCGACCACCCCCTAAACAGGGTTGTGTCGTGTGTGTGAGCTAGAAGTCTGACTTCTGCCCTCTGGGTGCTCAGGGGTCTTTACCCTCAGAAGCTACTGCACCCCCTTTCCGTGAAAAACACGGACACGACAACAATAACTGATATGGACATTCAACACATAACGACAGTTCTAATAAAAATACCACACAACAGATTTTATTTCTTTCTTTGATTATGTTTATGAGATACATATATTGATTGCATGAAAATGTGCAAGTAGAGAGGCGAACCATGGATAGATTTAGATCAGAAGATTCAAATCTATCCTTTAAATTTTAAAATGTTATGGAAACGAATTTATAGTGGACTGGTAATATTATCTGGAAATCAGAATCAAAAATTAGAAGTTAGAGATCTAATTCATCCGATATTTCAAATTCTATTATATTCTTCTCATTTGAAGTCTACTAGAAAGTGAAATGTTCACAATTTTAGTAAAAGTATATTTACTGATTATAACGTTTGAAATTCAGCATGGATTGATATTCTGTAAAAAGAAATGTGTTGCCTTGAGATTCTGCTCTTTAATTTGAAGATTTGATTATTCATTTATTGTATTTGTTATCTATTGTTTTATCTTTTACATTTAGAAAACATATCAACTATTAAATTTATATTCGCCCTCACTCTGATAAATTTGATTCATTTATGCCAGTATGATCCGCAAGTTGTTTAGAGTCGCTTAAGTAAAATTTATTTTAGGCAGATTCCTAAAGGAAGACTACATATATGATTTGATATGTTCATTCTTAGAAACAATTCACTCACGTAAGCGTGATATTAGGTGTGAATTACATTCTTTGCAGTAATTTTAGTAAGAAAACTTGTAAAAGAAGTCAGCTAGTATGTTTAAGATTTTTTTCATATAAGATTTCATAAACCCTAGATGATTCCCCTATTCAACACTTAATATATGAGGGTGATATTATAAAATAAAAATTTGAAGAAGCTTTCTAACTTAACAACTTCACCGATTTCCCAACTTTCATTATCAATAACCTTTTTAAATTTCAGAGAATCATAAACCAATAAGAAAGCATTAAAATTATCGTTAACGTGTAGTTTGAATAGCTACACTCATTTGTTGCAATAAGAATATGCTAAAGTAAATTAACATGATCCATATAATCAATACCAGCCGCCTTTGAATACCATAGAAATTTTTATCTCCCTG
>JAPMOQ010024484.1:0-12831 GCA_026543055.1 Argiope trifasciata | reverse complement strand
ATGTTTGCTTTTGCGTCTTGTCGAAGTAGATCTCTCTGCTCTTGAAATTCTTCCATTAATTCTTCCAACAGTAAGTCTCGTACTCGGAGGTCTTCTTTATTCCTCATAGGAGTGCCAATTAACAGTTCAAAAGGTGTCCATTTGGTACTACGATTTGAGGTACTGTTGAGGATTCTCTGTAGTCGGTCTACATGCTTGTACCATTTTGTAGGGTCATCAATAGTTAATTTGGTCAAGACAGGTATGAGTGTTCGATGTATTCTTTCTACTTGGCCGTTTCCTCGGGGTACTCCGGTTGCAATTTGTAGATGTTGGATATTCTTTTCGTTACAATAGTCACTAGAGGCTATAGAGGTAAATGTTGATCCTCTATCAGTGATTATTCTCTTTGGATTGACAAAAGTTTTCTGTTGTAGTCTTAGTTTGTCTAGTGCATCCTCAGTAGAAGTAGATTTGACAGGACACAATTCTCTATCTTCGCCTTCTTGCAGTAAAATGGCTCCATACCCATGTTGACTTGCGTACGTATGTAATTCTGTTTTCCTTCCTTGTCGAAATATAGTTAACACTGGACCTTCTGTTAATATTTTCTTGAGCTTTTCGAATGCTTCAAACTGCGGTTGATTAAACACAAATGGTGTATCCTTTCTAGTCAGGTCACTCAGTGGTTTCGCTATCTTAGAATATTGTGGAATGAATTTACGAAAATAACCCGTTAGGCCCAGAAAACTTTGGACTTGTTTGACCGTTGAAGGTACTGGAAATTTTTTCACTGCTAACGTTTTTGCTGTTGATGGACGAATTGTCCCGTTTTCGACGATGTGACCTAAAAACTCTACTCTCTTTTGCAAAAATTGACATTTTTGAAATTTTATTTCTAAGCCATATTTGGAGGCTACTTGGAACACTTGCTTTAACTTTTCGAGCCCTTCAAATTCGTCTTTAGCTGGAATTATTAAGTCGTCCATGTAGATTATTACAATGCCTTTACGCATAAGTTCTCGGAAAATACTATATACATATCTCTGAAACACGCTAGGACTGGTACTTAGACCGAAAGGTACTTTGTTGAATTCGAATTGTCCATCAGGAACTACAAAATATGCAAACCGTTTACAGTCTTCGTTTACGTCGACGTGAAAAAATCCATTTTTTAAGGGAAGTGAATACTTTAGCTTCTTGGAGTTTATTCAAAACATCTTCTATCAACGGCAATGGGAACGGTCTTTGACGAGCTTTTTGTTTAATTTTCAATAATCGACGCATAACCTAGTAGTACCATCTTTCTTCTTTACTAATACAATCGGACTTGCGTATTCTGATAAGCTGGTTCTGATTATCCCTTGCTCTAACCATTCGTCGATTTGTTTATTCACCGCTTGATTCTCAGGAAATGAGAGTCTTCTTGCAGGTTGGTAGACTGGAATGTCGTCTTTTAAAATTATTCTCATGGATACATCTGTAGTTTCAGTTTTTTCTGGCTTGTAATTGGAAATTAGCTCCGATAATTCTTTTCTTACTTCGGGATTAGAAATGTGCTCGATTTCGATTTCGTCTTGTGGTCTTGCCTCGTATAGCTGCGCATGCATGGAAAATATTTCTGCATCTTCTCTTCTTCGAAATTTGACGCATTCTTTGGTGAAGTCAAGTGAGGCTTGTTCTAAAATGTCAGATCCAATAACTGCCTGAAAATCTAAATATGAAGTAGGTACTACATGCCATGTCAGAGAATATTTTTGTCCATCTAATTCGATATCTTGCTGAAATGATCCTTTTGTTTTCACTTGTGCCTTTCCCAAACCAGATATTGTAATCGTTTCTCTTAAAAATTCTGAAGGCTTGATGATTTGTTTGCTGATATCTTCTCTAAGGAGTGTTACTGAACTACCAGTGTCGATCAATGCATCGAAAGTTTTGTTTCTTAAAGCTATTCTTGTCCTCCTATTCTCTCGTGAAATTTCAGAGCAAGTTTGTACAATAGGTGCTAAAGGCTTGTTATTTCCCGTATTTTTGGGTCGTCGTGGACAATCTACACCATAATGTCCTAGTGTCTGGCAGTAACAACATTTCACAGGTCTCCATGGTTTATTTTTTATGACGTATGCATTTCTTTTTTGCTGCAAAGGTTTATTCTCGAACTTATTATTTCTATCTTGGAAATTCGCTGGTTTTCGTGGTTGATTCAGAAATTTATTTGCTTCTCTATTTTCTTCTTCCCTTCTGAAGAATGGATCTGATGATTTTGGTCTCAATGTCCTCCTGACATCGTCATATCGTTCGAATTTTTCTGCCAAATCAGTAGCTGAAGTTATGGATGGCCACTTATCAAGAAAGTGATTCTGAAACTCTGGCGGTGCTTTCCGTTTCATCTGGTCCGCAATGATAAGTTCACATAATTTTTCGTAGGTGGCTATTTTCAGACCTGTTACCCATCAATCAAAGTAAGTTTGCAATTCGTGATAGAAATCTTGCCATGTTTTCTCAGGAACTTTTTGATGTGAAACAAATAATTGTCGCATTTTCTCCGGGGACAACTTGAATCTCTGTAACAGCAGATTCTTCACATGGTCGTAATCGTTCGATTTTTCCTCAGGTTCTCGAGCAATTAAATGAGCAACTTCCAGAGGAATTAATCCTAGCAGCTTATGGACCCATTGAGTTTTCGGTAATAACGCTAAATTGGCATGATGCTCAAATAATGTTAAATTTAAACTTATGTCATCTTTCATGTTGAATCGGTGAAACATCTCTTGCGACGTCTTATTAGTCACTGAAATATCTGCGGAGTTTTCATGACCAACATTTATTTGAGCTTGGATTTTCAGCTTTTCAAGTTCGTGTTCACGTTCCTCTTTCCGCAATCGCTTTTTTCTTTCTTCTGTTAGATGTCTGTCCTCAATGATACATTCTAACATCATTTTGGCATCTTCCTCATCGTATTCATCAGTTTTTAAAATCAGATCTTTAATTTTGGGTTTCGTCAAGTCTGCTTCAACAGTTACGCCGAATTGATTCGCGAGAGCAATCAAATCTTCTTTTTTCCCTTTTAGTAAGAAGGACATTTTGAAAGAAAAAAGGGGCTTGGTGCCAATCAAAGATCTGTATTAATTTTAAAATTTATCCGAAATTCTCTATACCTCAGCGTGTTTAAATAAAAGTCAAATTAAATTAGTTTTGTTTTAAACTTGAAATTAAAAATTAATCTTTGGGTAGTTTAAAACTAATTCCTTAAAACCAGATCTTAAAATGCACAAAATATTTTTACACAACTGAATTAAAGATTGAAAAAATAACACTTAATAACTTTCAAAATAATGCTTGGCAATAAATCAACTGTAAAGTAAGAAAACCCTAAATTACATCTAAAATACTGTAGGAATTTAATCAATAAACAAAGTAAATAAATTATCTTCAGTATTAATATATAAAAGTATTTGTACCATTGGAGTTCCCTAATATAAAATGCTATTAAAATGAATAGTAAATAAAATATTAGAAAACCATGAGTAACTTTCAGCAATGGAAAAAATATTAATATTCAAAATAACTTTATGCGTTTATTTTTTTAAATTTATTTTTTTAGATGTAAGCTTCGTATGAAAAAAAATTAAATTCTAAATATTTCAATTGATCATTTGATGTATATATGCAAAATTAGTAAAAAAAATACATACAGCAAACAATTGCTATTAAATGTGAGTTAAATATTGAAGACGTATTACCTTTAAAAAAACTTCATAAAAATAACGTTCATAGAATTGAAAATAAAAGTGCACACTTTGTACGATCGAAAGATGGGATATGCTGAGTCATAACTCTAAAAAGAAAATAAATCAGAAGAGTTTTCGTAGCAAGAAAGGAAAAAATAATATACATTCAATACTTGTTATGACTCATCGCTTAGGAGCGACTGATATTAGGAATATTTTGGCGCGTCATCTCAAGGTCATATTAAATTCTATCAGAACGGTTACTGAGTTTTAGTTTCGGTTCGTAAACTTAAGCTGCTTTTAAGAAAAGAAAACTAAAAAGTTTAGCCCGGAAAAGAAATTAATTAAATTTCAAATTCAGATCCCGGGGCCGTGCCCCCAAGTTTGTAGCAATTGGGTGGGACAGAATGCCCATCCAACCACATTTAGTTCAGTGTCTAGGGTCACTGAATGAAGAAAAAGAAGCTTTTGGATATGAAAGAAATTTATTTACAGTAAAGAAAAAGACATTTACAATTACGCCAGGACTATTTACAACAGAGGAAAAAAAAAGTATCACCCATAGATGCCACCAAGAGTATTCAACAATTGTTTCATGGCCCGAAGACTTGCAGTTGTAGGAGAGCCCGCTTCAACATCAGAAGTTATCTGTTGTTATAAATCTAGAAATAATTGTCAAACAAAATGATTATGGAGCGCGGAAATAATCTTAACTATGGTAATTAGCGTTTTAGAATATTTTGAAGGCCATGTATTCTAAAAATATTATCGCACGAAATTGGGTTTTGTATTACCTTCAATCTCGAAAAAATAACTTGAGTAATGATATTCCGTTTATCGTGTTATACATTTCCCTATTTTAACTTTTGTTAAATTTTATTTTATTTGCAAACTATAACGATTTTTATAATGTTATACCCAAACAAAAATTCATGCAAAAAGTACTCAAGTGCTGAAATGAAAGAAATTTACTTTATTTGGATGATGATTTCTTCGGAGATATTTCATTTCACTTAAAATTCACATTTTATTTTTCAATTTTCATGTGAATTAAATTAAGGCAGACTCACAAAACACTAAAATTAAAGTTTGTCAGGCCTTCCTTATGGTGAAATATTTTAAAAATTGCTATTCATAGAATAGTATGAATAAAATCATAAATATTCTCTACCATTAACAGGATATGTCAAAAGGTAATAGATGTATTTACTTAGAAATTTCAGTTTGGGTTTTAAACAATATGGACAGTGAAATAAACAGAAAATTTGATTGTTAGTGAAATACTTTTTCTTTTAAAGGTGTTTTCAGGAAAAAGTAAGTTGCGAATTCATGGAAAAAATGCATATATACGTTTATTTTCACCCATTACTTCTTTGCATCCCAAAATATTTCTCAGGTGTTGGTTTATTTCATTCATTATTGTATTCTGTAACATGTCTACAAAGAGAAATAGGATTGCTGCATCACCATTTTGTGTAAAGTGTTAAACGTTTGGGGTTAAATTTCACTAAAATTTACTACAAAATTTCCTATTTCTCAAAATATATTATTTATTATTATTTTTTGTATTTCTAGTGTTTACAATGAACATTACATCTGAAAAATAATAAATAGGTTTTAAAAATTCCAATTTTCTAAAATTTTTCCTTTGTACGTAGATGCATGTATTAAATGATTCCGTTCAGTTTCGTCTTTATACCTAATAATGAACATCGAATAGAGAACTTATAAACATGAGCTTTCAAATATGAGAGCTCATAAATATAGAAATATAGAGCTTATAATTATAGAAACATAGAGCTTATAAATATACAAATATAGAGGTTATAAATATTGAAATCACATTTGAGAAGACGCGAGCAATTCGTTTTAAAATATAAATTATCCACCGCTGCCAAACAACCGAACTGCACTCACTTCACTACAGTTCTTTTTCACAGATAAATGAATTATAGTTTGTCTTTCTTTTATCTCAATGCGGAGCAAGGAGAGATGCAATTAAAGTTGTGAATGAGAGGCTAAAAATTTATTTTTCCTCGTTTCTGTGATAGTGGTTTCGAGTTGGAAATGGTTGCAAGACAGACCTTTTAGACCGCCTGGTTCATTAGTTGAAATAATAGCCTTCAAAAAAGATAAAACTCATAAATTTTAATATAGGGAGCTCTTACTTTATTCCGTGCTCTGCGTACATCTGGGAAATTTCGAACTCTAAATTCTCACTTAGATAGAAGAGCTTTGGTGATTTTAATTATTTGAAGCACTTCCAAATGCAAAGCCGTTGGGAATGGTTGGGAGGAGTGTTTTAGACGAACCATTTATAATCATTTTAGAAATTCAAAAAAGTTCGGGCATTTTTGTTCTTTGCCCACAAAAGCACTGATTTCTTGAATTTCATTTGAAAAATGCATGCAGAGTGGAGTTTTTTAAGTTATGAGGTGTTGTTTATTAACGAGTAGAATCTTGCGTCAAGAAAATAGCCTGTCAATAGCGAAAATAAATAAAGGAAAAACTCCGACTCTAGCAGCCAGCTTATCTTAGAAGTTTCAGTTTTTAAGATTTTGAAATTTTTTAGTTGCACAGTTTCATGGGAACCGATAAAAAACTTTTTAGGGTTTTTACATATATTGTTAATTCTAAACACTATAAATACAAAAAATATATATGAAAATATAGCATGAGAAAAAATAAAATTTGTTGTAATTTGTAATGAAATTTACCGAAACAGTTAACACATTACACAAAATGGTATTGCAATAATCCAATTTCTCTTTGTACACGAGTTATAGAATACAATGAAGAACAAAATTAACATAAGTCTAAGAAAAAGTATGAAATGCAAAGAAGTTATGAGTGAAAATATACGTATGCATGCATTTTTTTCATAATTGTACTACTTAATTTTTCTCTAAAGGCCCATAAATGAAAAAGTACTTCACCAACGCTAAAACTGTTGGTTTATTTCATTAGTCACGCATTGAATTTTTTACGTAAATACCTCAATTACTTTAATGGTATCACGTTACCGATAGATAATTTTTTTTGAAACTCAAAGTTTTTAGAAAATATAAGTTAAAAGACATATTTGTTTAAAAAGAAGGATTTGTTTCAAACCCCGTGGTTGATAGGTGAGGCCTTCTTTTTCCTAGAAAATATGAACTGATTTGGAAAGACGAAAGTTTGAACTTCAAACAATAATAATAATAATAATTCGCCAATGTGGCTTATAAAGAATGGTTTAACTAATGGGTACCTTCTAATCCATAACTGACTGTTTGAACATGAGCTCAAAATTTTATTGAAAATGATGAAACTAGATTAACTGATTACTCATTAAAGTATTTAAGCAGATTGACCAATGTCTAATTCTTAAAATATCAGAAAAAGGCAATGCAAAAAAAAACCGAAATAACTAAATTCATTGCAAAGTTCCATTCTTATAGACAAAGAGCAAATCAAGTTTTAAAAAATTTCTGACACAATATATTCACGTATCAAATCAAATGTTACAACATTTTATATCAAACTAAATATTTGAGCCATTTTTTATAAGGTTCTCTGCCATTCGCTTTCGAGGAAAGCGAAATATTTCAGGATATTTTATCAAATCTTTTTTCTCTTCGGTTCACGAACGTATTGATACTTTTTCAGC
Source organism: Argiope trifasciata (assembly GCA_026543055.1). Lineage (NCBI taxonomy): Eukaryota > Metazoa > Arthropoda > Arachnida > Araneae > Araneidae > Argiope > Argiope trifasciata. The sequence continues at coordinate 5,472 of JAPMOQ010024484.1, read as the reverse complement.
CAAAGTTTCATTGAATATTCCACTTTTTGCGATTCGTCAAAAGAACTCTTCAAAATGAGCTTGAGGTCGAATCGATTCGATTTTTATTATTATCCTCTTTCTTGACTCTGTGACAAGACGGGTTTTTTTAAATTTCATTTTTGTAAAAGCCCGATAGTGATTTTCTTTTACTTATCTACAAAAAAAAAAGTCAAGAATCTGATTAAATAAACAGATAAGTTTAAAAAACAAAGCTTAAATATGTATAGTAAATATAATATAACTTGCTGTCAAACAAATTAGTGACTTTAGTAAAAATACAGGAAAAAAGAACTGAATATATATTTAGATATATATATATGTTCAGTTCATATGGTTATAGAGATAGTACAATTATCTAAAGTAAAAATTCGTATCACAACCGCATCAACATCAAAAGATGAAAAATATTTAACGCTGCTTTTCTTGTTATACCCCCTTTCTAGTTCCCTTTAACCAAACAGTTGAAAAAGAGACGCTTTGTTTTCAACTAAGAATTCTAATTATATTGTGCTTAAAACTCTAATTTGTTTTTAATTAGAATTCTAGTCCTCGATTTGAGCTGCAAAGGGAAAGGCTCGCAACAATTCTCTCAGATGCTGCAACAACTCTACAGAAATTTATGAAACTTGGTCGCCTAGCAACGAGATGAATTTATATTTAAAAAAGAATTGGCGTTTTCCAAGTATGAATTTATATTCAAAGAATTGGATTTTAGAAATTAAAATAGATTTTCTCATAATATTTCATATGCTCTTTCTTCGTATAATCAATGCTATAGTTTTTAAAACGTTGGTTTTGAAACATTACTGATGATCCAAAGCCAGCATTTTGAATCCTTATTGATGAAGACTAGTTAGCACAATTTGTCCTTCAAGACTTTTCAATATATTTCCGGATAGAAAATTTAATTAATATTTTTATTTGAAAAGCATATTAATACTAGTAGCTCACAAATATTGTTCAATACAGTATGACATCTACCAATATTTTCAATATTGTTTAATAAATGAGCTCCAGAGTTTCAAATTCTATTTAATGGAATCGCTATTTCAGAGAAAAATTCTAAATACATTTTCATTGTGTTTTAAACTTTAATTTTTTTTAAAAAAGAATTGTACACTCTGAATCTTAAATGATGAGCATAGTATCCCACTCAAGACTTTTTGATATTTTTCCGATAGAAAACTCAATCAATATTTTTTATTTGGAAAACATATATTTTATCTCCATAAAGACTTTACTGCTGAAAACGGAAATATTCTTCTAACTAGTTTTATTTCCTCATTGTTTATGTAGCCCTGGGTGGGTATATTTCATTCAAGGGAAATTTCTTCTTTACTTTTTCTTGTTTATTTTCACACACAAATATATATGTACAAAACATGAACGACGATCACGTATGTACAAGGAAACACAGAATGTATGTATTGAAGAATGCCACTAACAGGAGCGAACAAGATAGCACATACTATATTTAAAAATGCCCCTAACAAGGCCGAAAAAGTTGAAACATCGAATATATTTAAATATTTAATATATATTGAAAAATAGAAAATGCAGCTAACAATGAGCGCACGAGATAAAACTTTTTGCCCCGAACGAAGAGCGAACGAGGTGCCTGCTTGCACCAGTTTTACATCCACACCGGATCAAGTTGTTTACAAACAAATATCTCAAGAGTGTTCCCCTTACATTGCAAACAAAAACAAACATTGGGTCGAAGCCTATAGCGCCATCTACGCTCAGTTTTCAGTATTCATATGAATAACTATACAAAGAATAAACAACATAGAAATAAGAAAATTAACTAAAAACGATTATTACGAATAATTAAATCATAAACACTCATGCTAATGAAAACACTCATCATAGAATATTCTCAACAGATGCAATTAGCAGCTAATAGCAGACAAATGTTTTCGTCTACTAACTCCGATCATCTTCCACCTTAACTGAGTGGGATCTACGAAAAATGCTCAACACTTGCAGTCTACTTCGCTGTTTTTCATCCTCATAACTTCGATCCCCAAGAAATTAAAGGAAATGAGGTATAGGATCGGATTTCTTTTTTACTTCTTTTATTGTAGGCCGAATGAAGATTGCTTTCCCGTTTCCTGCAAGCTGGCAGCAATTCATTTCCACAACGCAAGACATGAGGTGATGAATGCTGTTATTGGTGTGAGTAGTAAGTGAACGAAAATGATGCACAGAATCTCACTGGGAATAATGTCTATTTTATGAATGGCAAACTTTTATGAATCAAGATGCGCTTTTCTTCTAGAGAAATGTTTGATGATTTATAGACGCGCAGTCAAATAATTTTACCTTTTACAATAATGGTAAAATTATGAAACTTGATTCTAACAACTCAAACCTCTTTATTTACTACAAAAACAATTTGCACTGTGCAGTTGTAACTGTTTTAGTTACACGTGTTAATTCATATGAAAGCAACGTTAGTGCAACCGAATGCAGATTATATGGCCAGTAACTTCTATTAGAATTGTACAGAAAGCATGTTGAATTAGTGACATCTGCCAAACGGATACTGAGCGTGTCTTCAATGCTATTCTTCTCTGAATGTAACAATTTACAGGTGCCGTCACATAATTTTGACTTTGTTTACTCGGAAGATGATGAAAGGAAAACCTAACTACTCAAAATTCTTTATTTACCACGAAAAAACATAATTTGCACTATGTAGTAGTAGATGTTTTAGTTATGCGTGTCATTCAAGTGAAAGTAACATTAGTGTGACTTCTGCTGTTGCAGATTAAATGACAAATAACCTGTATCAGGATTGAGACATGTTCAGAATGCGAGCTGAAGGGCAATCATCTCCCAAACAGATTCCAAGCGAGTCTTTAATGTTATTCACTTCTGAATATAATAGTTTGAAATATAGAGCATTTTAAATATAGAAATATCGAATTTATAAATATTGAGATACAGAGAATTTTAAATATACAAATACAGGGCTTATAAATATCGAAATAAAGAACCTATAAATAGGGAGTTTCATATATGATAATCAAATATAGAGCTCAACAATTTTACTCGAACAGCGTGTGATATGAATTCATTCACATTTGAGAAGACGCGAACGTTTCGTTTTAAAATATACATGATCCATCGTTGCCTGCAACCGAGCTTCACTCCCTTCACTGCAGTTCTTTTTCACAGATAAATGAATTATCGTCTGCCTTTCTTTCATCTCAATACTGAGAACAGAGAGATGCAATTAGAGTTGTGAATGAAAGGCTAAAAATTTATTTTTCCTCGATTCGGCGATAGTGGTTTGCGAGTTGGAACTAGTTGTGAGACAGACGGACTTGCTCATTACTTGAAGTGAAATCCTTCGAAAAACTTAAAACTCATAAACTTTAATGTCTGGAGTTTCTTTATTATAGAGCTGTGCATACGTCTGCTAAATTTCGAGCTCTAAATCCTTGCTTAAAAAATAGAGCTTTGGTGATTTTAATCATTTGAAGTAATTCTAAATGCAAAACGGTTGGAAATGGTTGGGAGGAGGGTTTTAGAGGAACCATTTATAATCATTTTGGAATTTGAAAACGCTCAGAAATAGAAAACTCCACCACAAACGCACTGATTTCTAGAAATTCATTTTAAAAATGCGTGCAGAGTGGAGGGTTTTAAGTAATGAGGCGTTGTTTAGGAGCAAGTCTAATGTTGATTCAGGAAAACAATCTCTCAATAACGAAAATAAGTAAATAAGAAATTCCGTTGGTAACAGTCAGCTTATCTTAGAATTTTTGACTTTCATGATTTTGAAAATTTTTAGTTGCCCACTTTAAAGTTACTGACTAAGTTCAAGGAAAAGTTTCGAAAAAAATTAGATTTTTTAAAAACTAAGGGAATTTAGTTATAATATACTAAATATCCTAAACTATTAGGGTTTTTAGATGTATTGTTAATTACACACACTATAAATTTGAAAATAGAATATATTTTGAGAAATAGGATGATCTGTAGTAAATAAAATTTAAAATTTTCATTAAAAATGAAAATTGCCAAAACAATTAAAAATTTACACAAAATGGTGATGCAGCAATTCTATTTTTCTTTGCATTCAAGTTATGGAATTAATTCAGGAATGAATTCAACCGAAATCTAAGAAACATTTTGAGATCAAAGAAATTATGAGTGAAAATAGGCATATATATGCATTTTTTCCATAAATTCACAACTTGATTTTTATAAAAACGCCTATAAATGAAAAAAGTATTTTACCAACACTAACTTTTGTTCATTTCATTGAAAGCATCATTTAAAACACGCGCTGAAATTTTATTAAAATACCTCTATTAGTTTTTGAGATATCAAGTTAATGGTGAATAATTTTTATGAAACAAAATTTCTAGAAAATTGGTGTTAAAAGAAAAATTATTGACGATAAAATGGGATTTGTTTGAAAGTTTCCTGGATGATAGCTCATACCTTCCTTTTCCTAGAAAAGATGAAGTGTTTTGTTCAGAGGAAAGTTTTAACAAGAAATAATAATAATAATAATTCGTCACTGTGGTCTATAAACAGTTTTTTAAACTTAATCGGATAACTTAAAATGAATAAAAGATGACTGTGCAAACCACGTTCATGAGCTCAAAGTTTAATTCAAAAAGATGCCACTAGATTAACTGATTGCTCCTCAAAGCATTTAAGTTCAATGACTAATAACTCAATTCTTAAAATATTAGAAACAGGCAATGCAAAAAACCTGAAATCGAAAGTAAAAATCTAATTGCAAAGCTCCATTCTTATAGACACATAACAAATCAAGTTTGAAAAAATTCTGTTACAATATATTCATGTATTGAATCAAAAGTTACATCATTTTATATCAAGCTAAATATTTGAGCCGTTTTTTATAAGGCTCTCTGCCATTCGCATTCGAGGAAAACGAAATATTTCAGGAAATTTTTTCAAATCTTTTTCTTTTCCGTTCACGAAAGTATTGATACTTTTTCCAGCCCGAATTTCCGTCAATATCACACTTTTTACGATTCACCAAAAGAACTCTTCAAATGAGCTTGAGGTCGAATCGATTCGATTTTTATTATTATCCTCTTTCTTGACTCTGTGAAAAGACGGGTTTTTTAAAATTTCATTTCTATAAAAGCCTGATGGTGATTTTCTTTTAGTTATCTAGAAAAAAAAGTCGAGCAACTGATTAAATAATGAGATCAGTATAAAAAAAAAGAAAGCTGAAATACGGATGGTAAATATAATATAACTTGATATCTCACAGATTAGTGAATTTTGAATGAGTACATGAAAAATGAAATGAATTTGTACAGATATAATGTTGTATGATATTGATCAATATTCGCAATACTGTTTAATATTGTGGAGTATTGTTCAATATCATATAACATCGCACAAATATTGTAGAATATTGGTTGGCATTGATCAATAATTGTTTAATATTGTGGA
>JAPMOQ010024481.1:0-33881 GCA_026543055.1 Argiope trifasciata | reverse complement strand
TCCTCTATTGACGTATCTTGAGTCAGATTTGTGCATCGAATTCTCATGATTAGTTGGCTTGAATCATTCGATAATGAATTGCATGAATTTTCACCATTAGTTGGACTTGAAACATTCGATAATGAATTGCATGAATTTTCACGATTAGTTGGACTTGAAACATTCGATAATGAATTGCATGAATTTTCACGATTAATTGACTTTAATCATTTGATAATGAAACAAAGAAATTTCAAATATTTCGTTTTGGCACATGTATTTTTCGTAAAATTACAATTCACTCTAAAAATAGAGCGTTACCTTGATAAAGAATAGTAGAACGATAAAATAAACTTCAAAGTCATGGCCAGAAGAGAATATAAACATTTTTCTATTCCAATTCGGTTACTTATATACAACGTGCCGTTTCAAAGCAACGCTAAAGCCATTTTGGGACAGATCACGTAATTTTGTATTTTCGTCGGATGAGACCTGAGCTAGTATTATCTGCAATATTCATACCATGAAGACAGATTTAGCAGAAGCTTGGATTTATGAATATTGGAATAACCAAATGAATGTAATAAAACGAATACGAATCTCAATTATAAAATAGGCTATGAATATCTTTTAAAAACTGGCTTGCTTACGCTCTCTCGAGAGCTCAGTGACAATTGACAGATAACTCATTTGCATATTTGGAAATACGTCAGTGGCCATGAGTAAATTTTGGGAACAAAATACAAAATTTTTATCCCCTCCCCCATTTTATAATTGGGTAACATAAGCGTGCTAATGTGTCTTTGGTGTTCCGTCACGAAAGGCAAGAGGGGGCAAAAAAAGCTGGGGGGGATGTAAAAATTGCAGTACGACGGACATCAAAACTTGAATTAGTATGATTGAGTTGAAATAACAGACGATTGTTATTCCTATTGTGAAATCAAGTGATGTATAATCTTAATTGGTATTCTCATAGAACTAAGATCAGCTTAATTCCTAGTTGGTTAACTTAATTTTAATGCGCAAGAGTCAAAAGTAGGCTATACTGTGCCAATCATATGGTTTGAAATGATACCAATAAAGTTAGCTTAATTCCTGGGAAATATCAACATTCACTAAACGTTTAATAGAAAAAATATAGTTCACTAAGTATTATGCAATAAAAGCCAGCGTAACAATGTATTTATACAATATTTTGCCGTAAAATTAAATGTAAACAATCCGGTATTAAAGAAAATAAGCTGAAAAGATTTACAGACATAAAAGAGCAATATGTCATGAACTAGCTACGTTAATGATACAACAGCTCCCCCCTCCCACTCATTTTTCAATAATTTCAACAAGGATATTAAATATCGTCATATTAATGAAAAGCGCATCATATCGAACTCGTATTTAGGTATTCTCAAGGACTAGTAGTGATTTACGATTTTCAAATCAGACGCTGAAATATTTTATGCAATTCAATCAAGGTTAAAAGCTCGCACATTTGACAATTAAAAAGGCGAAAGAAAACTAGTTACTTCGAGGAGATCAAAGTTCAGCATACAGAAAACGAAGCAAGATGAAGATGCCAAATAAATCACAGAAAAAGAAAACTATTATATTTGGTCGTTAATTTGATGTACTTAAATTCAAAGGCCCCAAATGAATTTCATTATAGCAATACCATTTTATTACTGAACTTGTAATTAAAAGCACCGAAAGATTAGCACAACGATAAAAATAACCTTTTGTTTGAAACGAACGCAAGGAAACAGAAAAACAATATCTCTTTCAAACAGAAAAAAAAAAAAAGACTCCTCTCATATCTGCATCATTTTTTTTTTTTCATTTAGTTCGATAAGTACAAGAAAAGCGTAATCTCCAGATTTGAATATATGGATTGAGAACATCAATAAAATAGTCATATTGATTGCAACAAGGATGAATATCGTTCATTCAAAATTATTCGACTTTTTAAATATATTTTGAATGTTAATTTAACTATTCGTTGTAGACATTTAAATTAATATTCGCTTCAATTTAGTTAAATGTCCCCTTGAATATTTCAAAACCTTTTATAAAAATTTTAATACTAAAGAATTTTAACATACCAAGCTATAGCAGATGGCTAAAATCATTTATTTTCCCGATTCGAAAAACTTGTTTCATAAAATTTGAACTAGTTATTCTCAATTGCATATTACCTTTAGTGTAGAATAAATCCATATAATCACTAACAAAGTAACTTTAAAATTTTTTTAAATTCAATTCCTAATTAGGTCAATTTTTTTATTATTTTAGTTATTTTTATTAAATAATTATCAAATATATATAAAAAAATTAGTGATTTTCGCAATAACTGAGCTCGCATTCTTCACCTTCATGTGGAAATATATTGAAATCCTTGCATTTTACCGATTGGGCTTACAGCTTGTCGATTTCAATTTTCATTACAAACTGCCAAAACTATTTAAAGTACTAAAAATTAAATTTAATTAATGAATTAATATTAGAAAAAACTACATTAATATCGAGGTCATCCACTGAAATTAAAAAAAAAATGTATTTGGTCTTGCGTGGATGAATAAAAAGCATTTTATTTACGATTGAAGATTTTAACAAAATATATATAGGTAGAGAGTGAACTAATAGTAGGAATTGAAAAAGATATTGTATTGCATTCGCTATTTACATAAAACAGAATATCGTATGAGATAAATTTTGAAACTGCCCTTTCTTTTTCTTCCTTTCAGACTTTCCAACTTTTTCTATTCTAAATATACACGCAAAAAAACTGCAGATTTTTTTTATGTCCAATCAAATTAGACCTTAGTAGCAATGAAATTACATGTTTCGTTGCTGCCTAGCATGAAAACAATTACAAATTTGTCATAATACAACCTTAAAAGTCAGTTTTCCTCTCAGATGATGCTTTTATTAATCTACCAAAACTTTAGAATCGAAATGTGGATTTTAAACTGCATCTAAGAGATCCTTTAATGTGCAATAAACTACAATGTTTACATCCAGTGATTAATTTATGCACTTTGCACTCCTAGACAGTGCATATTATTAGATTCCTCTTTCAATAAGCAGGTAGAAGCGTTAGCCATCGGATGGGGTTGGGAATATAGATGGGGCTGGCTTCATGAAAACTAAACGTTACTGTATATGTTATATTTTAAAGGAAGATTATGAAAAAATACATACTATATTCCAGTAACAGTTTACACTTACAAAGAAACTGATGGTGCCAAGAGGCGGAAAAAGTATTATAAATCAAGTGCTGCAAGCCAACGTCTTTTTAATACGTTAATGATTTACTTTAGATCAGTATTTAATATTTTATCCAGAATTGTGTTTATATAAATACTATTGATGTAAATGTTCGGTTTGATAAATATTCTAATAAAGTTAAAGTAATGCAACCTTTAAGAACTGAACCAAACATACTTGATAAGTTGATAATGTTATTCTAATAATTCTATTTTTGTTAACTTATCTATTGAGCAATTAAAGAAATTTTTAATCGACCTGCTTGCAGTCCCCCTTCTTAACCTAGCAACCCTAGGCAGCTGTCTAGTCGTAAATCTGCCACTGTTCATATCGAAGGAAAAAACATTCGAAGTGTCCCAGAACCCCCACAGAAAAAGAAAAAAAAAGTAACTGAATTCGCCAATACCCTTTTTCTGGCTTTCGATCAAGATATTTCGTGTAGGTCGTTTTTCATACAGCAGTTGGTTTTCTGGCACAATTCCGGGCCCTTTTCCTCCTCTAATAATTTAATTGAAATTTTACTTTTTTCTTTTACGCAGGGTACTTCCCCAGATTTAAAGAACTCTCTAGACTTGTTCATTTCACCATTTCGATGTCGGAAGTTCCGGTGCATCTTCATTAACATTGATTAGGAATTTTTTTAATGGATCTTATGAATGTTCGGCAAAGGAGAATGCCGTGAGTGAAGTTCGTTCTCTTCCTCACTCCTATCGAAGAAAATTTTTGTCTAGGCGGAAGTTATTTTTAAACTACTTAGGAGTTGGAAATAGGGTAACGTAAGCGAAGTATTCCATGACGTAGTTCCAGTCTCATTGTTAAATGGAAAACCATAAATTGTAGCGTTTCAACTGGATGAATTTTGTGTGACTGGTGTTGAATCGTTTGTTTTCAGATGTTTTATTTCAAATAAATCGAATAAAATTCGCAAAAATGCTTAGAAATAAGTCCATGCTTTCTTCAAGTAGCGTAAAGAAAATAGTATATTTCCTCAATAAAAGCATTTAGATTAATTATTTGAGTGCAAACTTTTAGCTATTTCACTTTAATTCTTTATTGTTAAACGTTGTTTGGTATGTTAAAAATTATTCAATAATACAGTTTTTGTAAAAGTGTTTTGAAATATTTAACGAAATTCTTAACTAATATTAACGATTTAATTCGAAAACAAAAAATAGAATTTTGAATGAACAATATTCATATTTGTTGCAATCGATACGGTTTTTAATCGACATTCTCTCTCTCTCTCATAATATGGAGATTGATAAGTAAGAAAAGTACAATCTATAGCAATATATTCAGTTTGGAAATAGAATAACTTACGAAATATTCCATGACCTATTTCCGTTTCGTTTTTAAATAAAAATTCATAAATTATAGCGATTCAGCTGGATGAATTTTGCTAAAAAGGTGTTAAATTCTTTGTTTTTAACAGTTATCCGCAAAAGTCGAATAGTTTGTAAAAATGCTTAAAAATAAATGCACACACTTTATTAAAGTTGTATCTTCCCTTGTTCGATAAAAGTATTTATTTTTTCAGGTTTGATAAATCAAACATTGTGAATTTTTTACTTAATTTCTTTTCAATAGAATTATGTATCATATTTATCTACAGTATGCACGCTGAATGCAATACTATGAACTCACATTACTCCTATCCTTGACATCGCCAATACAACGTGACTGTTTAATGACTTATAAAATTGGAACAAGAAAAAAAAATGTCATTACAACCAGTTTCCATTATGTTGTTACAGCTAAAAAGTTCGTTTTACTTACGTTTCGATTGATATTTCACAAAAAGTCGCAAAATTATCGTTAAATGTCAAGAAAAAAAAAGTTTGATGGCTATAAAATCATGATTAAATAAATTCCTCAACTTGCACACAAATATTTGGTTAGAAGTTTACAAGTCTAGACATATGGACTGGATCTTTACCGTTTTTTTTAGAACGACAGTTCTAAGGAGAGAGAAACATAAAAATGTTTAGAAAACGTGTTTCTCAAAACATGCGACCGGCTTTCAATAGTATGTCAGGCAACAGGTTTTCAAATGATTTCTTTTTTAACAGTTGCCGATTTCTGTTAGAAATTGGTGAATATACATAATTCTATAGTACCCAAACTTCATGAAGTTTTTACAGCGAGGCTTTTTAAATTTGAATTACTAATGATTTCCTATAAGCAGTGCTGGACTAAACCTTCTGGAGGAACCCCTAAATACCCAGTCTTCAACAGCCCCCTGTTTTCATTCTTAATTATCAAAAGCAGGTATTTTTTAATTGATTTTAATCCAAGAAAGTTTAAGCAGCATTTTTAAAAAACTGAAATATGAAAACATATAATAATGAATCTCTTCCCAGAAAGTTGATTCCCCTTTTAAAAGTTAAAATTTAAAGGTAATTTTATACAGAGTAGCAAACATTTTCAGCAATCTAAATACTATTAAGCAATGAAACACTATTTTATTTGCCATAGATTTCACCTATTACAAGAAGAAACCAAACATTGTACAAAACGAACTCAAAATATCACATTTTCTTAATCTTAAGGTAATTTTAATGCTAATCTTTCAAATGACAATTCACCAATAATTATGTAATTTTTAATGAGTCACAAAATATTGCAATATGCAATCCTGAGATAAAACTATTGAGTTGGCATATTTTGTAAAGTATTCTCTTATCTATTACAGATGTTACAATGTTGCGACACAAGATATAATACTGTGACAATATTGCAATACTAAACGCGCCATAATGTTAAGCAATGTTGCAACGGGACATCGCAAAAATTGCACAGTATACTTCAATATGGCTTACTTTTGTAATGTTGCAATAATCAAAACAATTAACGGGTTTTCTGCTGCGTGAATGGCATGCGATTCAAACTTACCATCGAATTGGATATCTCTTCCTCTATACAAATTAAGCCAGTAAAAATGACGATAATCTGATGAAATAGATGGGCCAAATAAAATGCTCGAATCATAGCAATGATCGTGTTAATTTTTTTTTATCAAGATAACAAAAGAAAACTTTTGGCGGATAAGAAAAGTTAAATTTTATATCATTTCAACGCGAATGATTTAAAATTATGAGGTTTTATAGAACTGTGTTAAAACATTTTATGCCCTTTTTTACAATAAATACATACAATTTTGTTCAATATTAGTATAATTTACAAGAAACTTATTACAAGGAAATGATTGTGGTGTTATTCAAAATATTCTTTAATGCTCAGTTAATATATGTTTGGATGCAAGTAAATTTACATATCATGGTAGTGTAATTCGGAAAAGACAGAGAATTTATTGAACATATAGAACTCTTAAGAGTTGCTCAACATTATTCTCATTCATTTTATTTAATAGGAATTTGAGTTGTTGAAAAATATCTTGAAGCAAGTAGCTTAATATGGGAAATTAAACCAACTGCAATACGTTCTATAACTAACCATTAATAACGCAATAATTTTGGAAAAACGCAACAGTTTTTTCTGCATTTTTGCATAGAAATCACCATTTGTCAAAATATATTCTAATTTCTATATACCAAACTATGTTGAATTTTTTTCAATAAACAGATTTAAATAATTTCCATATTCATAAATTGTAAGATGAATGAGGACGGAAAGGGATTATGCATTTTCAAAATTTTGCACCATGAATAAGAATAAAAAATGTATGCATTCTTCTTAAAAACATTTCCCAACCAAGAAATCGATTCAATCCTTAATATTTGATTATAAATTTTGTAAATGAAACTTTCATTTCATTAAAAATATTGTTTATAATTAATATAGCACTGAAATATCAAATAATTTATGTAGCATTTGTACAATCAAAATTAATATAATGTTAGTGATACATCAACTCTCTGCACTCGGATTGTCACTCACAATTTAAGACGGTGCACCATTTTGACGTTTTATTTAATTTTGATTGTTAAAAATACCTGCAAAGTAGTAAGGAAATGCAATTTAAACGGCATAATTCAACTTAAAACAATTAAATATATTTATTTTTCGGAACAATGAACAAATTTTTGTATTAGGTGAATAATCATGCATCGAAAAACTTTTCCTAGTACAAAAGGTTAATATGCAATTAATGAGTTATACATGAATTGTGGAGAATCAAACACCACGTTAAAATTATGTAACAAAATTAAATAAAGAACACAGTTCTAGAAAATATACTGTACGTGTTTCCTTTGAGCAAATTTAAAAAAACTACTGTGTACTTTCTGCGGTACTTTTCCCAGAAGTTTATCAAATTTTGAGGCTAAAATCAGCTTTCAGTTAAGCTAAACAAAACCATGTACATTTGCTGAACAGTGCTCACTATGGTTTTATCAATTTGCCTTTTATCAGCAGCTACGTAGAGGAACAAATTTCATGGTCATAAACGGTTTGATTGATAAGAGAAAAAAATGATTTGGCTAGATTTTGTTGTGATTAGAGAATTGTAAATGTTTTAACAAGTTTAGACAAACAGGCAAATCTGATCGAAACATTGTGACGTAAATATTTAATCCACTTTTTAAATATTGATGCTTAACTGAGAAACGAGACAGATGACTTTCCAAATATGGTTTTTATTACGTTTTATTGCTGTTTAAATGATATTAACGTTATATATAATAGTATAATTTAATCCTTTGCACTAGAATGACTTCTCTCAATCACCATTGAAAGCGGTGCATCAATTAAAAAAACTGTTAAAAATACTTACAAAAAGTTAAAAAGATGTAATTAATTTTTCAAGGAAATTCAACTTAAAACAGTTGCATGCATTTGTTTTGGGGGGGGGGGGTATAAATAAGTTCAGCTAAAACTAAACAAAAAGCTAAAACTCTATTGAAAGTATTAGAAATTAAATGAATTAATGAATAAATATTTGAAAATTATTAACATTAAGTGCCATATACTACATGTTTTAAAAAAGGTATTTGAATTTGAATGGATGAATAAAAAGTTTTTCATAAAGGATTTCAAATCTGAGCAAGATATGTAGTGTGAATTAATAGTAGGAATTGACTAAAAGGCATATAAAGTTAATTTTATATATCGCGAATTTTATTTTTTCAATACAAGTGGAGTCACACATTCAACACATACGTAAAGAATGCGAGACCATACAGAATTAACAATTCATAAATAGCTATTTTTTCATTCTAAAATAAGCAAAATGTATCTCGTAGATAAAAAATCTAATATGTTCATTTGATGTTTATAGTTTTTTCCCCTTTAAGATATATTAAAATCAGATCTAATGAACATATAAATGGCATTCTATGAATAAAAAAAATCTTGTATAGTGGCAGTATTTGTCAGAAAAGTGAAATTTTATCTTGAGACTAGAGGAAGGATCAAATTTTGAATTTCCAAATTTAACTCTTTTGAATTTGCACTTGGAAAAGTTATTCGATGCATAATTATTCACTTAAAACATGGACTTGTTTATTACACTAGAAATACATATAGTTGTTTTAAGTTGAATTTCTCTGAAAAAAAAAAGAACCTACACCATTCTGTAGGTATTTTTAACATTAAAAAATATCAAAATGATAAACTTTCTTGAATAGAAAGCGGGAGGCACCATCCGAGTACAAAGGGTTAACTTTCTTAAACTTCCAAGTAAAAAAAAATATAACTATTAATATAGCAATACTTTTATGAGCCAATGTGCACTATTAATTTTATAAGGATCCACCCAATAATCAAAAAGCAAAACATCTTACACTTTCATAAGGATACAATTCGTAGAATAAAAAGCAGACAATTTAAAATAATTTTGATCAATCACTCCATGATAAACTAGAATTTTGAAACTAGGGAACGAGTTTCATTTGACCAAGTAAAAAAGATACTGGGCATTTTGATGAAGGTCTAGAAAGGTCAGCTGCCTAACTACTTCTGAAAGATTTGGGTTAACCTGCATTTTGAACAAGTTCACCCATCCATCAGCACATGTAATTAACACTTCGAACTCGGAGACACTTTTGAAACATCTTCGAAGCTTTATGATCATGCTGTAGGATATAATTACCTAATGAACTTTGTCCCAGCGTAACAGTTCTGAACAAATAAAACTAACAGAATGGAGAAAGTGAATATGCTGTAGTTAATTTACCGAGTTGAATTTGTTGTTGTTGTTACTCTTTAACTGCCATTCTTGACGATGAGATGTCTGTAGTAAGCTATAAAAAGCGAAAGCTGACCATTTCTGATACAAACGCGCTTATACAGACTGAACTTAACATCGCATCAAAAAGGAAGAAGCCAATTGAAATGACAGAAGACGGAAACAGTTTATCTTAATGAAGCACTGGCGGAAACTTTGCAAATTATTGTGCAAACTTTTAGTAGGATATACTATAACTATAAATGAGCAAATTCAAAAACTGAATCACGATTTTTACTGAGAGCGTGACAGAAACTTTGAAATTCAAAAATAGAACTAATTTTGTTCATGTTTTGAATGCCCGGATACCAGTACACCACGTGGTTATGAACGGAAGTTAGAATAATTGGAAGGCTAATCTTAGATTGAAGTAATCGGAACTCTTAATATTTGAAAACTGGTACAAGTGTTTTGAGGCACGAAAAAAGATTCGTTGAAAATTCTACGTCTACCTCTTATCAATGGCAAAGGCTAATATTTTTCCAAAGGAAATGTTAGAAAATTTAATATGTGATTTTGTAACTTACTATGTAAATTTTTCTTTAATATGCGCGTACACTTTAAAAAGAATTAAATGATAATTAATCATTTGCATGACAAGAGGTGTGTTCGATTTGCAAAAAAAAAATTATAAAAATTTGATATCACCAAATATATAAAAAAAATTCATCAAGACTCAACTACCAAGGACAATAAAAATAGTTTTTTTCTTAAAAAAACTAATATATTAAAAACAGATTTAACAATATTTTAAAAGATTTACTAGGCAAGAAATAAGGTTAAAAGAGCCTGATTCGATGGGTTATAAAGTTATTTCAACGATTGTTTATCAGTAATTATAATCTAATTGATGAAAATATAACGTATGCTGCAGAATGGCGAGTGTGATGTTCAGCATGAAAATATGTTTTAAATTATTATTCCAGACTCAGATAAATATTAAAATCTGCTTTATATGCTTCCAAGTACAGAATCCGATGATTTTTGCAAGCCCATATTTCTAAGAAAGTTTTGGTCTGCAATAATTTTTACCATAGAATAACTGAATACAGATTCTACGAATACAAAAATGAAATTGTAATATTGTGAAAAATTGCATTAATGACTAATACATGAGCCAAAAACTACTTTTTAATGAAAAATAACCATATAAATAGCCTGATCAAATATAACTGGATTTGTTTTCACATTAATACAATCCAGTGATTTTTACAAGACTATATTACTGTAGAATAATTAAATACATATTCTACGCATTCACGATTAAAGTTGTTAAAATATGAAAAATGCCAATAATGACAGAAGTTTTTAAAAAAATTTTAATAAAAAATAATTCTGCTAGAGGACTAAGAAATAACTCGATCATAAATAACTGGATTCGTTTTCATTTTAAACCAGTCCAGCGATACTTTTGCAAAATCATATTTCAAAGCAATTTTTACTGTAAAATAATTAAATACAGATTACTCTGTAAACATGATAGAAATTGTTATAACTAGGACTGTAATGCCAGTATAACGATATTTTGAGCCATTTGTACAATTTTGTAATACCGGTATGCAAGTTTTTTAGAATACCGTTTTTTCGGTATTTACTTTTTAAAATTGTCTCCACTATATGTTCAGTGATCGCCAACATAGCAAAATAGAATACATTTTTGTTTTTATGTCTCCCTAACGAGTGAAATTAATTATACTATAAATACAAAGTTACATCTTGCAATCAAAAGAAGTGATATAATACTGTTTGACGTGCTTTTGCATATGGCGTTAGGTTGGGTTTGATTCGACTAAACAGTGGTGAGAGGAAAAATGAAAGGAGATTTTTACATTTAACAATGAAGACTAACGATTTTATATGGGACATACACGTTACAGATAATTAGTAACACAGAAGAAAAAAACTAATGCACAGTAAAATATTTCATAGAAATTTTTATTTAATGCAAAGGGTATAAACATGAAATTATGAAGAATAAATGAAAGATTTCTGTTCTTAAAATTTGGTAATTACCTTTTTTTACGAAATAGTGTTTTTTGCATTTTTATATATATTGTTAAATTTTTTCAGGAATGTTTTAATTTGTTTCTTGGTCACAATATTTAATGATTTATAAAATTTCTAATAAAACTGACAAATAAAAAACAAAGAAACATGTGTGTTTTCTTTCTCTAAAATTTTTACTACAGTGTTAAAACCGGTATCTAGGTATTGGGTTGTTCGGAAAGTCATTTCGTATTTTTTTGTCAAAATGAAATTTTCGTTTAATGAATAAATTATTTATTAAATTATAAAATTGCCATTCTGGTCTAATACCTTTTGCCATATTTTTGGTAGTAACATGATTACACGCTCATAAAAGTTTTGGTCTTTGATGTAAAAAAAAACTGATCGAGGTGGTTTTTGGCCTCCTCATTTGAAGGAACAATTTTGCAAATCAGTTCTGGTACTGATGTACTGTTAACACATCTTCTCCACACATATTGGCTAATTTATTTCTGGCTTGAACAGCATTTTTACCTTTTATAGCAAAAAGAAAAAAATGACGAAAATGCTGTTTATTGCTCTCCATATTTAAAAGGGCACCATCCAAAAACTACTGCGAAGAATCAGCTGCACTTTTTCACACTCAAGCCTTGCTATATCAGCTCTTAAAACATAAAATGATTTTGCGGTTTAAGTATGAAATTGGGTGCGAAAAATGCAATTAAATCCTTTGTCAGGAAAAAACGAAATTACTTTCCGAACAACCTAATATTAAGATCTTAAAATTACCGAATACCGCGTATTGAACTTTTGGTCCGATATTGCGATCCCTAGTCATAAAAGAAAAAATGACAATGGCTAATATATGTATTAAAAAACACAGTTTAATGATAAATAACCCTAAAAAAAGATTAAGCAATAACCTGGTCACAACCAGATTTGTTTTCACTTTAATCCAATCCAATGATTTTTGCAGGACCATATTTCACAGAAATTTTCGGTCAGCAATAATTTTCTTTCGGACCTTTTCGAATAGCGAAACCGAGTCTAGACAGTTCCTCTCATCGATTGTTCAGAAGCGGCGCTTCGTCTCGTCTCGCTTGGCAGCACTGCTAACCAAAGCAAAACGACATGTAACCCGACATATGTTTGGAAAGAAGTCCTGTCAGCTGCTTACACGGTACACAAAAGCGCATGCACATATAAACCGATCTCCAAAGATAAATCCATAAAAAACGCTTTTCTAATAACTACTGTCAGATAAAAAGAGTACATGAAAATTATTTTGAAAAATCATCGTTCTCATCCAAAATAAAAGAATTCTGCAGAGAATACGTGCATTTACTTTTGAAAATAAGATAAAAGATCAACGAAATTTAAATGTTATTAATTAAAAGACATAAATAACAAACAGTAGAAATGTGACAGCTGTTATATATAAATAGTTTAAATACTGGTATCTGGCAAGAACAGCTAAGTAATCATAATCTAATTTCGTAACTTGATTTCTATGAGCGGTATTCTAACGTTCAGGGTTTTATTGTTATGTCAGCCATTTATGACTTTATTTTGAAATATGTGTTACAGAATCATTAAGTTGCAGATTCCAACAAAACAGTCACTTTCCCAAGGAAATACAAAATCGATGAAGTGTTGAAAGATCAAGATATAGAAAATTCGAACAATTTTCCCCCATAAATTCTGACTTGCATCTTTTACCAAGTGACTTATCAATCGAATGTCGAAATTTATATTAGATACTCGAATTAAAGTATCTCAAAAAATAAAATCTTTTAAAATAACCAAGCCTAAAAGATACATTAAATTTTAAAAAAATTGCTGGAAACTTCTTTTTTTTTTTTTTCCTAAATTTGTACATCAATAAAAAAACAACAATCAAAATTTCAGTTCAGTAACGACAGGTTTGGTTAATAAGTGCAAAGGGAAATATTAGTGCTCTGAACGAATAGCAGACAAAACACTAATCTTTTTTTTTCTTCATGTTTTTAAAACTACGTGGAAAAGAAAAATTTATAATATTAATTGCATCATTTATCCTTGCTTCGTCATTGGCATTAGTAAATTTTAAATTGCAAAATACAATAAACTCAAATTTGTTGATGATTTTCTTTATAAAAATAATTAGTATATTACAAAACTGACTCTTGATACACTGTTAATTCTAAAAAAAAAGCTAATAATTAAAAATGAATTCATAAGCCCTCAAAAGACGATCTGAATATTTAAAAATATCATTTTAACAGCCATTCATTAACTCTACAAAAGCAACCTTGATTACTTATTTAAAAAACATTGACAGAACATTAGGCTGCAAAAGAATAAGACCTTTGAATTAGAAGGTTATGATTAACATTACAAAATACATCCTAACTCTAATTACGAAATACCATATACATTGATCATACATTCGACGGTTCGGATAAAGCAGTAGCGATATTCAATGAAAATCTTCCACTCATATGAAGTAGATTTCTGATAAAAGGAACATTTCAAGGCGTTCGAAACTACGGCATTACGGTAACGATGCAGCAAGTGTGCAGCAATTGCATTGCGTAGCAGACGTGAATGCCTTCACCGTGGCCTTCACCTGTGGTTGTGGTAAAGTTTGCTTCTGTTCTAGGTTCGCATAAGATTCTAGTCTAATTCCATCGTTTCGAACGGTTTTTCATACAATCGACCGATGAAAGAAGCTATTCTGAGGTCGTTTGCTACAACAGGTGGGGAGGTTCTTTCCCTTCTTGGGGTCCTTGTGCCACGAGAAACCTTGGCAGGATTTTCGAGTGAAGTAGGTTTTAAATTAGAGGATGGATAAAGAATTTAAGATTCAGAAAAGAGAGAGAGAAGAAACTTGGCAAGATTAAAAGGCTATTGAAAGTTAAGATCTTGAGATCAGCGGAAATGTTGTGAGGACTTGTTTCCGGGTTTGGCTCATCTGCAAGAACATTTTTAAAATTGAATCATGGCAAGCTTCAAATACTAGACATTTAAATCTCTCTTATGTATGTCGAGTGTGCAATTACAATTTGACTGCCAATAATTAAAGTTGCATGTGCAAGGTAAGTTGTGTGATTGCCCAAGTTAAATAACTAAACAAAAGGAATCAATGTATTCGAAACAAATATTTCAGCAAAAACAATTTTAAATACTAGCTTTCAATGGTTTAGATACAGAAAATGCCAATCAACGACAATTGGGTCTCTAATAGCTTCCTAAAGGCTTTTGTGATAAAAGACGTCCTGTTTTTAATCTATGGTGTTTGAGTTTTATAGCATAAAAGCCATCTTTGGGCTCAGCTGCGTCACACATGGAATAATTATTATTTATAACAAAATCAAAATATGAATTGTTTGAAAATTCCAAATGTTTAAAAGTACAAAAATGTGAGTTATGAAAAAAATGAGAATGATTTACGGTATGAAACAGTATTAACATTTAATCTATGGAAGATGTACTAAAAACTAATCGAAATGATGATTAATGAAATTATAATCCATTTTACAACTGATATGATTAACGCATGGAAATTATAATTTTTTATACAAACATATGTAATTTTTTTTCTATATGGCTTAGTTTTCATGCATACAGACAAAAAAATGCAACTTGATAAATAAGAAAAACTTCTCACAAAGTTAATTATTTTAAATCTTGCTATTTGCCCTTAAAAAATGGTTCGAGAATTTTTTATTTCATGCATCAAATTTTTTTTTACCACATACAGAGGGAACTCTTGGGTTGAACGTTCGACTGATCAATAAAAACGTCGCCAAAACAACTGCAAAATAGATCTGTAGGCTGAACATTAACTTTGGTTTCAAAAACTTTTCCATTTGAATACATGCACAGTGACAATGTGGCAGAAGAGATAACCATCTTGAAATGTTTGCAATTATTCTGTCAATTATACTTTTCAAGCTGTGTTGTCACAGACGACAGTAGTTTCCAATCTTGCAACAGCTGATTGTACTCTTTGTGCAGATTAAAAAAGCAATTATAATGAAACAGTTATTCATATCAGACATGGAATTTTAATGTTCGATATTAGCAAGTTTTGGAAAATTTATAATGAATTTAGTAACATTCGCTCTATTCTATAGCGAAGCTCGTGAAATATTGAAGCAATCGTTTCAGATGCAAGTATATTAAAAAATTGCTTATTATGTGCAACGATATAAAACAGCAATGATTTGCATGAACCTCAAAAATATTTTTAGCATTGGAATTGAATATTTTACAGCAAAAAATCAATTTTTGAGAATGATAATTTGCATTTTTTTGGAGTTGGAAAAAAGAATAAAAATAACATTCTGTAGCAATTACATTGTTTCTTTTTCTACAAATAACAACAGCGCATTTTCAACAAAAAATATTACTTAAAAAATCGGTTAGTAGAATTATTATGATGTAATGCTACACATATGTAAAGTTTCCTTACATGCAAAAATAATTTTTTCAATACCTTTAACTAATCTCAAAATTGCATTTTTTATAGAAATATCGCGAAAAGATATCCTCATTTACAGTTTGCACACAATATATATAAAAATTAAACTAAGAGACAGCCAAACTTATATTAAATGTGCATTTCATTTTCTTTTAAAAAATAAAACACCTGTAGAATACCCGTTACATGGCTCACATTTCCTGATAGCGAATAATTACCTGAAGGGGAAAATGGTAAACGACTTAGATTTATTGAGATTCGAATGCTGGTTCAAGCATTTTTTTTTCCAGTCATCATGGTGATTTTTCCTTATAAATATTTGAATTCCATACTACCATTTGGCGTACTCTTGGCTATTGGATTTACAAATTTATATTAGTACATGCAAAAACGAGACACTGATTGTATAATTTAAACATCTAAAGGAATATTCTAATTCCGAACTAAGGCAAAAAACGATAAATATTCTAAATAAATATAGATTTTCCGCTTTCTATTTGAACTTTAGCTTTGTCTTCATTCATAAAACAATTAAATTTGCCTCAAAATACAAACAATAGAAATTCAATTAGCCTTGATTCGATCAAGAATTCGCTTACAAACGTGAATTTAACAAGCGCATTGGCGACACTTTCCATTAAACAAGCGCCAAAATGCAAATCTGCCGCCAATGAAATATATTACATTTCTTACGAAACTCATTGCAAAACGAGGACGCATTCTTTACCTAGTCGATGTAAAAACGAAGTAAAAAGTAGCCAAAAATGTTTTCTTACAAAATCGTCCTCCGATGCGCGGAATTCCCAGAAAAACAAGTCTCCACCCGCGAATGCGCTTTTTTTGGAGCTCTGCGAATCAGACGGGAAAAGAACACCAATAATTTTTCACGCTTCGCAAGCAGTTAGAGAAAAAGAATATCCTAAGCCTTGCCGAATGAGGAATTTGAGTGATATAGAGACTTTTTTTTTTTTTTTTTTTGCCGCATTTTGGCGACTTTTCTCAGTGATGAAACTTAAAAAATTTAATGGCAACTTAAATAAAATATTCCCCCTCTAAAAAAAAACCTTAATGTATTCGTTAAAACTAATATAATATGTTTATGCTTTCATAAATGTTTTTAGCAGATATACTAGAACATTAATTTGTTTAAAATGGATTAACTTAATTCTTTAACTGAAATTTATAGAGAACCAATTAAAAATAAAGAAAATGTAATTTTAATTTAACTGAATTAAAATACTAAATTAACGATAGCTGTATGTTGCGATAAATATGAAAAAAATGCATTCGATTAGAAGAAAGCAGGAGATTCTAAATGTAATGAAAGGTTTTGGAAGCTAATTGTTTCCCGATTTAGAAATATATAAAATGCTAAACATATGCATTAATTCAGCGTTAATCATTTGTATTATTCTATATCTGGGCAAAACTTAAATTTTATAAAATATTAAAAATTTAAGTAAATGCAATTGAAACACAACAAGAGTTACAAAATTTTAAAACTTAAATTGTACAATACTATGAATTTTGCGCAGCTGAATATGTTCGCAAAATTTATTTAGAAAATATTACAATAATTTAGCAACAAATCCAAACTCAAATATGAAAAACATTAATATTTTGCATAATATCAGGGTTTTTTTAGAACTCCGACTGCTACATGCCAGCAATAATATCTTCTGCCCGAGAAAAAGGCAAAAGTTCCACCAATAAAATTTTTAAAAAAATTAAATGTTAAATTATATGCTTTGCAGCTCAACTAATATTACTTAACAGTTACTTAGAACCAATTAACATTTAAAAATATAATAGCTTATTCTGATAAACAATTAAAAGATAATTAAACATCTTTTTTAATTAAATGATAGCAAATACACAAAACGTTCTACAAAAGCAATCGTTTGAATTAGCCTTCATATAAAACAACAAAGTACATTGAATGCCGCCATTATAATAGACATAAGATGCAACACATTTAAAATATTTTTAAAGTAAAATACAAAATAATTAATGATTATTCATAGTAATTTACTATATATTTAACTTCGATATTTTATAGAATTATGTAAAATCCCGATTTCATTTTCGTTCTGCTTGCTTCTCTAATCATATATGAATTTTTACTTATTTAATTATTTTTAAAGAAATAAAATTATATAAAATATTAACTTTAAGCTTATAAGGAAAAATATAGAATATAATACTATGAATAAAATTAAACGCATTTATATTATTAGCAAGAGAAACAGCTCATTGGCGAGCATGCAAATTTTTTCTTGCTCATAAAATATACAAAAATGTAACCCAGTTATTTCGACGATAAAGAATTATACACTAAAAAATTTTTCTAAGTGGAAAACTTGTGAGTAGTATTTTATGCTTCACAAAAATTATTCATATGCACACTAAGGGCAGCTAACAAATTCCAACTCTCACTTTCAACTCCAAAATCACTATGCATGACCCCCCGCAAAGGGTCCATATGGTTACGGGGGATTCTGGAATTTTCGAATAGCATGAAAAAAATTTGCACAAAGTTGAAGAAATTTTAGAAAACTTACCTGCACAAGGGGCAGCTGATTAAGGTCGATGTCACGACGTGGCTCATTCCCGCAGACGATCATAGTTTTTTTTATTGCAGACGATATTTTTTTTTTGTTGGTTGCAGACGATAACTTGATGCGAGAGCGGAAAGCGCGTTTGAAGTGTGAAGGGGAACACGGGGCGTTCCGCGAACGAAAGGAACTCCGCAGGCCCGGTGCACTGAGACGGACGGATTCTTTCTGACTATAGGTGGCGCTGAAATCGATGACGCAATGCCCTACTCGGCGCCATGTCCGTCACCATGGTAACCACGTGCGCATGGTTGTGACGTAGAGGACACCCATTCAAAACTTCCGCCGCACCAAAACCACTTAGAAGGAGGAAGAGCGTTTTCTCATTCTCCATCTTCTATTCCTCGATTATTTTTTTTAAACAAATTCTCTCTCACTGTTCCGGAGAGAAAAAGGTGATTTTTTAAAATTTAAACTAAAATTATTCGTTTACCAACATACTCCGGTGGATGTGATTATAAAAATATGAAAAAGCAACTTATCAAATGTAAATCTATGATTGGAAGGTAAATATGGAGATATACGAGAAAAAAACTTTAGGTAGGATACTTCTATTAACATTTTTGCCTGCATATATATAAAAATATTATTTTTAAAAATTTTCTATAATGTTAGAAAACCTTTTAATTTCGGATTATTTAATCGCTTCTGCTTATTTACCTTACTGTTTTGATAATATTCAGTTCAATAAAATCAATATATTTCAGGATTTGAAATAAATTTTTAAAATCGATTAAATTTCCTGAATATTTACCTAGTCAAAAAAAATTTACTAATCATACTTATTTATGCATCAAAAAAAATCAGGCGACAATTTTAGAATAATTACGTTGTGTTTCAAAGTAATTGTGAAAATACTAGAAAAGTTTTTTATTATATTCTAAAATCAGAAGTTTTTAATTTTTTAACAAATTTCTTACCTTATAAATGACTATGTTTTAAAAACTTGCTGAAACTATGCTTATTTTTTTACCAATTGAACCTGCAATGAAAATTATTTGAAAAAAAAAAATTCATATTTAACTATACTGAAGTTTTGAAGAAAAAAAATTGAAACAAACAATAGATTATAATGTTCTGCGTAAATTTCGTTAGGTTCTTAATTCGGATATAAAATTACTTATTAAATCGTTAACACCGATTTCTTTTAAAGATTTTCAATTAACATTTTTCTATTTCGTTTAGAGGACATCATATAAGGAAATATTTGATTGAATGGCTAACATAGAATTAAAATTCATTATTAGGAAACTATCGGTTATCAGCTGATAAAAAAAATTTCCTTTGGCATTGTTCCAGAAAAAAATAATTTTTATGTCATATTTATTGAAATTTATTATTTCGCCATATATCTCTCACCTATTAAGTAATTTCCTTACAAATTAGGAAATCATTTAACAATAAATTATAGTTAATTTTTCAAAATTTTTGCTTCTTTAGTCCTTTTATGTATAATATTCCTATTAAAAATTAATAAATAAAATGTATATTTCATGCAAGATTACTAAAATGAATTTTTAAAAAATGGAATGAAATAAATTGCAAGCATATCGATGAATTTAAAATGCATTGGAATGCAAAATTAAATTGACCAGTTATTAAGGGGAAAAAAGGATCCCGGCATTTTTTTTATTTCGCCCTGAACCACAAAACCCCTAATTCCGCCTGTGTTCTATTTTGAATTTTCCTGGATTTCCATCTATCAGACCCCTCTTAATAAACAAAAAACAAAAAAAAAAAAAAAAAAAAAGAAGAACCTATTGGAAATTTACAGAGTGTCTCAAAAACCTTGACCGAGGATTTTTTCCCCTTAAATACTGATCATAGATATACATTGTAAATTGCAAAGTTGTGTAAAAAAAAGTAAATTAAAATTTTAAAAGGATTAAAATTTAAAAAATACAAAATTTAAATTTTTGTTAGAAACCCCTTACAAAGAAAAAAAATCTCAGTGAGTAAAATGTTCCTCATCTTCTAATAAGGTCATGTACAAAGTTTCAGCATTTTATCACAAAAAGTCTCAAAGATATGAAACTACATAAATGCTGATTTAAACTACTTTTCGATGCTTGGATAGGAGTCTCCAAACAGGAAAAATCATGTAGGATGTTCGTGTTTTAGGGGTCATACACAAATAAATAAAGAAAATGATGATTGAATAAATAAATGGTAATTTTGCTATCTATTGGTTCAAAGTATTAAAAATTTGCAGAAATAGTAACGTAAAGGAAAGATTACTTAATGAAAGATAAGTTTTATTTACACGTTCATTGACTGTGCTATTTTTAAGTTAAATTCTCTAATTCATGATATAAAATTAAAAATCTAAATCATGATAAAATTCTAAATCATGATAAAAGTATTTTTCAGGAAGCATAGATTTTAAAATCTGTATTTAAAATGAAAGATATGAAGCATACTTTATTTCCTTGTGATGCATTCCTGCGTCGCGTCATTACCACTGAAGCTGTGAAAATTTGCATTTTAAATTGTGATTGACCCCTCGCTAACTTTGCTTTAATATATTTTTGAGAGTTTTCATGAAAAAATTCTGAAATTTTGTGCATTACCTTATTAAAGAATGGGAAACATAAAGGACGGATTTTTTTCATGTGTGCGGGGTCCGTATGAAAATTTAAATTTTTTATTTTTTAAAATATAATTCCCTGAAAATTTTAATCGACTTCATCACATTTTGCACCTTTTTTTTTAGGCAACTTTGCAATTTACAGTATATGTCTATGATCAATATTTAAGGAATAAAAGCCACTGTCAAGGTTTTTGAGACACGATTTATTTATATATTTTTTAAATACATATACATAGAATATGATTGAATTGATCCCTAAAAATGGAACATGGTATATTTTATAATAAAATTTTAGATCTATGTAAACTTTCGAACGAAATTTCGATTTATTATTTGCTTATGAGAGGTATATCTCAAATAATTGAATGAGAAAAAAATTAACTAAGTTGAACTTAAATTATTTGAACCTGAATTATACGAATGTCCAATTATTGTTTGTTTCTAGGACCTCGGGACTAACACTGTGGAAGATATATCTCCATAAAAATGTGATAAGCAGTAAAGGAGTGATATGTCTGACCTTGACCTTGATTCTCCTCTTGCTATATGTATTTCTTATCTCATCCCTATTGATCTGCATCAATACCTCTGTCTCAGGACCTCCCATATTGTGACATTAAAAAGTCACTTTTTCATCGAATCTTTACAACATGGCAAGAATCTTGGGATCAGCAGAACAGACTACATTTCATAAAACCCACCATTGGGTGGTGGTCTGTTCTAACTATACGAGAGGTTGATGTTAAATTGACTCGCCTTCGTATAGGTCATACTCGTTTCACTCACTGTCATCTAATTTTTGGCGATAGTGCACCACTTTGTCCCAAGTGTCATGTGAATTTATTGTGAGGCATATCTTTGTTGAATGTCCTTCCTTTGATAATCATCGTTATTTCCATTTTAAGTCAAATTCTCTTAACCTAAAAGACTTGATTGTTGAGAAACACCATCCAAATGTTTTTAAATTTTTAAAATCAATTTGGATATTGATGAGTATTTACCTCTTTTTTTCTCTTCTTTCTTGGTTAACATTTGCTTATCGTATATGTTTTAAAACCTGTATCGTTTTTTATTTAAATGGTTCCAACAGTTTTCTTTTAATTCAACTTAAGTCTGGCGCAGCTTAGCCACGAATGGCTCGTGTGCCAATAAATCATAAAAACCAAGCCACCAACCAATCTCATCCCTATTTTGGCGAAAGAAAAGAAAAGGAAAAAAAAAAACCTCCTGGCACCTGCGCAAATGCGCATTGGGTATGTGTATTCAGAATTGACAGTACTCGAATCAATTTTGGAAGAAAAAGGAAAATAAAGGATATGGGAATTGCAAAAAACAACACTGATAGGAGAAAAGTCGACAGGAGTACCTTCACACTATTTTAATACATAGAATTGCCGGGTTTGGAAAGATGAAAAAATTATACTCAATACGAAATTCTCTAATGTTCATTAGGCTCTGGCAATCGAATGATTTATTAAGTCATAGATGTTGCATTCTAACTTATGCATTGTGGTATGTACCAAGTAACACTGGTGACCATTCTGTTTAAGCTCATCATTGCTTTTATTTGTCCTTTCTGATTTTGTCTAATATGTATATGTAAGCATATAATTTTTTAATCTGAAGACAGTGAAGAGTCTTTCGACTTTTTGACGTCGTTTAATTTCATCACGGGGAGGCACTCATTATATACAAGCAGGAGTGACGAGCACACACACAACACAGAATGACACAGAGCGAAATGAGGGAAAGCTCATAAACCTTTTATCTTTGGTCTTATATACTGTGATGTTTTAATAGGGATTTCCGTCTCTTGTCAATCAAAAAGCAAGGGAAACACAGGGATCTTTCAGAAGAATTTGTCAAGCAACGTTATTTTGTCCCTTCTCTCGGAATATGGGAACGTGAGGGTTTTAACCGATTCAAAAGCTACTCTTGAATTGATTAGAGAGAAAAAAAAGGAATAGGATCAGGAAATAAGACATCATTTTAAAATGAAGCTAATACGGGCTGAATCAAGCTAAAAATGAAAAAATTAATTAAGGTATCTGACTGCGTAGAAAAAAAAAGACTGATTTTCGATTACATTGGCGTTTTTTTTAAAAAATTCCTATTACTTCTTGTAGTTCAGATATTTCACTTCCCGAAAAAGTTTATCTTTTCTAAGAAAAGGAAGGTCTGGCCCAAAATCTGTGATCAACCAGGATCACAGATTTTTCAACTAAAATTCGTCTTTAGCTTCAATTTTCTCAAAACTTTAATTTTCATAAAACTTCATCGCCATTAGCTTGATATACCCAAAACTAATCGAGGTATTCACATAAAAATTTCACCACGTGTATTACATAATATAGGCAATGAAATGAACCAAAAGTTGTATTGTTGGTGAAATATTTTTTCTTTTATAGGTGTTTTTTGAAAACTTAAGTTAGAAACTAATGGGGGAAAATGTATATATGCGCATACTTTTGCCCATAACTTCCTAGAATCTCCAAATTTTTTAAAGATTTTGGTTCATTTCATTCATCATTATATTCTATAACTTGTGTGCAAAGAAAAATAGGATTGCTGCATTACAATTTTGTATAGTGTGTCAACCGTTTTGGTTAAATTTCTTTGAAATTTTATACAAATTTTCCCATTTCACAAAATATATTATACTTTCAAATAATTGTTCTAGTATTTATAGTGTTTATTAATAATAATACATATAAAATCCATAAATAATTTCTAAAAAGTCCAATTTTTCAAAATTTATCCTTTGAACGTAGTTGGATACCTTAAGTTTAAATTAAATTAAAAAATATCATTACATACATATTTATATAAATAAAATGTTTGAGTTAAATGGAAAAAATTAAAAGCAGTGAGATAAAGTTCAAGAAAAAAATATTTCTAACCTTCAGATTCATTTAGTCGTTGCCGAGTTTAAAAATATGCTAGAATAAAAAAAAATTTCAATAAAAAATGCATTTAAAAAAACCCAAACAAAATGCTATGCATTAACAATGCATTCATATTAAATCGCATTCTTTTTTTCGCTGAATTAATTAATTTCCAATGCATTGTTTAAGAAAAATAAACAACATTTTGAAAATAAATGACTTCAGTTTTTTTCTCTGACTTCCCACTATCTTGAAATCATTAATATTTATTTTCTCTTCTGTTACCATTCAAGTTTCATTAATAATAAAGTTGTCATAGACAAAAATGCAATTCATCCTCAAAAGATTTCCTTTGTTCGGTTCTGGAGATGAAATTTAACTAAATTCCAACTAAAAGTGTTTTGTAGAATAGCAAACAGCTAACCATTCTTACCACGAATAGTTTACGAGACATTTTTCTTCAAGGTAAGTGAATAAAATTACACACAAAGTATTGAATAACTGACTGATGCGTTTCAAGCTATACTTGTTGGAATTACTTATTAGAAAGTGGGACATTTCGTCTGCAGGTCGACATTCGAAAATAAATTGCTTAGCTTTCGAAGATTAGCATCTAAAACAAATTACTATAGACAGCTAGTTAAAATGTGATTGCTTATTGCAAGTTTTAATTCTTTGACTTTCAGTTCATTCTTTAAAAAAATCGTTTTCTAAAAACTGATGTTTTTTAAAGGATATTTTAACTATTTTATCTATAACTATTAATGAACTAGTGAAAATGAATTTGTAGCAAAATAACTATTTATTGGTTTGCACATTTACAAAAAGATGTTATAACTTTTTTCACCGAAATATTTAATGACAAAAAAAAAAAACCACCACAGTTTTATTTAAAAATTATGAGAATGATTACCTTTATTTTTTTTGTGTTTGTTGACATAATTTCATCAAAGAAACACCTTAAGTATTTTTAGAAATTTTTATGAGCAAAAGTGAATAAAAGCTTCTTTCTCTTTTGTTGAATTGCACATCTAAAGATCAATTTCATTGTTTCCAACGAACAATTTTACGAAAAGAATGAGTAAAATTTTACTTGAAGATCAGTTTCATTATTCAATAAAATCAATTTAAATGTCAGATTCACATGTTAAGGATTATAAAGACGAATGTCATCTAACAAATGACTTACATGTTATTTTATTTTAACTTTGGTGTCACGTCCCTTATTTTGTATAAAAACATGAAGTAAAATAAATATTAAACTATCTAACTAAACTAAACGTTTTTTTTTTAAAATCGAAATCAGCTGTTGCAAATTTCAAATTATCATGTGAGATTTTTTTAAAGTCACATGGTATCAATCCATAATAAGAAAATATGTCATGTGAGAACAAAACATTATGTTCTCATGTATTTTGCAATTACCAATATTCAGAAAAGAGATGGTTTTTTAACCATTTCAAAATCAATCCTTTAAAAAAAAATTATCACGGCCAGATTCTTTTTTGTGAAAAATCGGTTTAAACCGGTTTGAAGCAATCACGTGACTGTCAGATTACGCTTGCATCGATATTTAAAAAAAAACAATGTTTTTTTTCATCTCAAAATCGTTTGAGCTTCAAAACTTATTTTGCCATCTAGAAAAACAGAAAAATTAAGAAAAAATATTATATATATATTAAAAATATTATACCGGGTGGCCAGAAATAAAACACCCCTACTCTGACCTCCCTGGATATCGAACTACTCAGTGTAAAGGCTTGAAAATTTGTGGACATACTATTCAAAAAATGGGGAAACGGATTTCACGAAAAAAAAATTTAGTTCCAGAAATCACCGATAGGTGGCGCTGTACCACTGGACGTATGCTGAAAAGACACAAAAACACGTTTTAAACACATTTTATTTGAAAGTACCAAGCATACATGAAATAAGGACGTTATCGATGCAGGGAATGCTGCTCAATATGGTTCCCTTCCTGAAGATGTAAAATGTGAAGTCTGTGGACAGCTTGTTCAACTGCGGATCGTAACTGGTCATCTGAGATGCTTCTCACATGCAGACTGATACTCTCTTTCAAATCTGCCAAGGTTATCAGACGTTCTCGATAAACAAGGTTTTTTAAGTGTCCCCAAAGCCAAAAATCACACGGATTAAGATCCGGTGAACGAGATGGCCAAGTTGTCGGAAACGCGCGACTGATTATTCTGTCAGTGGTGAAATGTTGGCGAAGAAACTGTTGCACAGGGAGTCCAATGTGTGGAGGTGCTCCATCTTGCATAAAAGTAATGGTGTCAAGGCATTGGCGCTGCTGCAAATGGGGTACAACAAATGTTTCGAGCATCCTTTTGTACCTGTTGGCCGTCACGGTACATGTCTCAAGGCCATTGGAAGTAACCTCTTCGAAAAAGAACGGTCCAAGGATGAATGTGGCTGTGAATCCACACCAGACTGTAACTTTCGGTGAGTGGAGTGGAATCTCTTGGAAGGTACGGGGGTTTGTCGTGTCCCATATGCGGCAGTTATGGGTGTTCACTGTTCCACTGAGGTGGAAATGGGCCTCATCGCTCCACAGAATCTGCCACGGCCACGATGCATCCACTTCAACTCTAGCAAGAAATGTCAATGCAAAGGTCAGTCGCATCTCCCTGTCTGTGGCCAGCAATTGTTGATTAGGGCGGATTTTGTACGGGAAACAATGCACCATTTTTCTGAGTACGTTCCACACTGTGCTATAGGGAACACCCAAGTGTCGTGACACTGCACGTGCACTACTGCAGCCTAAAACATTATCCATTGACTGTTCAACAATACCGGTGGCAACATCTTCAACGACATCTGAACGAACCGGTTTGCGTCCTCGACCAGGCTGAACTCCAAGATGTCCAGTTTCCTCGAATCGAGCGATCATTCTCCTGAGAGCTTGTGGAAGCAATGGTCCCTTACGCAAATCCTTAAGTCGGCGAAACTCTCGAAGTGCTGCTGGAGCATTTCCTTTATTCTCGTAAAACAACTTCACAAGCAAAGCGCGTTCTGGCAGCGTGACAGCCATCACTAATAAGAATGACATTCCCCACCTTTTAACTTCTTTTATACCCAGAACATGGCTTCTAACCATGCTTTATGCAAATTTTTCTGGTTACAGTATGAAATTGCAGTTACAACGGGAGTTCTAGCTTCTTTACTATTTTTATTTTCCATAAGGGGCAGAAAAATTAAAAAGGAAGCATGGAAGCATTCCATTCCGCATAAACATTTTAATTTTTATTATTATTTGTGTCTTTTGATCATAGTTCCAGTTGTGCAGCGCCACCTATCGGTGATTTCAGGAACTAATTTTTTTTTCGTGAAATCCGTTTCCCCATATTTTGAATAGTATGTGTACAAAATTTTGAGCCTTTACACTGAGTAGTTCGATATCCATGGAGGTCAGAGTAGGGGTGTTTTATTTCTGGCCACCTTGTATATGTTTTTGGAATAAAATGGGTAGGTACACGATGCCAGCGACTGAGCATCCATGTGGAAACCACCTGCAGTTCACTCCGCCGTCAGCGAGTTAAAGATTATTATTGATAAACGTTCTCTTTTTCAGCTGCATCCTTTATTCTGCATACAATTACCATTTTTATCTCGTTTTCGTTCTTTCTTTTTTTAAACAGTCTACTTACTGTCAATCAATGATAAGAATACAAAATTTTGATATATATATTACTAGAATCCTTTGAACTTCTGTAACAAATTATTTGGCGATAGGATGACGCCAATCGTTGTCCAAATGCTATTTTGTAATTTAACATTATAGCCTATTATTACTTACCCATTTTATACTAGCCATTATTCTTATTGATATTTTTAGCCTGTTTAACTGCAGTTTTAATTTTTGATAACTCACAAATTTACATATCAGCTAATTTTGGGTTATTTCAGTCTCTTCTTTGTGGAAGTTGTCTTCTGGAACTTTCTCATATACTCCCTATTAAAAATATTATTCCATTCCCCATAGTATAGAATTATGGACCTTTAACAAACACATAAACATCCTCATTACTCTAATTTTTATTTTTAAAGTACTACGTTATAGTATTGTAAAGAAAAGCGGATACGTCTTTCGGGTGTCTCTTTTTTGGATAGAATGGAATCAAAATTGTAAAAAAAAAAAAAGAGAGCCTGCTTTTCGGATGCCTCTCTCTCTTGATCTAATGGAATCAATATTGTAACGATAAGGGAGCATGCCTTTCGGACATCTCTCTGTCTCTTTTTTTCGACTGGAATCAATATTGTAACGAAAAGAAAAGCATGCCTTTCGAACATATCTCTGTCTCTTTTTATCGAATGGAATCCAATTACAATCTTATTACAATCCAATTGCAATTCAATTATAATTTCAGTAACAAGATCAAACCAAACATCATATATATAAATAATTTCTTTCTTGAATGATCTTATTTACATGCAAGCAGATGTATAAATATATGGACAATTCCGTTTGAGGGATTTGAGGGCCATGGTAACAAGGTTTCACAACCTTGTTTCGGTTGGAATTGGGTTTCATGCTCGAAACCCAATTCCACCGAAGAACCGTAGTATAAGTGGTTCTTGTAACGTTCCCCTTTCCAATTCACGGTAAGCGGGCTTTCCATCAAGCTGTGTCACACCTACTAAAGCCCTTCATTGTTAAATGCCTCCAAATTGCTAGGTGAGGGTCTGCTTATCACAGAGTGGTCGTTGCATCTGGTCATGAGTGATTCAGCTGAAAGATCACACGTGAGGTTCATTGTTTGGGGGGGGGGACTTCTTTCATCGTCATAGGAAAGGAGTGTCAAACATCTGGATTCCAAATGTTCCCTTTGTGAAGGAATATTACTAACACGTGTTCCAGAATGGTCGGTTGCGAGGCCACATCATGAATTAGTCACTTCTCAAGCCAGACTGGCTCCACAAACGTCGACAATTTTTGTTGAACGATTGGTCAATAGAGAGCTCACATGGACGAATGGGGAAAAAGAAGGTGGAGTTTGGACAGCGATAAAGTGCCAGTATTTCTTAGAAGAAGAGAAAGATACCTTTTGGATTGCGGGCTGCCTTTTTTTACGCTCCACCCTGGAGTAGCCTTGCTGGCAAACACCTTGTTAGCGTCTTGTGAAGTTTTTCTCTGAATTGATGGATAACTCTTTCCACGAACTCTTTTGTAACGTTAATATAACTAAACTCAGCTAAACTTTTAATTGATTTGGCTCAAAATCTGATTAAAAAAATCTGCATGTTTTAAAAATATGTACCAAACTGATATCTTCTCGCTTTTGCAGTTATTATTTTCCTTTGTCAACAAACAAATAGACATAATTCCTCTGAACGGACTTTGCCTAAAATTTGATAGATACTTACAAATCTGATGTAAAGACCACATACCAAATTTAATACATTTAGCTCCAAGCCTATTTGTGTTCTCCTGTTCTTAAAGGGATAGAAAAATAACGAAAATGTGCTTTTTGAACTCATGAAAATCTGAAATGTGGAGATTCACTAAAATCTCGAAATCGAATTTTTGACGATTACAATATTTTCTCTTTATATATTTCGCCTAAGAGGAAATAAAATTTATTGTAAAACTCTCAAAAGATTGAAAACTTATAGCGTTTATATCTAAAAACGTTTAATTCATTTCAGATATTTCAGACATTTTTTTCGTTGAGTTTTAGGGATCAAATTTCCAGCTGAATTATATTTATGAAGAAATAATTATATTTATGAAGTTTCAAAATATATTTAAAGGTTTATATGGATTATAAAAGATATATAATGCATTAATATTTGTTGGCTTTTTTTTCTTTTATTGCATTCATAAAGAAAACTAAAACATTAATTTGCTTTTCATTTGAATATTTATATTATTTTTGAGTAGTATTCCAGGTAAATAATCATCTATCTAATAAATTTATTTGATATTTTAGAATTGTTTGATTTATTAGATTACTTTCTCGATTGAAAATGTTTCTTTTTGAATCTAAAAGGAATTACTATTCATTTCGGTATTCGGAGACGATTCTTTCCGACGATTCTATCTTATTAAGAAGAGAGATCAGAAATCATGAGCGCATTTTCTGAATTCTTCGTCCTTCTTTGGCTTTGATATTTGCCTTATTAGATTCTTTTTGTTCAGCTTTTTTT
The DNA here is from genome assembly GCA_026543055.1 of Argiope trifasciata. Lineage (NCBI taxonomy): Eukaryota > Metazoa > Arthropoda > Arachnida > Araneae > Araneidae > Argiope > Argiope trifasciata. Next base: position 3,748 of record JAPMOQ010024481.1, on the reverse strand, counting down.
CACTTGTATGTGAATATTATGTTGTTCCTGACTGTATTATTTTAATTTAATCCGCGAGTAATCCGTGTTTATTTTATTATTAAATGGAAACATCATTTCCTTTCAAATTTCCTCCCACCCCTATTTTAACGAATTGAACTCATCCTAACGCATGTGTAAATGTGCAAAGGCTTTTAAAATCCTTTGTTAAACAATAGCTCAGAAAAAATCCTTTAAAAATTTTTTTTGGAAGCTTATCATTTCACAATGTTTGTTATACTTATTTCTAGCAGTTCTAAATTACTCAATAATTCAAAACATCTAACTCGAATAATGGTAATAAAAACTCCAAAACACCGCAATTAAATTGCTAAACAAGTATATATCTTCCACACGAGCAGTAGTAGTCAATAAAAACCCAATTCATTACAGTTCCGATCTGGGGCAATGATATTTTTTAACCACATACGCCACTTTGTGTAATTCATTAAAATTATTTTTCGCCCTATTTCACCTCTTGCACGTGTGTGGTCAGCAGTGGGTGCGCCAATTTAATTAGAAATTCTACTCATTCCTTTCTTAAGGTGTTAATAGGAGTTTCAAATGTCCTTCATTAAAATAGTTTAATTTTGAATCATGGGTGGGAATGAGTGATAAGAGATTGTAGGTAGGATAATCATCGAAACTTTTGAGGCAGTTAACGAGGCTGCGGTTACATAGATGTTTAATAATTAATTTACTTAATAGTTTTTGAAAATTCTCTTTTGTTTCGTTAATATAGTTTTTATTTTTATTTTCTCTTATATGAAGTATAATAAGAGAATACATAGAAATAATCATTATAAAATTTGATCCCCAAATTTTGATAATTATACGTGTTTCTTTCAATTTCCTTCTCTAACTAAGTAAAAAATTTCATTTTTTTTGTCTGTCGTTTCTAAACAGGGTAACTCAAAAATGTATTGAACTAGAACCATGAAATTTGGTTTGTAGATTTAAAACCAAATTAATGGAACTCTGAATGAATGTCAGTCTGTCTGATTGTCTGTTTGTATGCGTTTGTACACGAGAACTTGTGACTGCATTGGGGATTTTTTTTAAAACAACTTCCGAAAATAGATACATTTTTTAATATTTGCATTAAAAAATAAAAGAAAACTCCTATGAAACTAGAATATGCCCGTTAACTCTCAAAAGTTTTTTAAAAAATTGAACAAAAAAGGACTTTTTTTGTGTTAAAAAGTGATAAAACAAAAATTTCTAGTTTAGAAGTTTATCAAATGATTTGCTTAAAATTTTTCAGATAGATCACACACACACACACACACGTACGCACGCACGCACATACACACACACACGTACGCACACATTTATATGTATATAATTTTGGATCCATTCCAAACATTGATCAGCTATTAGTCTGACATATTAATTTACCAATAGAATTGCAAACCTTAATCAAATTTGGATCAAATTGGTCAAAACGCTGATATTTATTTATCAATATGGTATACGTCAATAGAAATGTAAATCTGAATCGAATTCTGAATCCAATCCAGATATTGACCATCTATTAGGTGACACAAAAATTTACCATTAGAATTGTAAACCTGAATCAAATTGGTAGTAACGCTGAACATTTATCAATATGATATATGCCAATAGAAACGTAAATCTGAGTGGAATTTTGGATCCAAACCCTCTGCCAGTCCGACTCAAAAACTCAACAACTAAAACAAATTGTAATAAGTATTGCCATTAACTTTGTAGATTTAACTCAATATTTGGACTGAGTGGATACCCAAGTCACCCAAAATCCATACACAATTTTTTCTCACTGCATTATAAATCAACACGTGACAAAATACACGAACAGTAGAAACATACACAAAAACAAATCGAAATATTCGTGTACGAAAAAATCTGAAAAAAGTCATAAGAATAAGTCGCATATGAAAAGTCGAAAGGAGAAGTCTCGCTTTGATTTTTGTTTCATTCCTCAGAAAAGATCCGAGATATTTTTTTAGCAATAACGGATAAAATATTTTAAATACTAAATTTTCAAAGTCATTCTGAAATATTTCTCATTTTAAAATGCTCAGCTTGTCACAGAAAAAGAGAATAACATTGTTTCTCTTGAATGTATTTAAAGGAAGGTTATTATTTGTCAGATTGAGTTTATCAAAATATCCATCATTTCTTGGGAATAAAAGGTTTATACGATCGTTTAGAGAATAGCAATAAATTGTTCTAGAAATATTTCCCAGAAAAACATTTACTGAAGCAGCATTTTGTTTATCATATAAAGTTTATCGCTGTATATTCTCTAGAAATTGGTTTCTTTCAAGAACTTTGAGTTTGCAGAAAATGTGATCCGACATTGAAGTTTCAAGAATAAAAGAATTTTAAAGTGAATGCAAAAGCAGGTTCATAAAATTTGATTCTTTTGTATAATAAGCATTTTTAATGTTTATTTATGGCAAAAAGGTTATTTAAATGCGATGTATAAAATATATTTATTTTCTATGTTTTTCCAATTGAAAGCTTTTAAATATAAATAACAAACACGGAGGAATGCATAAGCGAGAATAAGCGAAAACTTCATATTTAAATCATAAACACCGCCGTAAATTTATTTAATATTTTTCTTATCTCTTGCCTGTAGATTACCAAATCAATTTGTATTTAAAATTGAAAATTTCATATTTTAAATAAAAACATTGAAGTGAATTCAATTGCACATTTATTATTTTTATTATCGTTTGCCCTCATATTGTCAGAATAACTTTCATTCGAATTCGTGCTTAAATTTATATAGAAGAAATATAAATAATGCAAATAATTTATTTTAATAAACAATGCAATTTCATTACCGATAAAATCTGTCATTTTCTTATGGTGAATTGTGATGACTAATCATTTTAAGTTTGAGAAAAAGGTTTTTTTGCAGTATAAAAAACAACTTTTAAATGCTTTACTTAAACAGCAAGACGTTGAAATAAACATTATCTTATCTGAAATGCTCTAAGCAAACTATTATTATCTAAGCAAACTATATTAGCTGCGTAAAAATATTTGTGCAGCTTTACACAGGGAATGACCAAAAAATTTTAAATAAATATCATTTTTACTTTTTTACGTAAGAAATAGATTTTGTTAAAAGTTTTGTAATTTCATTTTGTTGTATTTTATAGAAAATATTCGTTTGTTTTTGTTCTATTCTATTTTTTTCTTTAAATAAATAAAACAATTTTTTAACTATCTTATATGGAAAGTTGAGACTGGTGTTTGAATTTTTTTATTGAGAAAATATGATTTATGCATTTTGAATAATATAGAAAAAGTTGCATTTTTATTATCAAGCACTTATCAATTCTCTTATTGATTACTAGACACCTTTGGCGACCAGCTGGTTCGCCAAGAGTAATGGGGTCTAAAATTTTCAATTAAATACTTATGTGCCTTGCTCTCTTTATAATTTCTCTGCCAGATATACTTAAACTTCGAAAGTCACGTAACACTGATTTACTAAATTAATGATATAGATTTTGCAAACGATCATAGAAACCTTTGTCTTGTATTTCTTTTTTAGAAAACATAACATTTAATATTTATTTAATTTCATCCAATCACGTGGTGAATGTTACATTTTTTTTCGATTAAATTTGCAGTCATAGTTAATTTATTTTTTAATTTGAATTTCTGTCAGTATGATTTCAACAGAGCTAATAAAAGCTATTTTTTCCCTTTGCTCGTTCATTATTTATTT